>JALBCR010000469.1:0-65293 GCA_030710515.1 Abscondita cerata
TTGCATCGACATTACACAGATAGATCGATCCAAATTCCGCATTATCGACGTTTATTCGACTAAATGACTATACTTATTAACCCATTACTTTTTAATTGGTCGTTCTTTAAATTGCCTTCCTGGACCTTCCCATTTTAAATTGTTCAGAAGGTCGTCTTACCAGCTCACCAACGCTCCCAGCTAATAATGCATCATTTTTGGAAACGCTGGAGCCGTGAAGTAGTACCTAAACTGCAACAGAAGCAAAATGGTTCAAGAGGTTGCCTGAACTTCTTAAAGTTAACTCCGTTGTTTTACTACAAGAAGACGACGTACTCCTCTTCAGTGGCGATTGGGGCATACTTCAACTGTTTCCGTTCAGGGAATGTAGTTCGTGCAGCACTAGTACGGTTATCAAACGGTCATATAGTGCGACGATCAGTTCGCCGACTTTGTGCCTTACCAGTGGATAGCTAGGTGTGGTGCATTAATTTTATAAAATGTTTGCTCAATTACCAGAGCACTTTGTTTTCTTTTTCCTTTCTTTAATTTAAGATTAATGTAATATTATACTTTAAATTGCATGCATGCCCATATATATACATTGTTAGCTAGAACTAAGTTTTTTGTATATTTTCGCACATATCCTTCTTATCACACAGTATTTTAGTTGAAATAAGATATTTCAAGGCGGCGAGTGTATTGTCTTGTACGTTGAGCTCGCGCCCCCTTACCCTAGCGGTGGCGGGGGTTTTTGTGTGTGTCATATTTGCTGCCTGTAGGATGCAAGAACACTTGCCAATGTTGTCTTGTCAGGTGAGGTTGCTTGAAACCTCTAAAATGTTTGTTTTTGTGTGTAAATAAATTGTATATAGTGAACGCAGTGTTTATTTCAAAGGCATACGAAATTTAGAAGGGCAATTCAGCGGGGATGTTTCAGCCCCTATACTTACATTTACAGTCCACAAAACGCAAAATGGTAATTGCGAATTTTAATTACCTCATACAGATTCTTTTGTCGTCTTCGAAGAACCTATTCTCCGTAGTCCGAGAACCACCTTCCCATCTATCGTTCTAGAAGAACCTCTTCTCCGCCGCTGCAATTGTATTAATATTCACCAACCTATAATTATTTCCGAATTTAATTTTTATTTTGTCGTTTTGAACCAAATTCTATTTTAGTTGCCGTTTTCATTGTTATTTTAGCGCCTTGAGACTGTAAGGAACCTAGTGCTCTGTCGCAAACAAGGTTAAGAAGTAACACCCTGTTGAAACGTTCAAACCGCGAGAGTTTCCTGTTGCGCGACGTTCGCTCTTCAAACACACCTATAAACAAATACCCCTTGAATACGTTCAGACCGTGAGCGTTCCTCCTTGCGAAACGTCCGTAACCACCCTGATCTGAGTACGTTGTGTGAACACCTTAACGGAAAAGAATATATCACTATACTTAAATTACTGTGTTTTCGACTTCAACCGTAAAGGCTGGCTCTAGCTAACGTCTAGTGCGGCTTTGTAGTTACCGTTAGTATTGCGAGAACCTCGTACGGCATTCCCCATTTACCTATTTGAATCCCCATGTATTAACTCCGACCGTTCCTCCTAGATAGCACTCGTAAAACCAAGGCAACATAAAAAAAGAAGCTGACAAACCTGGTAGACGAAAACCACTAGCGTTGTTGTAATCTCAACCATTATTAAACTAATTGATGTTAATAATTAATCACAATAATTTATTTCATAATGGTTTTGCAAAGTTACCAACAACCAGCGGTCGCGTTCCAGTCGCCCGACGGCGCCAAGGCAACCATTAGGTCGCATTCCAGCGGACGGGAGCCGTGTCCAGCCAGAATAAAATCTTGTTTATGTTTTTATTACGACTAATTTTTTTTTTATTGTGTACCGGGTGACCCAATAAGACTGTTTTCGGCCATATTCGGGAACCGTTCGTCGTACGACTTTGGTGTAAAAAAATTAGGTAAATGGCATGAAGAATCGCAGGAAAATATTATCAAGTTTTAAAAATGACTACCAGAGGGCGTAACTGCCATCTTAAATTTTTAAATTGCATTTTCTATCAATTTTGATAATAAAACTAAAAAAATTTTTCACATTTGTAAAGAGAACCCAGTTTATCTATCATTTTCGTAAAACAAATGTTCAGTTATTTTAAAACAAAATGGTAAGGGGGTGACAATTGTTTTCGTAATAACCTGCTTCTTTAACTTCATAACGGTTTGACCGATTTTAAGAAATTTAGTATCGTTGAAAAAGCATTCTTTAAGCAATAAGAATCAAACCAAAAGGACTAAACGCATTTTAGAACTTAGTGTCAGTTTGATATTATTATCGTAAATTCTAACCTTTAATTTAAAAAAGTGAGCTTAAAATCTAAATAGGTTATACTATATTCGAATTCGAATGTGTTAGACTATATATTTTTGGAACCATTTACAATAATTCCTTGTAAAATTTGATGCCCCTAATCCAGTACTTTGCGTAAAGTTTAAGCTGTTTTTTTGCAAAAAGGAAAAAGAAACATAAGTAGATAGTTCAGTTCATCTTTGCCAAAAAATATAACATATTTGAAAATTAAAAAGTATAAGGTATGAAGTTTTTAATTGCAATAATGAAAAACAAGGTAGCATTGGCTTGGTTTTAAAGTAAAGTAAAAAGCACCATACACTTTTTAGGCCTTGGAAAATTAAACAAATGAACACGATGCATTATAAAATAACACTGCCAATGATGCCTGTTGTTCAAGCCAGCATTTAGATGCCACCTTTCCCGACCATTGGGATCGGAAGAGGAAGCCTGTTCCTTGGCCTCCAAGGCAAGATTTTGTAATGTTATTTGCCGTAAAATTGTTCCAGCATTTAACACAAGAATCTGTGGAGTGCTTTTTTTGAATGATACTGTTTATATTGCGCACATATTAAAACTTATTAAATATTTCAAGTCTCCCGATTTAAGCTGCCTTGATTTTAATCTCTAGAGAAGAATTAAGGATATGTCCTTTAAAGCAACAAGGCCAATTTCCAAGTGAGGATATAATTGCAAGAATCAGGAACGCCATCTTGAAACATCTCAAGAGCAGAAATTGAAAATGCTGTTCTTTCAACACATCAGCGTCTTCAGATGTGCATCCAAAATAACGGAGGCCATTTTGAACACCCGGGTCGCCATTAGATCCCTTTTTTCCTTTTATGTGTTTTATTAAAAACTGTTTTTAGAACCACAGACCATTTCATAAAAAGAATTCCGTAAAGTAGGCAACTATATTATACCTACTAAAATCTTAGTAAATGGTTCCAAAACAGATGGTCTCTTTATATTCAAAGGTTTTTAAGCTTACTTTTTTAAATTAAAGGTTAGAATTACAAGAGTAATATTAAAAGTGACAATAAGTTCAAAAGTGGTTTAAGTGCCCTTTGGAGCAAGATATGAATGTTCTAATGATATATAATCCCTAGTAGAAACAAACATTGTTACTAGGATTGTGTTTGACTGTTGAAGAAATATTTGGAATATTGTAGAACATATTTTAATATTGTCTAATATTGTGTTATTGTAGAACAAAATAATATATAAATTCTATATTTAACGTAATGTTGCTTAAATATTGTGATAACATTGATTAACAAAACCATTTTATTTAAATATTGTACCAATGATGTACAATGTTTTTTTAATAAATATTTTTGTATAATTAAAGTTTTATATTGCAACATAAAAAATACAATATTTTACTTACTATTAAAAAAATATTGTTAGATCATTGTGGAAACATATTGTATAAAAATTAAAATTTTGAAAAAAAGTGTTAGTATTATATATATATATATATATATAGTAGAAGTCAATGGGGCATTCAGCAGCAATAACTAGTACATTTTGGAATTACTCTCTGTACATGCAAGTACACGACGTGTACTTAGTGTAATTACGCGCGCTTGCGGGGTGTGGACGATGTACATGTAGTGCTTTTTCAATTACTCTCGGTGCTTGCTACTTTTTTAATTACTCTCGGTACTTGTGGGGTGTAATTGGTGCAACCCTTTTCACCGCCTCCTTGATGAAGTAAGATGGCGGATGCATGTGCGCTTGCGGGGTGTAAACGATGTACATGTAGTGCTTTTCAATTACTCTCGGTGCTTGCTACATTTTTAATTACTCTCGGTACTTGTGGGGTGTAATTGGTGCAACCCTTTTCACCGCCCCTTGATGAAGTAAGATGGCTGATGCATGTGCGCTTGCGGGGGTGTAAACGATGTATATGTAGTGCTTTTTCGATTACTCTCGGTACTTGCTACATTTTTAATTACTCTCGGTATTTGTGGGGTGTAATTGCTGCAACCCTTTTCGCCGCCCCCCCCCTTGATGAAGTAAGATGGTTGATAGTGGGACTCAGCCATTGAGGGTGGCCATCTTTTCGAGTACTTGTTCATATGAGTGCGATGATTGGATAATTCGCCGCCCCCGGTAGGGTGGAGCGCAGTTAAGGCGGCGATTTTTGATTAGAAATGTGGGGTGTGGTCGTCTTTTGAGTACTTGTTCATATGAGTGCGATGATTGGATAATTCGCCGCCCCCGGTAGGGGTGGAGCGTTGTTAAGGTGGTGATTTTGATTAGAATTATGATATATTTGATAATGATATGCAAGATGGCCGTCTATAATTACAAATCGTCGACGCCGCCCCACGTCGCGGGTGGGTTTAATTAAGCCGCACTCGAGATTACCGAACAAGTTGGAACAGGGAATTATGTCCTTTTCTAACCAAGCTATCTCTCTCTCTCGATGTGCAGGTGTTGGTTAATTATAAATGCATAGATTGCAACGGGTGGATTTAATTAAGATGACCTAGACAGCTAAACAAGTTGGATCCTGAAATTGCGTCTTTTTCTAACCTGTTTATCTCTCTCTAGTTGTTTGAAAGCCCAGGTGTTCCCTAATTATATATGTGCGGGGTGTAAATTACGGATCACGCTTGTGATAAAATAAAATGAAGCGGTCATTAGTTTCTTTCGAGGCTTCGTGGAGGTGATTTCGGTTGTTCTTAGTGTTATGTGCGATAAAATAAGTTGTGATATAAAAAATTTTATTCAGCGTGCAAAATCGCGCTCCGTTCCATTAAATTTGGATTCCCGTCTACGACGATTGGGTTTTGTGGTGGCGGTGTTGAACAGAAAAAATCAATGGATACGTTAAACACAGGAGGTCAACAGCAGCAAAACGCTCCGGTGGATTCGAATTCGTCGTCGTCGTCTTCGTGGTCTTTTGCCACGGAATACGACATAGCCAACGAGTCGAGACTTCTCAATTTCAACAACGCTTCGAACGAGAAGCTGGTGAACGCGACCTGCTATAAGCTAGACTATGACGATGAGGAAAATATATAGAAATCGGGTACAGTACTTATCTGCAACTTACACCGGTAATTAGAATTTGGAACAGCCCAGAGTATAATGGTGTATGCAGTGCAAGTGGTCCACACAATGCGCATTACAGCGATCGAGAAAAAACAATGTCCTGCTAACCATTGACGAATGGAAGAAGCTAATGGGGCTCCGCAATCATCTCATGAACGACTTTTTCTGCAACTCCGTCGGCGAAGAGTTTAGACAGGAGTTTGTAGATGTTAATGATGGACCCATAGAGTGCATAAGTAAAACTTCTGACATATCTCGCGATGTGAAAATCGTTTACACTACAGAATATCATCCCGATTTGATTGGTTGGAACGCCTGTAGTGATAATGGTTTTGTAAACACAATCACTTTAACCCGTGATTATAAAAATTGCGTTCTAAACAAGTGGGATGTGGATTGCATGTTTGGTTTGAGAGAAATAATTAATTATCGGTTGGAGTTAATGCAATCACACAACCTGGAAGCGTTCTACAACCATGTAATCAAGCGTGTTGCAATCGAGCAGGGAAAGAAGAAAACATTGGATCAATCCAACTACGACGATGATGGCTGGAGTGTTTATGACGCGTATGAAAAACTGTTAAACATTGAATGTAATATTAATTCGCACAATGTATTATGTTTAATGGAAGTTTTATATCGCCGACCTAGTTTTATTATGTCGTGTGTAGCGGAAAATATGCGCTAGAAACCAAGCATCGATGATGCTTTTTATGTATTTCTTTTCATGTATTTTTTTTAAATATATGCATATTTGTCTAGTAAATAATTTTTAATCAAGCCTACAAGATAAAAAAAATATTCTATGATGTCTGTATAAATATATTTGCATGCTAATTGTCAAGCAAAAGGCGTCATGCTGGCATCAAAGAAGGGTAAAAATGAAGTGCAAACAAGGAACTGGTGTTATAAACAGTCTAATTAACAAACTTCCTGTAGAATTACACCTGCCCGGGTATCAATATTGTGGACCGGGCACAAAGCTACAAAAACGGTTGGCCAGGGGCGATGCTGGTATTAATGCCCTAGATTCGCACTGCAAAGCACACGATATCAGCTACAATACCAGTCCTAACGATTTAGCTGCAAGACATCGGGCTGATCATTTTTGCTCCAACAAAAAGCTTGGGAGCGATTTGAATAAATCAAAAACTAGAACCATGAAGCGAAAAATAAAGAAACGAAGAGTGAGAGCGTCGTTCAACAAAGTTCACCGTATGATTAAGAATAATACGAAAACTAATTATGTAAACGGCGGCGGAGGCGGTAACCCTATCTCGATGATTAAAAAGCCTACGATCAAGCGAAGCTGGCTGTTCGACATTTTGGCGGAAAACGAAACATAGTAATGCCTCGTATCATTCCAATCCCTAAAAGTGGTGGAATATTACCATTTCTAATACCACTATTTGCCGGACTTTCTGCAACTGGAGCGCTCGCTGGTGGTGCCGCTGGAATAGCTAGAGCCGTTAACGATGCGAAAAACGCAAAGCAGCGTGCTGAAGAAGCTACTCGACATAACCGCACGATGGAAGCTATAGCCCTGGGGAAGAAAGGTAGCGGCATATACTTGAAGCCATACGGAAAACGCGGCTCTGCATTATATCTAAAACCATACACAAAGACCGGTTCTGCACTATATCTGAAACCACATCGCGGTTCAAAAACTAATAAAGCTTCCCGAAAGAGCGTTAACAGATGTCGATTTGCGAAAGTTAGCTAGAAATGCGCCATACTTTAGAGATGTATTTATGCGCGATAATTTACCAAAAGACGGACCTGTTGTGAACGAATCAGCGATTGTAAACCTAGATAGTGTTCGAGGACCAGGAACACATTGGGTGTGTTATAAGAAACGAGGATCGAGAGTATGGTATTATGACAGCTTCGGCAATGTAAAACCACCATCTGAATTAATCAAGTACTTTCGGGGATGCGAGATCTACTACAACTACAAAAGGACCAGGAGTTTAATAGTGTAATTTGCGGGCATTTATGTCTTAAATTTCTACATTCGTAAATGTATACAAATTTTGTATAAATAAATAAAATATCTATACACATGTATCATTAATCAGTTACAATGTCGATAACATTCAGTTTGGAAGGTGTTGGTAATACAGCTTCGCATGATTTTTATCCACCGATTGAATTAGACGAAAAATACAATCATGTGATTGGTCTGGTCGGATTTTTGGGTGTAATTCTATTCGAAATATTAACGACGGCAACGATAAATTATACTATATAGATAGTGATACTGCTAAAAATCTGCTAAAGTCCTCCATATCCCGCATGGATCATACGAAATAGATGAACTTAACAATTATTTAACAAAACAACTGGTTGCTGATTATCGTACAAAAACAAATTAAGCAAAGAAGAGGGGGATTGGACGACTCCTCTATATTTAAACTGCGGGCAAACAATAATACTCTGAAATGCGAACTTCAGAGTGTTTATGCGATTGACTTTACGCAGCCGGGAAATATTGGTCGTATGCTTGGTTTCGAACCCAAAATACTCAGCCGTAATATTAGCCATAAATCTACCTTGGATATTCAAATAATAAAACACACCAACATACACGTCGAGTGTAATATTATAAAAGGAGCGTACAGAAACGGGAGAATTGCAAAGACCTTGTACGAAGTGGACATTTCAGTACCACCAGGATATCGTTTGGATAAAATACCGAGCAATACCCAATATTTGGAGCTAAACACCCGCATTATAAGCAATATTAGCATCAGATTAGTCAATCAAAAAGGCGAACCGATAGATTTTGGCGGCGACGAGCCTTTCACTGTGAGATTGGAATTGAAGAAAGAATTATGGGGTTAAAATTTAGTAAAAACACTTTTTCTGTTGTAAACTGCGGCGGCCAGATCTGCGGCTCTAATAAAAAACGCCGATTTCTATAAAAACAAATCATTCGCTGGAGGATCCATTAATAAACAAGCCAACAACAACACATCATCACAGATATTTCGTGCATTATCAAGTAAGAAGAAGAAGAAAAATAAGAGCGTCAGCAATCACTTGACTGTAAAAGAAAAACTTTTCTTAAAATCAATCGGTGTTAAGGTGAAACAATAACAGAAAAAGGAAAAAAAGATGAGCGAACAATTAAATATTTTCGACGATGCTCATTTCGACGATTCAATCGTTAGATCTGATATTCACACGTACTTGCCTTATGGGTCCAATAGTTATGAGCCATCAGACGAAATCAGAATTGCAATTCAAAGCCAGGATTTGATTACGGCCACCCACGATAGTTTTCTATACATCGAGGGTTATATTACCCGAAGGCAAGCAGACGTCGCAAAAACGTGTGATTTAACAAACAATTTTGCTTGTTTCTTGTTTGAAGAGATTCGATATGAATTGGGCGGACATCGCGTGGACGTTAGCAGAAATCCTGGTATCGGGTCGGCAATGAAGGGCTATGCATCGTATGGTGCTGCAGACAAGAAAGCGCTGGCCCACATTGGATGGTCTCCATTGAATGAGAACACTCTACAAGTGCAATTCAGCGCAAACGATGCTGATTTGGCCAAAAATTCGGGGTTTGTCTGCCTCTGAAGCACATATTCGGATTTGCCGAACATTATAGACAGGTTATCGTGAATATGAAGCAGGAGCTTGTTTTGATCAGATCGAGAACTGATTTGGATTGTTATTATGGGGAGGCCGATGCGACCATAACGCTTTCCAAAATTCAATGGAAAGTGCCGCACTTAACACTCAGCGATAGAGCAAAGCTGAAACTGTTCGAGAAGATTAATAGAAACCCTGTAATCACCATACCGTTTCGACAATGGGAATTATATGAATACCCCGCTTTAAAGCAGGTTAAAACTGATACATGGCCGATAAAGACGTCTTCGCAATTAGAGAAACCCCGATGGGTTATTGTGGCTTTTCAGAAAAACCAAAGGAGACGCTCAAAAATGGCAAGGCGAGTGTTTTTGACAGCGGCAATATTACAGATATTAGATTACATCTTAATTCTGAGAGATATCCGTATGAATCCATGAATTTGGATTTTGGCACAAACAAGTATGCATTGGCGTATAGGAATTACATTAACTTTCAACGAGACTATTACGATCGAAACGAATGCAATATTGTCGGAGGGTGCGCCGGTTCGAATGTCACATCAACAATCTCCATTCCCACATTCGACTATCAACAATTTAAAAATTGCCCTGTCTTTATAATCGACTGTGCCAACCAGAACGAGAACTTGAAGAATTCTACCGTGGACGTTAAACTGGAATTAGAATCCGCAGCAAACTTTGAAAACAATATGGGCGCATACTGTCTAATAATCCACGATGCCCTTATCCAATACAACCCGATAACTGGTGAAGTCAAAAGGATGTAATACGGTCAATATGCAAGAGAAAACGAAAAGAAGACAAAAATATTCATATACACTCGATGTAATTTTTTGATAAATAAATAAAGTGCATGTACTTCTAAAATATCTTTAGTATGATTTAAATAACCCACTCGATAAGGTCGAATCGGGAAAAATGAAAATTGTGACTCAAAAGTATAGATTACCAGTGCATAATAATGAATTAATGATGTTATGCAATAGCGACGTCAAACAAAGTAAACATGGTGTCTTACTACCGAATACAGTAAGAGCAATCATCGCGGGGCCGTCAAATTCGGGAAAAACTAACGCGATGTTCAGTCTTTTAACTGAAGCAAACGGTCTGAAATTTAAAAACGTTTACGTCTACTCCAAATCGCTAAACCAAGATAAATACAAGCTGTTGTATGAGATTTTAACTGCGATGCCCGAAATAGGTTATTATACGTTCAGTGATAATGAAAATATTATGCCTCCTAACGACGCAAAACCCGACTCTGTATTTATTTTTGACGATATCGCGCTAGAGAAGCAGGATAATATTAGGGCATACTTCAGCATGGGACGTCATAACTCGATAGACTGTTTTTATTTGGGGCAAACGTATAGCAGGATTCCCAAACAACTGATACGAGATAACGCAAATGTTGTTATCCTTTTCCAGCAGGATGAGATGAATCTGAAACACGTGTACGATGATCACGTTAGTCCTACAATTAGCATGCAGGTTTTAAAGAAATGTGTGGTGAGTGCTGGACTACGCCGCATGGTTTTCTAATGATTAACAAAGACGCAGTTGATATAAACGGAGGACGTTATCGAAAGGGTTTCGACGAGTTTATATTACCTTAAGAACCGCAAGAATCTGTTTAGTTTGCCATCATATGCTCGTGGGTAAAATGGGTCAGATATATAGCAAGCAATTATGTGGAGTTATAGATAAAAAAAAAGTGCGATTTTCTACAATTGTAACTATCGAACATGCTCACATGTCATTGGAACATAAACAGGCTCGTAAAGGACACTGGCATTTTTATGCAATCGATCGAGCGAGGTTTGAAAAAAGAATAAATCAGTGCGATGTTATACTAGCACCAATTCTCGATATAAAACACCGCGAAAAACATATGAATCAGAACCATCGTAGTTGTGCAAATTTAGAAACATCTTAATATATATATATATATTGGTATTATGTGTTGGATTTGATTAGTCCTCATAGTTAACAAACACGCGTCACACGGTGTGAGTTAGAACAATGGATTCCAAAGAAATAAATTTAAAAAATAAGATACAGCAAGTTCGAGAATCGATTAGAAAAAAATACAACGCTCTTAAACGTCAACGTTTGGACGCCGGAAAAGCATTTGTGGATACATATAAACCGATAATAACACCGCTAACTAATATAGAGTCGACAATTAATTCGAAAAATGCTGACGGAAAGACCAAAAACTTGAATGGTGAAGCAGACATCAAAGAAATCGAAACAGTTGCGGGTGCGTCGGATTCTTCTTCGAATGTCGAGTTACCTACGCCGCGTTATGAATTAGAGAGATCGTATACGAATTTACTAGAACGTCAGTACCATCCATTACCACAAAAATATATGGAAATGTTAATGAGCGATACGCGAGGTGATAAAGTTGACTTTATGTATGGGGTTCATTACGACGCTGATAACAATAAATGGGTTATTGGAGATTCTGTTGTCAATATTCGCGATAAGGATCTTATTATTAATGGACGTTTGTATAAGGGCACGCCTGGCTTGTACGAACTGATATTTATGAAAAAACCAGATAGAAAGCTGATTCACAAATCAGATGAACTTAAGTATGTAAGCATTCTTTATGATACAAATGTTTATAGAAGAGCGTATAACCCCGACGCTCCGATTAGAGCAAACAGAAGCATAAAATATACTGACACAATCAAGCCATTATTACGCAATCAACAAACACAAAAAAGCAGACTCGTCGTGTGCGAAATGATAAAGATAGCAGCGACGATGATAGTGACGAATCTTTATCGTATCATTCATCGTCAAGCGGTGCGGCGGGGCGAGGTTTGTTTAAGAAATTCAGAAATAAACCCGTAGAGTATAGATACTGGAACAACATCCATGAGTTACTGGACGAATTACAAGTTTTGTGGGGAGAGAAGACTGCCGGGAACAGCGGTGTTAGAAACGAAATAATATCAATTTTAGAAGAATTATATGAAGACGGCCACATCGAAAACATGCCTTATACTATATAACAACGTTCGTGCTGTGTTTTATAATTAATACTCGAGTGATACCCGAAACAATAATGACGTCTATAGACAAATTTGGCCGCTTGCATAGCAATGCTAGCAATTGCTCAAACACATTAATCGAGCCTCTAATAGCAAAAATTAATGCTATACAAAAACAGTGAACGGAGAAATCGCTACTCTTTTAACTGCGCTACCGGGCTATGTCAAAGCGAAAATGGATGCTGCATTCAAAGAGTTGTTTAATGAAAATCCGCTTCTGAGAAAAGCTAATCTATCAAATCGTTTGCTACACATACACGAACGCATAGAGGAGCTTGCGACATCAACAACAGCTTCGCCCATCTTGCGGGCAATGGAGAAGCTCAACAATCGTATTGTAGAACTTGATTTGACAGCGTCGGTGATAGGACAAATTCTGGTGTATTTAATGGAACATCTTAAACAAAAAAATTGTTGCAATCAACACCTACCCTAGAGACGTTTATAAAGACGTCTGAGGAGATACAAACTAAACATAAAGCGTCGCTTTAACATGTCTGTTGATAAATTTGGACGCCCGTTATCGGCCTCGATGGCGCCGGCGAGTGTGACATCTCTACGAGGCCCTCCAGGTGTTGGTTTTAAAATAACGCCAGACAACAACTACGACATGGAAAATAGAAGACTAATTAACATCGCAGACCCTCTCGATTTACATAACGCAATCAATTTAAAAACTTATTTGGAAGATAAATATTTTTTTAACGAAATGCAACTGAAAAACGTCGGATATCCGCAAATCGAAACCGATGGCGCAAATAAGGAATACGTGGACGCTACAAGTCGCGAACTTCAAAGATCAATTGACGCTTTTCAAAAATCAACTGACGCTTATGCGAATACTATATACGCCGAATTAAAATTAGCGATTAATAAAATTAATGATATTCAGCAAACGAACGCTAAAGACATCAACGAAATTATTCAAAAAGTGATCCCCGATAAAGTAAAAACAACGGTGAACGACGCTACGCTAGATATGTTTAAGCAATCAATTCAAGACAATCCGTATGTAAACGGCCGATATCTGAACGAATTAAAAGCTGATATCAAAACATTAAATGCCCGTCTAGATTCCAACGTTAAATCTAGAGATGATTCTATACGTAATTTAAGATCAGATTTGAACAAAATGAATAGTCTGTTACAAAATTTAAGAGAGAACGCAAGCGCAACACACCGATAACATGTCAAAGGAACAAGTTGTGAATGAATTACATAAGCCCGCTAGAAGAAATTTCAGACGCCGAAAAGTCATTATTAGAGGATTCGACGACACGTGGGAATTAGATTTGGCGGAGTTCCAACCGTTTTCGCGCACTAATAAAGGGTTTCGATACATCTTGGTTGTTATCGACCGTTTTTCGAAATATTTATGGCTGCGTTCTGTAAAATCCAAACGTGGTGAAGAAATTACTAAGGCGATGTCTGACATTTTCCGTAATTCGAGGCGCGCACCAAAAATATACAAACCGATGCTGGAAAAGAGTTTTACAATAGTACGTTTTCGAAACTCATGGATAAGAAAAAAATTAATCATTATTCGACGTATTCTACAAAAAAGGCGACTATAGCCGAACGCGTGATACGAACCATAAAAACCGACTCTATAAATTATTTAGTCTGCAAGGCAATTATCGATGGTATAATTTAATTGACGGTGTTGCCAGAGACTATAATGATACGAGGCATAGAACAATTGGTATGAAGCCACGCAACGTAACATCAAAAACAGACTTAACTCACGTATTTGGTCGCATAAAATTGTTCTTGAACAAACCACGTTATACCACAGGAGACATCGTACGAATCTCTAAACATAAAGGTGTATTTTCAAAAGGGTACAATCATAATTGGACTAGCGAGTTATTTAAAATCGCCAAAGTCCAAGTTACAAATCCTGTTACATATTTGCTTGAGGATATGTACGGTGACCCGATTCGCGGAGGTTTTACCAAGAAGAAATTATGAAAACTAGACACCCCGATGTTTATCTAATCGAAAAAGTATTAAAACGGCGCGGTAACCGACTTTATGTTAGCTGGCTCGGACACAAAGAAAACAGCTGGATCAATACCGAGGATGTTTTATAAGCGCTAAATACTTACTTATATGAATGTAATAGAAAGATCTGTAAATAAAAAACAAAAAAAAATATTTGCATCTATTTATTTAAAAAAATCGCGCGCGAGAGTGTAAACACAATTACATAAACAAATTATATCTAAAATACATTTTGAAACACACGTGTACATAGAATTAAAAATTATTCAAATTCACACTAATTGATACACATAAAACTTATTACTTACACACATATTTTTTAGCCACACAAGCTAATAAAACAAAAACACGCTATTGCTAATTTGAAAGCGTTTTATGAAGACCTACAAATTTTTTAAAACGTGCCAAAAATTGATTGAATTCAAACTAAGCAAAATTCATAAAACGCATTCTACTTATTTTTTAAACATATAAAACTTAAAAATATTGGTTACAATGTAGCTTATTTCTAACAGCAAAATTTTGCCTATAATTAAACAAGCAAGAGCGACTTAAGTTAGATCGTGATTTTAGTTACATAATAAATAGAAATATGACAATGACAATAATTTAATTACGGATCAGATATTATCATGCAGCTATTTCGTTATCGAGCAATGTCCCCATGCTAGCGTATTAACCCCGTCTGCCTGAACAAAACGTTTATTATCAGAACCAGACAAAGCGATTTTATTTTGACGTATGCTAAAGATGTCATGCTTGAATGTTCTAATTATGTTCTGCTCTCGTACAAATGTCACATTTTCTGTCAAACACATTAAGTAATCATCAAATGAAATGTTATTTTGAACAACCCTCTCTAAAACACCTTTAGCTTTTTTACTGTTTTTACGTTATTGATTGCACTGTGTTCGTCGATATTTGAATGTTGTATTTTGAAACTATATAATTTGGATTTCAATCCAATAAATTCCGTCATTATTCTACCTGCATTTTCATCTTTCATCAAGCCAACAACTTTTTATTGCACCTAGTGATACCGAAAACGTTATTTTCTACATATTCGCTCGTGTCAAAAGATGCGAATCTGTTTTCATAACGTCATATATATTATCTGTAAGATTATAAATCAGACTATCGGTGTCTGTATACAACAACTTGCAATTATTGCGACCAAATTTTCTCATCATATATTCATAGTGGAAGCTATATAGGGGAATTTTAGAAATATCTAATATAACCATACCTACATAAATTGGTTTATTAATAAACACTTCTGTTTTGTTCATCTCAATTGCTACAGTGTTATTATCAAAGATTGTTCTACTATGAAAATTTGGTTGATTTATGTAATGACGCGCACCGAAGCGTCCACCCCATCGTTGGACTATTTTTACGTTTTTGTGTTTTCTAACGTTTTCCATGCTTTTACCAAAAACCGCATTATTTAAAAGTTTGTACAGATTCTTTTCAAAGTCGTTTTGAGAATTCATTCTTAATCGCGTATTTAAATCTATATATGGCTTGAGCCAAGCGGATTGTTTAAATGAGAGAATTCTGTGAATTTGTTTTAAGATCATACCGTGGTTTAAACATTGCTGTAAATTTCTGTAATGAATTATATAGCGGGTTTTGTTATGCAATGTAGCTAACAATTTTTTTTGTTTGCAATTTGGCGGAAATTTATGTTCTGGACAAAAGGGCAAATGATTGTGTGAATCGTGTATTTTTTCGGGATAATCCAGATCAACTTCCAAAATATAACCTACGTGCGAGTCGGGGCGAATATTAAACAGGTCAAAATTAATAATTTCGTTGTTATTTAACCAATTAAAATCTCCCGTAGGCAAGCAACTGCTCATTCCCGTAGAATAAAGGTTATTGAAATCGTAATACATCAAGTATGCGTCAGGCATTGCCGAGTTATAATTATTTAAATATTTATTATTGGCTTTACTATACCGCACGGAACATTGCGAAAGTCCTCCTCTTATACCTCTCTCTATAAACATTAAAATGTCGACGTCTGATAGCAATTCTAATTCAATTTTAGTATACCTCATCATGGCTTCCCAAGCATATGCAGGAAGGCTAATATAATATGCGGGATCAATCGCGTATGTTGAAATGCATCGATGCCTAAAATTTTGAAACACATCCGCCAACAAAAGAACATCGCATTTTAAATATAAATCTACATATTCACCTAAATTTTTAAATTGAATGTCTTCCATACTGTTTCCGCGTGTTTGTAATCAGAATCGGAAATGTTTGTGTTTGTTAACTTATCAAAAAATCGTCTTTACTCGGCAGCGCAACAATATCCGTCAATTTTTCATAACAATCTAAATAACTGTAACACATAACGCCTTTTCTCGAAACCAAATTAAATTCATTTTCATTCAAATCTGAAAATTGGGTTTTTGAAATACAGAGCTGGTTTATATCTAAATATGAAGCCAATTTTTCTAAAGAACTATTCAAAAACCTAAATGAATCGATAAATCTAAATTTCATGTTGTTTTCGAAGCTTGCTTCAAATCCTATATATTTCTCTTTAGTTAAGGGCACAACGTAAATATTCTTGCATTTTTTAATTAGCTTTCTGATAAATATATGACCGTCGTAATTCGTTAAAGAGTGAAAAACTACAGATATCACTTTTTTAACTTGTAATTTAGATTACAATCTTGATGCGCGGCCGTTTTATAAGATCCCAGTATGTGGTCGTGGTCGCGAACTTTGATATCATTTAATCGAAACGTTTTTCCGCATATTCCACAGTTTGTTGCACGTTCAAATTCTAATTTTTCCGCGTCTGTTAGAGGCAACATGGGGACAACTTTGTCGAAATATTTTTTAGAAAATGTGTTCGATATTTGAATTAATTCGTCTATAAACCACTCGTCGCAATCTAACCCCGTGTATTGCCTGTAGTAAGACACGCTGCTATCGAAAGCACAGTGCAAATAATAACCTACACTAAAGGGTTGATGATATTGAAACTTGTCAATTAAAGAAGCGCTATCGTCATCATTTCGTTTTATTAAAAGGCATTCAAAATCCGCATATATAATAAAAGGTAATAACATTTGATTCGTATAATTTTTAAACACAACTGTTGATCCTTTTTTTGGCATGATAACTTTACATTTGTTTAAATTTATACATTCTAATTTATGTTTTTCCAAACGTTCAGAGCTAGAGAAATAATTTAAACAGCGCTCGCATAAATAAATCGCGTGATGGTGTTTTGTGACTTGCGATCTAACAAGACGCGATAAATGCTTGATTAGGCAGTAATGAAATTTAATACGGGACTTACTACTATTGCTGGAATCGATTTCATCTCGAGTTGTACTGAAATCACCACCTGCGGAGCGTCTGCATACAACGTTGTCTAAGTCGTCGGCTTCGAAATCTTGTTCACCGTCGTTGGCGTCCTCATCGCTGCTATCGGCTTCTACCTCGTATCGATCCTGTATCATCAGCAGGTTGACATGGTTAGGCTTCACGTTTGATGTAAGATACGTGGGCACCGTGATAAACTTTCCATTCTTCTTCTTTTGGAGCATGTACACATTGATTGAAATATTACTATTTTGACGTTCAAATTTCGGGATTTGAACCAATGTCATGGGCTGGTTGATGCCTGCTAGGTTTAATTTTTCACTATAATGCGGATACGATGTAACACGATTGATGTTTATTTTGTTGAGAGGTGGCCACAGCGCCGCTATTATACACCAAAAGAAGCACCCATTGTCCTTGTTTTGGATGTTAATTACAGCATGTTTGAGTGCTATTTCGCGAGGCAGGGGCAAATAAGAGGATGCATGTAGAACGTCGCCGCATTTGTTGATATTGACACCCAAGGATACGATGCGACAAAGTGCCCACCCGGAGTCTTTTTCGTCAAAATTTTCATTTTTTTCATCAGAGATTGCACGACATTTTCAGCAAACCACACGCCAAAACCGCTTTTATTCAGTGTTTCGTTGTCTTCGTTCATCATTAACAAATAATTTTTAGTTGAAAAGTGTTTGACGTCGCGCGTTTCACCACCGTCTATTGAATTCTTAAGAAACTCACCAGATAACACAAAGTTTATTTTTATATTTTGTTTCTTTTTTCGAATTAATCGAATTATTCTCAACCAGATCGCTTCGAAACAGTCAGAAAAAAATGATTCGACGAATTTATGGGTTAAATTCAGAACGATGCTTGTTCTAATTCTACACGAAAAGGCTGACTCTGTATCAATCCAGCGGATTCTGCTAGACCGGTTCTTCTTTGACGGCTTTTTCTTCTTTTTTAACTCGCATAATAAAGTTTTATATAGCAGTAAATTCGAAATAAACGTTTGAATAACATATCTTGATGTATTTACCAGAACACTATTCTTTTGCACTTTTGATGCCAAGCGAACGTATTTAGATATTAATTTTAAAAACACATCGATTTTTCTTTCACACTTTTTTTAACCAATAAATTGTAAGAATATTTTATTTTATCGATGACCCTCGTTGTTAAATTATTTAACGACATTTAATGCTAAATTTTCTCTATCAAAATTAATATACCACATTTATTATGTAACTAAATTGCACTATATTTTATGGTCGCGCGCGATCTTGAATGGATGGTGTGTGTTACTGGTCAAACACAAACTGAAGCTGGTCGACGGTTACACCTGTATGTAGTTTTTTGTACCCACCCTCTTAATAGCTATTGGCTTTTGTTAAAACTATCAATAACATCGTTGCTAAAATGCGTTACAAGCCTTTTAGGCAGATAGTAGAAGTGCTCTTTGATATAGACTATTACGCAGCGACCATATTTACCTTCGAAAGAACGAATCTTGTCAATTACATATTCTTTATTCAACTCTAGGTCTTTAATTAAACCCTTTGTATGAAGCTCGCATTTGGCTACTTTATTAATATTATCAACCATCGACAACACACACGTCGATGACGGAGTCGAGCTTGATGATTCTGACATCGTTGTGAATAATTTAATACAGACTGAGATTATGCGTCAACCCTTTCGTGTTGATATACCCTAATTCCCACCACTAAAAACTCTCTTGGTTTTACTGATTTAAACAGCTTTAATATCGAATTATGACAGCCGGGGTTTTTTTCATTTCTGTTCGAATTCTTTCATTATAAATTGCGATTAATAAATAACTATGTGAGTTTAACGAGAAGTTGACTGCTTTTCTAACCAACGCAGCCAATCATTATTATTTAAGCACGATTCGCTAAAATTATTCTTTGCGTTGTTTTACGAGCCATTTATTGATATGATACCTCTTCACACACCAAAATTGCGCGACCCACATTAACTGAAACATGTACATAAAAAGTTGATTTACTTGAATTATAATTAAGAAAACATTTTTGGTTTGTTAACACAACGTAAATGTGCTTTGAAGATAATAATTTTAAGTTTACACATAAAATATTTGTATCGGGATAAGTTATAATTTATCAAATTAAAATCTAGCTGTTACCTATATATATTTAAATAACACACCCATTTTCTTCTAATGAATAATAAAATTTAATTAGAATAATTATTGGTTTTAGAATATTTCACACGGCCTTTTGGAGACCACCAGCGTTGGTTTTTGTTACATCACACAAAACACTAAATCAGGGAATAGCCATTTGTTGGGATACATCTGCGTCTCGTGTTATAGAAATTTTGATGATATCGCTAAGAGTCAGTTTAAATATACGAGCTTTTTTTATCTACTATACCCAAAGACGATCCGTATAATAATTTACTATTGTGTACAGCCAACACGACTGATGCGATCAAAGAATACACATTTTGGTGGCGTATTTTTTCTCAAGCGTCGCATGCAACGGCCAAAGCCACCCATATAGTGATAATTTACACAATCAGCTATTGTGAGCCGCCACCACAGTGAACAATATATCTCGGCTATAAATGATTTTTCGGCCCACCCACGTTTAATCAAACAAGCTAGAGAAGGCTTAAAATTAACTAAAGTTCTAATGGGTAATTAAGCTCATGCGTTTTACTTCCGAATTAATACAAATTATTATATATTTAATTGTATAGTTAAATCGATTACGATTAATATTTTTGACTGTGATTTTCGTTTTCTTCAGCTTTTATCTGCAACAGTCAAAGTCGCCCCCCATAATGATAATTTACGACGCGTAATTAAACTCGTTCGTTTACTTCTGAAATAATACAAATTATCGTATATTTAATTGCATAGTTAAATCGATTTCAATTAATATTTTTACTTGTGATTTTCGTTTTTCTAAGGCAGGAGCCTCCCTCTTGCTTGTTTCTTTTCACATTGTCCCATGAACTCAATTCTGTTGCGCATCAGGGTGTATTCTTTTTCATATTAACCAATAAAAGCGGTTTCGGAGATAATTAGGGTTGGTGGTTTGTCTCATCTTATATCGCATCTCTTTTGGCTTGCATATAAAAGTGAAAATTTTTACGTTTTGGGCCAAAAAAATGCCTCGACGACGTCAGTTAACAACAACGAAGATGTCCGTGTGTGTGGTTGACTCGAGCCACACAGTACCCTACGAGATGATGGACGATCATCTCCGTCGAGTGCACCCCGGGAGTATGAACATCGGGAGCAAGGTCGCTTGGGAGTTGTTGTATGTATTTTTTTACTTTAAGTTTGGTTTATATATAAAACTCATTGCTATTAAGCAAGTGAATTTTCATTGCATGTTTTTGCTAATAATTTTATAAATAGCCAGATGGTTCGAGTCGGCGACCGACAACAGCTCGCGAAAGGCTACGTGCCCGGCTAGCGGCTCGAATACCCGCGGATGTCCAGCCAACACCGCCGCCGCCGCCCTCATCTCCGTTGGATGAAACAAACACGATAGAAATCGTATATATTTATTTATAAATAGCAATTTTAAATAAATTAAAACTAACGTTTTATGATTTATTTCAATCAACTACGTAATTTACAGGTGGTTGTATGTGAGTCGATAAAAAGGTGTTTTAAGATTTTGTCGGTCTTTGGAAAAAATAAGCGGTTGTTATTTTAAACTAATAAGTGCTTAATTGTGTTTAAACCATTTGTTATTAATATTTCCAAGAAGCGTTGATTAAAAAAAACAGTCAGTCTAGGTTCTAACTTGTTTGATTAAACGCGGGTCTACTTAATTAATTAAATCCACCCGTTGCAATCTATGCATTTATAATTAACCAACACCTGCACATCGAGAGAGAGAGATAGCTTGGTTAGAAAAGGACATAATTCCCTGTTCCAACTTGTTCGGTAATCTCGAGTGCGGCTTAATTAAACCCACCCGCGACGCGGGGCGGTGTCGACGATTTGTAATTATAGACGGCCATCTTGCATATCATTATCAAATATATCATAATTCTAATCAAAATCACCACCTTAACAACGCTCCACCCCCTACCGGGGGGCGGCGAATTATCCAATCATCGCACTCATATGAACAAGTACTCGAAAAGACGACCACACCCCACAATTCTAATCAAAAATCGCCGCCTTAACTGCGCTCCACCCCCTACCGGGGGCGGCGAATTATCCACTCATATGAACAAGTACTCGAAAAGATGGCCACCCTCAATGGCCGAGTCCCACTATCAGCCATCTTACTTCATCAAGGGGGCGGCGAAAAGGGTTGCAGCAATTACACCCCACAAGTACCGAGAGTAATTAAAAATGTAGCAAGTACCGAGAGTAATCGAAAAAGCACTACATATACATCGTTTACACCCCGCAAGCGCACATGCATCAGCCATCTTACTTCATCAAGGGGCGGTGAAAAGGGTTGCACCAATTACACCCCACAAGTACCGAGAGTAATTAAAAATGCAGCAAGCATCGAGAGTAATTGAAAAAGCACTACATGTACATCGTCTACACCCCGCAAGCGCACATGCATCAGCCATCTTACTTCATCAAGGGGGCGGTGAAAAGGGTTGCACCAATTACACCCCACAAGTACCGAGAGTAATTAAAAAAGTAGCAAGCACCGAGAGTAATTGAAAAGCACTACATGTACATCGTCTACACCCCGCAAGCGCGCGCAATTACACTAAGTACACGCCGTGTACTTGCATGTACAGAGAGTAATTGCAAAATGTACTAGTTATTGCTGCTGAATGCCCCCATTGCTACTACTTATGCCCTTTATGTGGTAAAACTGTTTGCAATTAATATTACCGTGGATAGTCGAAACACGATTTGCGACGAATGTTTGCCAACGAGCAGGATAAGAATGAATCCACGATAATGCGACTGTGCTATCACAAAATGCAAATACATTATCAATTTTGATACGAACTGCATAAGAATCAATAACTGATTTCATTAATTTAGAAAGAAGTACAGCACCACATAATTCTAAGCGAGCGAGCGAAACAAATTTTACGGGAGCTACTTTTGACTTAGCACATAACAAATTAACAATAAAAGTTTTAGTAGCTGGAAAGTAAACGTGCAAATAAACAACACCACCATAGGCGCGTTCACTAGCATCTGAAAAGCCTAACAAAGACAAAACGCATTGATGATGAACACCCACGTGACGAGGTAATTGAATTGTATCTAGTAAAACTAATTCACTTTCAAATTGATTCCATAGTTTGACAACATTTTCAGGTGGTACGTCATCCCAATCAAGTTTATTTTCCCAAAGTGATTTGATGATTAGTTTAGCTAGTAATGTAACAGGCGCCAGAAAACCCATTAAATCCCAAATTCTAGCTATACATGACAAGATATTTCGTTTGGTACACTTACGTTTATCTGTTCGTACTGTAAAAGTAAAATAATCTAACGCGGGTATCCAACGAAGACCTAAGATTTTCATGTCCTCGTCAGAGCTAAACTCAATGTATTCGGTAATGCGATCTTTGGCTGGTATTTTAGCCATAAATTGCGGCGAATTACTAGCAAATTTTACGAGTTGAAATCCACCTTTATGTAAAAGATGTTTTAATTGCGAAGATAATTCTATGGCGTCTTTTAATGTTAAACAACTTACAGCGAGGTCATCCATATAAAATGCGTCGTTTTGGACCAAAGCGGAGGCTAGCGGAAATTTATCTTTTTCGTCAGAAGCAAGTTGACGAATAGTGCGCATTGCTAAAAAAGGGCTGCATTTCATGCCAAATGTAACGCGGTTAAATTCAAATAATTGTAAGGGTTCGTCTTTGTGGAAACGATAGAAAATGCGTTGGAATCTTCGAAAATCTTCGCGAACTAAAATTCTTAAGTACATTTCTCTTATATCAGCGGTTATTGCGAATGGAAATAAACAAAAATTCAGAATGATACGGAATAAATCGGATTGCAAATTGGTACCCGTATGCAACAAATCATTAAGAGAATAACCGGAGTCGGTTTTCATGCTAGCATCGAGAACCATACGAAGTTTAGTAGTAGGTTTATCTTCTCGCACGACGACATGATGAGGTATTACGTATTGCGTTTTAGAAGAATTCATTTCAGTAACTGGGGATATATAACCTTTTTCTAAGTAATCAAAAAATATTTTGTCGTATTGAAATTTAATTTCTGGGGCGTTCTAACGAAATAAATCTACATTCAGCACTAATTAAAGAATCCCCAAGAAAGTTAGGGTCGCGACAAAACGGCAAAGTCACTATATAGCGCCCTTCGGGACGTCTTGTAGTGGTGTCTGTGTAAATGTTCTCGCATTCTTGCTCATCGGGTGACAATAATTTAGCAGTAGGGGTTTCTTCCAACTCGAAAAAGCGACTAAGACCAAGTGTTTCATTACAGTAAATGCTGCAGTACGCACTACAATCGTTAACCATTGAATTGCGAAGAATAGGAGCTGTTCCCACTACTAAATATCCTAACAAAGTTTCTATAGCAATAGGTTCAGATGAAGAACGCGAGATTTTGTCGTTAAGTAATATGCGTGAAAAACATCACAACCCAATATAATGTCAATTTCACCTGGTACGTGATAGCTTTCGTCAGCGAGAGGAATGTTTTCTAAGTACTCTAGCGCGGAGGTGTCTATAAATGCGGTTGGTAATTTGTTCGTAATGCGCCGAACAACATATGGCTTTATAATTAGTGACACATCATCTTTATATCGAGAATGGATAGTTAAATGAGCGGTTCCTTCAATTTTATTTTCGATATCTCCTAATCCGGAAATTTTGCTCCACAAGAAAATTGCAAAGGCAAACCCAAACGATTACAACAATCACTCGTAATAATTTCTTTTGTGATCCACTATCAACTAATATGCGTACAGTTTGCGAAATGCCGTTAGAATCAAAAACATTACAAACAGCGGTACCTAATAAGACGATTGAGAAATGCCTCTTTGGCGCGAAAGGTGAATTTAATTCTGTGTTGAAATCAGCTGCACATAAAGATACTACAGGACTTTGAGCGGGATTGTCAACTTGACTGTTATCTATTGGCGTTGCGGAAGCAGAACTACTGAGCGAAATTGAATTAGGATCAAAATGTAAGAGCGAATGATGATAGCGAGAACAATAACGACATTTTATTTCCGATTTACAATTTCGCAGACTGTGTTTATTACTTAAACAATTAATGCACAATCCTTTAGCCTTTGTGAAATTGTATCTATCGCGCGGTTCCAATTTACAAAATTTTGGACATTGATACATGTGATTGTGTGTAATTCCTTCACAACAAACGCATTTAGTGCTAACATTTTTGTTTGAAACGTTTATGAATGTTTTAAAATGATTTCGGCTATTCGATTGCGGTAAATGTTTAGTAGATAACTGCGATTGCTTTGAATAGCAATTTGAACGATTTAATATGCGGGATTATTGACGAACAAATTCTATTAATTTTGCGCTATTAAATAAATCTTTATCATCGCGAACGTACATCTCAAAAGACCTTACTGTATCAGCATCTAACCTTCTTAACCCTATATGAACAAAAATAAATTCTACCATGTTATCAATATTCATTTGTTTAAGAGCGGCGGTAATAGTAGAATATTTATCAACAAAGGCATCCAAATTAGATGAATTGGGATTAGTTACAGGACTTATTGAGAGTAATTGATCAACGTATGACGCAGCGAGAACGCGTTTATCATTGTATTTTTTACACAATGCGGTCCATAAGACCTCATAATTATCTCCGGTGGGCATGATCCCTTTACAAATGTTACGAGCCTTACCAGTTAGTCTGCCCACTAAGTATTGAACTTTTCTCTGTCTGACTAAGATCATGATTCTCGTGAATAATTGATTTAAAAGTTTCATAGAAAATGGGCCAGTTTTCAATTTCTCCGTCAAACGAACTTAGTTCTAAACGAGGTAGTTTGGGAGTATTTTTCAAAAAACTAGCGGAAGAGTCAATTTCTTTTTTCGTCGGTGTTTTTAGCGTTGAAAGATTATGCTGAAAGTGTTTAATTTTGGAATATAAATCTTCAAATGTGTTTAATGGTGAATAATCAGGAGGCGTGTTGGGGCGAATAGCTAAATCTAAATCAATTTTTTCATCTAAACATGCTATGTAATCAGAGCGGATAATATCTATGGAAGCGGTATTAAATAGAAATAAGTTAGAAGATTCGTCGTCTTGCGGCGATGAAGACATTTCGTCTAAAATTTGTTCAGCGCGTTTTAAATACGAAGACATTTTTGCCAAGCACTTTCTAATTTGCAGTTCAATGTGATCGTTATCATCCGTATTTAACCTCGTAGTCATATTGTTGCAAATACTTTTAATTCGGTTAAAATTAAGTAACAAATTTAAATATAGGTAGCAATTCGGATCGCTAGGACCAAAAAATATGATAGCGCGGTTTAATGGACTGTAAAAAATATAACCAAAAAAATTGATTCGCGCCCCCTAATCCCAGTACATGAATTCACTGTTATGCGTCAGGGAGCGAAAAGGGAAAAGGACTTACCCAATATATTTCTTGCAGCGGTTTTGTAGCGGAGAACGTTTTGATTCAGGCACTAGTGCACGTACACTTCTAGCGGCGGTATTACGAAAAAGTACCTATATCCAATTGATGGCGATTACAAAAATGGCCTTGCAAATACATGGATAAGGAACAGGTCTATTAATATTGAAATGTACAGTTAATAAACCCGCACAACACCAAATCCATGTACTCGAACCACGGTAGCAAATTAAGCGCGCCAAACCAAATAAAATAAAAAATTAAAAGTTTTGTTTTGACCTTAAAAAAAATATAAAAAATATTTGATTAAACAAAATACCCATTTTTATTCATTTTTATCCATGACAAATTAACCTAAAATAAATTAATTTAAAGTAACATAAAAAACATAAAAAACCTTTTTTTTGTTATTTAAAAAATTATTAAAAATATTTTACTAAACCATCGACTTTTATTCATGACAAATTAACAAAAATTTCCGATTTTGTTTAAATTTTTTTTTTAAATAAAATTTAACACTCCCCTAAATAAATAAATAAAATATAATAAACACTTGCAAAACGCATTTTATTATAAAAAAAAATAAATTAAATAAAATACTATAAAGAAGAAAACTAACAGTTTACTAAAAACAAACAAACACAGTGAAGATCATATAATAAAATAAATTAATTTAGAACAAAATATATTGGATTAAACAAAATACCGATATTTTATCCATGACAAATTTAACTAAAATTTTCAATTTTCTTTAAATTTTTTTGATTTAACACCCTCACGTAAATACATAAATAAAATATAATAAAAACGCATTATATTATAAAAATTAAATAAAAATAAAATATTGTAAAAAAACTAAACGTTTTACTAAACAAAAACAATTAAGATTATAAAATAAAATAAATTAATTTAGAATAAAAAAAAAAATAAAAAACGTTTTTTTGAGTGTATAAAAATAATATAAAAAAATTTGACTAACAAAACACCGTTTTCGCACTTGTTTTATTACGTAGACAAAATTGTACGGCTTGTGATAAGATTTTAAATTTTGGTCTTCTTGATTTTTGTCTTTAATTTTGAATCAATTTTGAAGTGCTCTATTTTCCCACATTTTGTAGGTACTTTCAGATAACCTTGAAAAGAAGGTGACATTCCTGAGTAGTACCTACAAGGGTAAAGCTTTTAGTGCTGCTATAGTTTCAAGGCTTCCATTGCTTGATTCAGAAACTCTACCTAATACGTTTTTGGTACCAATACTTAAATAACTTCCTGTTGCGAACTGGGATATAACTATTTTGCAATTCAGTTCAATGTATGTTACTCACTTTTTGTTCCTAGTCGAAGCGTTACAACAAAGCAATTCTGCGCATCTATTTCAAAAATTCTGATGAAAAAAGTTTTGCTTCTTTATCGTGTGAACCATAAGTCTTTTCGTTCCTGGTTGTGATGAGATTACTCTTCTGAAATATGAATTTTTACCTTTGGGTTACGAACTAAACAACGACGCAATGTTCCCTCTATGTTATGGGGTTGCAGCAGAGCAATCTCAAAGTGCAGACACGAGGAAGTATAATTTACGAAGAATGCGGAATATAAACAAAACACCTTCAGTTGTCTACGATCAAACATACCCACACTCGCCTACACGTCATGAAGTTTGTGACACCCGGCCTTTGACGTTCTTTCCCTGACACATACAGAACGCGCTGGAGCAACACGCACGGGCACTTATTAGTCGTGCAACTGCCAGTCTTAAGTCTTGGAGGTACTGGATGTCGCATACAAGTACCAAAACGCACATTTAACTCACTTCACAAAGCTTAACACGCTTTCAACGCTGTAACATATCGCACACGCATCGCACCAATTCGCCTATGAAGTATGCAACACGGCAGCACCTTAAATAACACAGTACCGTCCGCAACAGCAACAACGAAACATACTAAACTTAAGCAAGAAGATACACCCGCAAAAACAATTTATTTTGTCTATCTACGTTTATCAGCCCCCAGCATACCTTATGGTAAATCGGGAATACACTAAAGAGGGAACCATATGAGGTTGCAACAACAATCCCACCGAGACGGCTACAAAAGAAGCCGATAAGTGGCTACTCGGGAGCCATTTTCTGCGTTTTAGCTCCCACTCAAGCCCCATTATGTGACAATTGGGGTTCTGCTCGAGCGCCATTTTGTAACGCTTATTTGCTGGTTTCGTTTCTGTAAATTAAAACAAAACTGATTATATGCAGCTTGAGTGGAAAAAAATTTGAAAGAATGTGCTAGTCGAAAACCGGAAAGAAGGTTTGGCAGGTCAGGTCAACGCACGAAAATGCGTTACGTTTCATAGTTTGCTCAAACTTGCCCCATTTTAACTACCATGATTACAGTCAATTGATTTAGATACACGAAATTATTAATCGTTTTTACGTGGCTTGAAACGATTTACACAAATTTGATCAAATAGAAATAATAGTACCTAGTGTATTTACAGAATTTTAATGAAACTTAAAAAAATATGAGAATGGCAATCTTAGGGTTACTGTTTTTAATTGTTTCTTTGCAATACAATGCTTACTACACCAACGGATAGCAAATTTAGCTATTCCATTTCTGCGAAACTGTTGTGAATTAGGCTTATGTTAACAAAAAATTTGTTTTTTACAAATTTCCTCATTTGACATCCTGTCTAGTCCTACTATTCATAGTACGTTTTAGACCAAAGTGGGATTGCTACGGTAACTCGTTTATTTTTTTGAGATATAGATCTGGTTACTGTATTTAAAATGTAGAAAATGTCAAACTTTGATTTTCCTATACGTCAAGTATAAGAAATGAAAGAATAGTATATTGTATTACACGACGATAAAATCACAGTTTTCATGAGTGTGTTAGTGCGCGAGGGTGGTAATCCGAGCGCTAATAATCACGAGTAATTAAACATGATTTTATCCTTTTTTATACTTTTTCCACGACCAGGGCTGCGTTCGAGAACGTCGCTCTTGGGTTAAATTTTACTCTGAACAGTGGCGGCTTGTCCATATGGTCATTTGGTCAATGACCTCCCAATAATTTTGACAATATATAAAAAAATATTCATTATTACGTGTTTTATTAAAATAGGTAATTAAGTCGCAAGTACAATAACTTAAAATTTATCGGCCGTCGTTCGTAATTCATCCTCTTCAACCTTGGGCTGGCGGTGCGAATTGTCCTCATTGAATTAGATCTACCCGAAAAAACTCGAAAAACGTGCAGCGTCCGAATAAACGCAAACGTCCAAAACAATAATCAACTTTGGGTCATGAGCCGGATCTCGCGTTGACTTCGTATAGGGTGTACAACTACGCTCGATTTTTGATTTGATTTTCGCGTGTTTTAAATCAATTTAAGAATTTATATTGATATGTTTTACTGTTGTTGTGTTGTTTTGTAAAAATACTATTTTTGATTCGCGTGTGCATGCGCTATAATAGAAAATGTCGGTAGTGCAGAAAATTAAACAACTAAAAAGTGCTAACAAACTTTATTTTACAAAATTAGTTGAGTTCAAGGCAAATGGTCGTCCTTTGCCAGAACTAAGTTTACGACAGACTAGCAAAGACAAAAATAAAGATGTTCATCAAAACTTTTGCAAGGTAATGTACGATTTAGCTAACTGGATATGTGGTTGTGAAGTATCAAATGTATTTTACTGTTTTGTTTGTTTATTATTTTCTAAAGACTCATCAGACTCGCTATAGTCCAAATCCGGTGTCAGAGATTTAGAACATTTAAAAGAGGAAATAAAAAACATGTTTCGTCTGCAGAACACATAAAATGCTCGGTAAATTTTGCAACCGTAGGAAATGTTGAAATTCGTACACAGCTAGACAATGCTTACAGAAAATCCCTTAGAGATTTTAATGAGAATGTTTCGAAAAATCGCTATATTTTGAACAAAATTGTAGATTGTATAAAATTTTGCGGTGCATTTGAGTTATTTATATTTTTTTAAGTATGCCTATTTTTTAAATTAATTTTTGACCTCCTAGTATAATTGACCACGAACCGCCACTGACTCTGAACAGTGGGGGTAGTGAGCGATTGTGGTGTGAAGTGAGTTATCGAACGTACTACATGGACTGTCAAATTCACCACGCTTGACTGTCAGATTTGACAGCAGAGTAAACACAAGCGGCCTAAGATAATAATTAAACAGTGTTCATTAACTAAATGTATTAACTAGAAACGAGACAACTGGCAATTGGTTAGTTTAGTTGTAATTTTACAAATCACATGCTATGATGGACAAGAAAAGTTTGACCATCAGTGCCGCTCTTGCTTTAAGTTAATTATATTTCGACGTAATAAATGATTACGATGGTAGCAGCTCAGACGATGAAAATTTACAGCAATAAAATTACAAGCCCGAGTTAAACCTCGCCAGAGCAAAATTCCAAGATGTGAAGGATACTATGAAAGGATAATTCCCCAATATTTACCAAGCAAATTTCAACAACATTTTAGAATAAAGGGAGGGGAAGAAAAGGGAAAAAAGAGGAAAGGAGAGGAGGGGAAGGAGGAAGAAAGGAGAAAAAAAAAGGAGGGGAAAAAGGGAAAGAGAGAGGGGAAAAGGAAAAAGGGGAGGGAGGGGGAAAAAGGAAAGAAGGGAAAAAAGGAAGGGGGGGGAGGAAAAAGGAGGGGGGAAAAAAGGGGAAAGAGGGGGAGAGAGAAAAAAAGAGGAAGGGAAAGGAAAAAGGAAAAAAAGGGGAGAGGAAAAAGAAGGGAAGGAGGGGGGGGAGGGGGGAGGAGGGAAAAGGGGGGGGAGAGAAAAAGGGGAAAAAGGGGGGAAGAAAAAAGGGAGAAGAGGAAGGGAGAAAAGAAAAGGAAAGGAAAAAAGGAGAGAGGAGAAAGAGGGGGGGGGGAAAAAAAAGGAAAAGGGAGAAAAAGGAGGGAGGGGAAAGGAGGGGAGGAGAAAAGAGGGAGGGGGGGGAGGGGAGGAGAGGGAAGGAGAAAAAGAAGAGAGGGGGAAAAGAGGAAGGGGGAGGGGAAAGGGGGAAGAGGAGGGGAGGGGGAGGGGAGGGGGGGGGAAAAAGGGGGAGGAAGGGGAAAGAGGGAGGGAAAAGGGAGGAGGAGGGGGAAAAAAGGAAAGGGGGGGAGAAAAGAGAGAGGAAAAAAAAAAAGGGAGGAAAGGGGGAAAAGAAGAAAAGAAAAGAAAAAAAGAGGGGAGGAAAAGAAAAAGAGGAAAAGGAAAAAGGAAAAGAGAAAAAGGGAAAAAGGGAAAAAAAGAGGAGGAAAGGGAGGGGAGAGGAGGAGGGGAGAGGGGGGAAAGAAAAGGGGGAAAAAAGGGGAGGAAAAAAGAAAGGGGGGAGGGGAAAAAAAAAAAAGAAAGAAAAGGAGGGGGGGGAAAAAGAGGGGAAAAAAGAAAAGGAAAAAAAGAGGGGGGAAAGGGGAAGAAAGAAAGGAAAGGGGGGGGAAAAAGAAGGGAAAAAGGAAGAAAAAAAAAGAAGGGAAAAAAGGGGGGAAAAGAAGAAAAAAAAGGGGGGGGAAGGAGGGAAGGGAAAAAGAGGGGGAAAGAAAAAAAGAAAGGGGGGGAAAAAAAGAGGGAGGGAAGGGGGGGGGAGGGGGGGGGGGAGGGGAAGGAGGGAAAGGGAAAGAAAAAGGAGGGGGGGAGGGAGGGGGAAAAGGAAAAGAAAAAGAAAAAAAAAAAAGAAAAAAAAAAAAAGAGGGGGGAGAAAAAGGGGGGGGAGGAAAAAAAGGGAGAGGAAAGGGGGGGGGAGGAAAAGGGAAAAAAAAAAGGGAGGAGGGAGGGGGGGGGGGGGGAAGAAAAGAAAAAGAAGAAAAAGAAAAAGGAAAAAGGGGGGGAGAAAAAAGGAAAGAAAAGGAGAGGAAAAAAGGGGAAAAAAAGGAAGAAAAAAAAAAAAGGGAGAGGGGGGGGGGAGAAAGAAAAAAAAAAAAAAAGAGGAGGGAGAGGGGGGAGGGAAGGAGGGGGGAAAAAAAAAAAAGGAAAAAAGGGAAAAAGAAAAAGAGGGAGAAAGGGGGGGGGAAAAAAAGGAAAGGGAGAAAGAAAAGGGAAAGGAGAAAGGAAGAGGGAGGGGAAAAAAGAAAAAAGAAAGAAAAAAAGAAAAAGGAAAAAAAAAAAAAAAAAAAAAAAAAAAAAAGGAAAAGGAAAAGAGAAAAGGGGGAAAAAAGGGAGGAAAGGGGAAGGAAAAGAGGGGAGAGGGGAGGAGGAAAGAAAAAAAAAGGGAAAAAGGAGGAGGGGGAAAAAAAAAAAAAAAAAAGAAAAAAAAGGGGGAAAAAAAGAGAAAAAAGGGAAAAAGGAAAGAAAAAGGAAAAGAAAAAAAAGGAAAAAGAAAAAAAAGGAAGAAAAAAAAAAAAGAAAAGGGGGGGGAAAAAAAAGAAAAAAAAAAGGGAAGGAAAGGGAAAAAAAAAGAAAAAAAAAAAAGGAAAAAAAGAAAAAAAAAAGAAAAAAAAAAGGAAAAAAAAGGAGGGGGAGGGGAAAAAAAAGAAGGGAAAAAAAGAAAAAAAAAGGAAAAAAAAAAAAAGAAAAAAGAGGAAAAAAAAAAAAAAAAAAAAAAAAAGAAAAGGAAAGAAGAAAAAAAAAGGGAAAAAAAAAAAAAAGAAAAAAAAAAAAGAAAGAAAAAGAGGGGAAAAAAAAAGGAGAGGAAAAAAGAAAAAAAAAAAAAAAAAAAAAGAAGGGAAGAAAAAAAAAAAAAAGGAGGGAAAGAGGGGAAAAGAAAAGGAAGAAAAAAAAAAAGAAAAAAGGAAAAAAGGGGAAGGGAAGGAAAAGAAGAAAAAAGAAAGAAAGAAAAAAAAGAAAAAAAAAAAAAAAAAAAAAAGGAAAAAAAAGAAGGAAAAGAAGGAAAAAGAAAAAAAAAAGGAAAAAAGGGAAAAAAAAAAAAAGGGAAAAAAAAAAAAAAAAGAAAAAAAAAAGAAAAAAAAAAAAAAAAAAAAAAAGAGAAAAAGAAGAAAAAAGGAAAAGGAAAAAAAGAAAAAGGAAGGAAAAAAAAAGAAGGGGGGGAGAAAGGAAAAGAGGGAAAAAAAAAAAAGAAGGGAGGAAGGGAAAAAAAGGAAAGAAAAAAAAAAAAAAAAAAAAAAGAAAGGGGAAAAGGGGAAAAGAAAAAAAAAGGAGAGAGGGGGGGGGGAGGGAAAAAAAGGAGGAAAGGAAAGGGAGGAAAAAGGGGGGGAAAGAGGGGAGAGGGAGGGAAGGGGGGAAGAAGAAAAAAGGAAGGGAAAAAAAAAGAGGGGGGGAAAAAGGGGGGAAAGAAAAAAAAAAAAAAAGAAAAAAAGGAAGAAAAAAGGGGGAGGGAAAAAAAGAGGAAAGAAAAAAAAGGGGAAGGGAAAAAAAAAAGGGGGGAGAGGGGGGGAAAGAAGGAAAAAAAAAAGGAGGAAAAAAAAAAAAAAAAAGGAAAAAAAGGGAGGGAAAGGGGAAAAGGGGGGGAAAGAAAGAAGAAAAGGGAAGAAAAGAAAGGGGGAAAGAAAAAAAAAAAGAAAAAGAAAGAAGGAAAAAGGAAGGGGAGGGAAAAGAAAAAGAAAAAAAAAAGGAAGAAAGGGAAGGAAAAAAAAGGGGAAGGAAAAGAAAAAAAGGGGAGGGGAGGGGAAAGGGGGGAGGGAAAAAGGAAAAGGAGAGAAGAAAGGGGAGGGGAAGAAAAGGGAGGGGAAGAGGAGGAAAGGGAAAAAAAAAAAAAAAAAGAAAGGGGGAAAAAAAAAAAAGAAAAAGAAAAAAGGAAAAAAAAAAAAAAAAAGGGAAAAAAAAAAAAAAAAAAAAAGGGAGAAAAAAAAAAAAAAAAAAAAAAAAAGAAAAAGGGAAAAAAAAAGAAGGGAAGAGAAAGAAAAAAAAAAAAAAAAAGGGGAAAGGAGAAAAAAAAAGAGGGGAAGGAGAAGAAAAGAAAAAAAAAAAAGAAAAAAAAAAAAAAAAAAGGAGAAAAAGAAAAAAAAAAAGAAAAAAAAAGGGGGGGTGGGGGGAGAAAAAGGAAAAGAAAAAGAAGGGGGAAGAGGGGAGGAGGGAGAGGGGGGGAGAAAAGAAAAGGGAAGAAGGGAAGGGAGGGAGGAGGGGGAGGAGAAGGGAAAAGAGGGGGAAGGAAAAGAAGAAGGAAGGGAGGGGGGGGGGGGGAGGGGGGGGGGGGAAAAAGGGGAAAAAAAGAAGGGGAAAAGGGGGGAGAAAGGGGAAGAAAAAAAAGGGGGAAAAGGGGGAAAAAAAGGAAAAGGGGGAAAAAAAGGGGAAGAAAGGGGGAGGAAAAGGGGAAGGAAAGAGGAAGGGAAAAAGAAAAAAAAGGAAAGGGGGGGAAAGGGAAGAAAAAAAAAAAAAGGGGGAAAGGAGGGGGGGGAAGGGGGGGAGGAAGGGGAGAAAAAGGGGGGGGGGGGGGGGGGGAGGGGGAAGAGGGGGAAAAAGAAAGAAAGGAAAGAAAAGGGGGAAAAAAAAAGAAGGGGGAAGGGGGGAAAAGGAGGAAGGGGAAGGGGGGGGGAGAAAAAGGGGGGGGAAAAAAGGGGGGAGAAGGGGGGAGGGGGGGGGGGGGAAAGAAAAAGAAGGGGGGGGGGGGAGGAAAGGGGGGGGAAAAAGGGGGGAAAGGGGGGGGGAAGGGGGGGGAGGGAGAGGGGGGGGGGAAAGAAGGGGGGGGGGGGGGGGGGGGGGGGGAAAGGGGGGGGGGGGGGGGGGGAGGGGGGGGGGGGGGGGGGGGGAGGGGGGGGGGGGGGGGGGGAAAAAAGGAAGGGAGGGGAAAAAAAAAGGGGGGGAAAAAGGGGGGGGGGGGGGGAAAGGGGGGGGGGGGGGGGGAGGGGGGGGGGGGGGGGAGGGGGGGGGGGGGGGAGAAGGGGGGGGAGGGGGGGGGGGGGGGGGGGAAAGGGGGGGGGGGGGGAGGGGGGGGGGGGAAGGGGGGGAGGAAAAGGGGGGGAAGGGGGGGGAGGGGGAGGGGGGAGAAAGGGAAGGGGGGGGGGGGGGGGGGGAGGGGGGGGGGAGGGGGGGGGGAAGGGGGGGGGGGGGGAGGGGGGGGAGGAGGAGGGGGGGGGAGGGGGGGGGGGGGGGGGGGGGGGGGGGGGAGGGGGAAGGGGAGGGGGGGGGGGGGGGGGGGAAGGGGGGGGGGGGGGGGGGGGGAGGGGGGGGGGGGGGGGGGGGGGGGAGGGGGGAAGGGGGGGGGGAGGGGAGGGGGGGGGGGGGGGGGGGGGGGGGGGGAAAAGGGGGAGGGGAAGGGAAGGGGAGGGGGGAAGGGGGGGGGGGGAAGGGGGGGGGGGGGGAAAGGGAGGGAAGGGGGGGGGAAGGGGGGGGGGGGGAGGGAAGGGGGGGGAAGGGGGAAAGGGGGAAAGGGGAGGGGGGGGGGGGGGGGGGGGGGGGAAAGAGGGAAGGAGGGGGGGGGAGGGGGGGGAGGGAGAAAGAGGGAGGGAAAAGGGGGGGAAGGGGGGGGGAAAGAGGAGAGGAGAGGAAGGAGGGGGGGGGAAGAAGGAAAGGAGGAAGGGGGGAAGGAAGGGGAAGGGAAGGGGGGAAGGGGGGAGGAGAGGGAAGAAGAGGGGGAGGGGGGAGGGGAAGGAGAAGGGAGAGGGGAGGGAAAGAGAAGGGAAGGAGAGAGGAAGGGGGGAAAAAGGGAAAGGGGGGAGGGGGAGGAGGGGGGGGGGGGGAAGAAGGGGGGGAGGGGGAGGGGGGGGAAGGGGGGGGGGGGGGAAAAGGGGGGAAGAAGGAGGAGGGAGGGAAAGGAGGAGGAGAAAGAGGGAGGGGGAAGAGGGGGGGGGGGAGAAGAAGGAAGAAGGGAGGGGGGGGGAAAGAAAGGGGGGGGAAGGGGGGGGGGGGGGGGGGGGAGGAAGAAAAAAAGGCGCCAACAGCTTTTGAAGCTCTATGTGCTATACTTGTACCGCTTTTAAAAGAAGAACATACAACTGGACGAATGTTAGAAAAACCAAAAAAGAAAATTTTAGCAACAATTTGGTGACTGGCAACCCCTGATTCATACCGGTATGTAACACCTGAACTAACATAAGTAAATAAAATAAAACTTTAAAACGACATTGACTATACAGGGTGTGTGTTTAGCGCGTGGACGGAAGATTGCTCCTGAACTATTAGAGATATCACAACTAACTTTGGCAAAGTAACACCTAGTTATTACACCTACATTTTAAAAATATTTAGGTGCATACTGGGTGCTTCGCAAAAAAATACTGATATCGTCTCTTTAATGTCGAAATCGAGTCAACTTTGGAGCTGCGGTGCCACGGCTCTAATTAAGATTTTTAAAATCTATTTGCGCCATCGACTTTTGATAATATTCGACTTACAAAATACGTACCAAACTTTTCCAAAAATCGTAATGCTATACAGGGTGATTGCTTTACGCGAAATGTAATTATTCTCGATTTTTTCAAATGGAACACCCTGTATATTTTTTCAAAAATTGATTTTTCGTAAACAGTAGATAAGAAATGATATAAGGTTTTATAGACATAAAACCAACTGTTCTTGAGATATTAATACTTTTGTGATAACATTCTAAAAACCAGTTAAAAAAATAAATTATCACGAAAAGTAGGCCAATATTACAATTTACTAGAAACAATGTGCACCAAAGTGTTTGGCATTTTTTAATACTGCCAGAAAAAAAATCTCCTGACTTCGATTCCGATTTAGACATTAACAAAAGGTTTGTCTTTTATAAACAAGAGCTTTTGTTCCCTTGCTACTGTCTTCGTACCATTCAGTGCAACTTAAATGTGACCTGTGCAGATAGAGATACATCATTGTAAACAATGATCTTGCTTTTAAAAGGTTTTTGTATTTCTCAGGAACGCAGTACGCTTTGATCTTATTACGGAAGTGTCTAACAAGAACCTGTTATGGATGTTCTTCTGCAATTTAAAACCCACCTTTCTAATTTTCTTGTTAAATTGATATTTTCTTTAATAGCTGCAAAATACTTTTGTACTTGTCGATGGTGCATTTAGGATGCTAGTTTTTTTCCTAGGTAAATTAAACTTACTTTCTTCAGGTTTTGATGTACTTTCCTTAGCAATCCCTTGAATTGTTCTGGTAGAAGGACCCGTTGCTTCTGCAATTCTTTTAAACAAATAATTTCACCATTTTGACTATGAAATCGGTCGCAAAAATTTACGTACGTTACAAGTTTCTCATTTTTCTTTATCTTAAATTTTGCTGAATTAATCAACACCAAATTTCTTTTATGTTGCATTATTGAAAGTGAACGATTCATATTGTTTTTTTAAATTTGCTTATTACAATGTTTACGGTGTCTTCATATACTTGAAAACGTTAAAATTACTTGCTTGTTTGAATGAGTTATTTCACATCTATGTGAATTAGCAATCTGCGTTATTTTTAATTTTTAATAATAAAATTATGAAGTTTCTATGGCCCATAATAATTTGTTATTATTATTTAGTTATGATTATAATAATAGTGAATTCAATTGCACCATTTAGTATTGTTTCAAAATTTTAATCTTCTTTCTTTCGAAACACTTTGTTAATCATCACTATATCTTCTGTTTATGTATATAGTAAAAACTTCGATATTATCTTCAAAGCCATTACTGTTTTAAATTTTTTATAATCAATATATAAACAAGTATGACTAAATGAAACCCTTAATCATATTAACAATAATATTTTTATAATGACGATAAACTGAACAGTGCGCAGAAATTTAAATCGAAACTTTAATATACTTTCAGTTTAGTCAGTTGCGTTCTGGTGTTTGTACAACTGATTTAAGTGCAGTGTTCATCAGTACAAAAACATAATTTCATTCATTACCATTTTAAACAACTTTGTTTAAACTTGTATTTGTAAGTTTTAAACATTATTTTAAATTTGAATCATTACAGTACATATAAACTTTTTTCTTCTTCACAAAGTGCTGTTCTTGAGAATGCCTTCAAAGTGTTTCAGCGATTTCCAGCACGAGTGCTTGGCGTATGCGACTTTTATGCTAGTAAGAAGTTATATTTCTCTTAAAATAAAAAATTATTTAATTTTAAAATTTTGTTTAGATGATTAGAAGTGTGGTAGCAGTTGGCGCAATAGCATTCATCGATTCCACAATGGGCATCAGATGTTGGATAACATGGCATGTTGTTGCATTGGGTTTCATTCTTCTGGTTATTGCAGGAGTAATTTTGGTAAGTTATTATTGTTTAGAATCGGTGACTATAGGTTCAAAGACTAAATTAAAATTTATACTATAATTAACATTAATTAAAGTTGTCAAGAACTAATCCCGCCACATATTTTTAATTTTTTTTTGTTTTTGTAAATGCATTATTACGCTTTAGACAATCTAGTGATAACCATAAACAATTTCAGTATATTCAACAAAGGTTTTATAATAATTTCCCATTATCTAAATTTTTTATTTCATAATTTTATTCTTTGAAATCCATATTGTTAAAGGAAACAATTTAGATTTGGAAATTATTATATTCTAGTAATTTAATGATACTGAAAAAAATTGTGTAAATCAAAATTCTCCCATTTTATAAAATGTTTTAAAAACAATCCATCGTAGGAGAATTAAAGCAAATTTATTTTTAGAATTAAATTAATTATGAGGATATTACGGCGAGGCTAATTAGGAGTGGCCGCTAATGCGCAGGGACATTTAGTCGCAGATACAGTAGGACGTTAGACACTTTGTCGTTAGAGATTTTAACGTAGGTACAATTCGGCCTGAGATAATTAGATGCGATTAAATTAAATCGTATGTTTGATTATTTTATTCTTATCACTATTTCTTTCATGTAAAAGTTAGTTTTATATTTATTGAAATATACAGGGTGTTAGGTAAACATGCGGCAAAAATTCAATGGGGTTTTTCCTTGGCCTAATCTAAGAATATTTTGTCCTATGATGATTTCCTAAACACCTCTTTATTTCGAAGATACAGGGTGAACAAAATGTGCCACAGTAACAATATTAATGTAAATAAAAAGTATGGCGTAGGCCAATGAGTTTGTCAAGTAAAAAATTAAGTGACGTTTAGCTGTTTGATGTGTCACATTTGTTTAAAGTGAGTGACGTTTAGGTCTTTTACGTGTCTTTAATAGTTAGTGAAGTCCGCTATTATGAATCACTAAAGTCATTTCGAACATTTATTGTAGATTGATCAACTTTACATTTATTTTTTGATATTAAATATTGTTACTGTCGCAAATTTTGTTCACCCTGTATCTTCGAAATAAAAGAGGTGTTTAGGAAATCATCATAGGACAAAATATTCTTAGATTACGCCAAGGAAAAACCCCTTGAATTTTTGCCGCATGTTTACCTAACACCCTGTATATTGGGGGGTGTGTTATTTACGCAATTGATCCGATTGGATGTTACTAATATTCATTAGTCAATTTTGCTAAGGTTATCAGAAAAAATATTTCTGTGCACATTTTTTTAGGTATAGAAGTTATTTCTAGTGTAAGTATGTATTACTCAAAAATTTTGATTTAAACAGTTTTTGTTTGATTAGTGATGTCAAATACACAATCATTATTTGAAAATATTATCAATAATAGTAATTGCATAAATAAAGTTATGAAAATTAATTTTGTTACAAATCAGATTTCCCATAATTGAGAATTATGCATCCCTTATGCACTTTTCATCATTGTAACCTGCGCTTATTGTACTGCCATGGTTTTTTAATTTTAAAGAGTTGTTTCGAGAAGTAACTGGAATTGGAAAATAAAATCAGGAATTATGAACCAGTAAAAAGGGGAAATCGCGACCTTGAGTCTAATCACTTTAACACTTAATTCATAGAATTATAATTATATAGGAAAAAAGTTCTCCGTTAATTCAGAAGCAGTAGTAATGGATGCCACATTAGTTGAAGACTTCGAAATTTAATTTTTTTAATAAATTATTTATCGGGGTTGCCTAGAAACTTTGTTTCTGAGTAAGAAAAACTTTGCTAGTTTTTTTGTTAAGCAGTCTTAACAAACAAACTTAAACAGTCTTTTTACATCATTACTATATACATGTTCCTCTATAGTTGTCCTTAGATGAGCCTAGAACAAATATACGAGAGCTTCATTTATTGGAAACAAATATAGAAACTTTTAAATGTTTATCTTACAAATAGTCATTATCAGAGAAGAGATAGATTTGACTTTCAAAAAATACTGTTTTTTAAAAACCTGCTCAAGTAGTATCTCCAAATCTTTTTTAAAATTTAGAGTACTAGTATTGGTTTTATTGAACAAATATGTAATTGATATCGCGCGTTTTAAAAATTAATAAAGTTTTAGAATTAATAATAATATCTCATAATTTGCTGCCACCTACATCTAATTTTGAAAATAACTATTTAAAGCGAGTAACTAAAATCTTCATATCAGTTAAGGATAAGATGCAGGAAACTTCAAAATGAAAACTATAACTGTGCAAAAAGTATAACATACAAGAATAAAAAGTGCATATCAGAAAAGTGCGCATCTGTACACAGCAAATTCAAAAAAAAAATTGATCAGCCTAAACTTCAAAGTTTTTGAAACTGACTAAAATAATGCAACGACTTATCGGGTGAATGGCGTTCCGTAGAATTTAAAAATCTAAAATATTTACCATTTTAAAATCCGTGGTGGTAAAAAATCAAGACATACTGGAATGAACAGTGATTAATTCTATTTTCATTTTTCAATTCGAGTGATATATAACGTATTGTCGGGCAAATTTTGATCGCCCGAAATCATACAGATCAAAAATGTCTATTATTTCGTAAACCACGGGGTGCAAAAAGTGTGGCATGAAGAATAAAAAGTGAATTACAAATTTTTATTTTTCGTTACGAGTGAAATGTAATGACTTTTTAGGTAAATTTCAATCGCGTCACATCTGAAAAATCTAAAATATTAGTGGGTATTTAGGGAACCTCGAGGGTCTAACAAGTATGTCTTGAAAAGTAGGTACATAATTATAGCTTATAGTTCCTGAATTTTAAATTTACAATTTGAATGACATTGTGACGACTTCTCAGTCAAATTTCAGTCACAAAAGTTCTAAAAAATGCAATATATCGGGTTTTTGAGGTGTCAAATTTTACTTACGGTAACAGATTTTATTTTTTAAAGTGTCAAATTTTACTTAGGTTTCAGATTTTGTTTCGGGGTGTCAAATTTCACTTACGGTGTCAGATTTTACTTTTTGAAGTGTAAAATTTTACTTACGGTATCAGATTTTATTTTTTGAGGTGTCAAACTTTACTTATGTGTCTGATGTTACTTTTTGAGGTGTCAAATTTTACTTACGGTAACAGATTTTATTTTTTAAGGTGTCAAATTTTACTTAGGTGTCAGATTTTACTTATTGAGGTGTCAAATTTAACTTACATTATCAGATTTCACTTTTTAAAGTGTCAAAGGTATCAAGGTGTCAGATTTCACCTTTTGATTTTATTTTTTGAAGTTTCAAATTTTATATACGGTAACAGATTTAATTTTTTAAAAAAAGGTGTCAAATTTTACTTAGGTGTCAGATTTTACTTTTGGGGTGTCAAATTTCACTTGCGTTATCAGATTTTATTTTTGAGGTGTCAAATTTTCCTAAGGTGTCAGATTTTACTTATTGAGGTGTCAAATTTTACTTACATTTTCAGATTTCTCTTTTTAAAGTGTCAAAGGTATCAAGGTGTTGGATTTCACTGTTTGAAGTGTCAAATTTCACTTACGGTATCAGATTTACTTTCTGAGGTGTCAAATTTAACTTATGTGTCTTATTTTACTTTTTGGGGTGTCAAATTTCTCTTACGGTGTCAGATTTTGCTTTTGAGGTGTCAAATTTTACTTACGGTAACAGATTTTATTTTTTAAAGTGTCAAATTTTACTTAGGTTTCAGATTTTGTTTCGGGGTGTCAAATTTCACTTACGGTGTCAGATTTTACTTTTGAAGTGTAAAATTTTACTTACGGTATCAGATTTCACTTTTTAAAGTGTCAAAGGTATCAAGGTGTCAGATTTCACCTTTTGAATTGTCAAATTTTACTTACGGTATCAGATTTTATTTTTTGAGGTGTCAAACTTTACTTATGTGTCTGATGTTACTTTTTGAGGTGTCAAATTTTACTTACGGTAACAGATTTTATTTTTTAAGGTGTCAAATTTTACTTAGGTGTCAGATTTTACTTTTTGGGGTGTCAAATTTTACTTGTGGTATCAGATTTTATTTTTTGAGGTGTCAAATTTTCCTTAGGTGTCAGATTTTACTTATTGAGGTGTCAAATTTTACTTACATTATCAGATTTCACTTTTTAAAGTGTCAAAGGTATCAAGGTGTTAGATTTCACCTTTTGAAGTGTCAAATTTCACTTACGGTATCAGATTTTACTTTTTGAGGTGTCAAATTTTACTTACGGTAACAGATTTTATTTTTGATGTGTCAAATTTTCCTTAGGTGTCAGATTTTACTTTTGAGGTGTCAAATTTTACTTACGGTATCAGATTTTACTTTTAAAGTGTCAAATTTATCAAGGTGTCAGATTTTACTTTTGAAGTGTCAAATTTCACTTACGGTATCAGATTTTACTTTTGAGGTGTCAAATTTTACTTACGGTGTCAGATTTTATTTTTGAGGTGTCAAATTTTACTTAGGTGTCAGATTTTACTTTTTAAAGTGTCAAAGGTATCAAGGTGTCAGATTTTACTTTTGAAGTGTCAAATTTCACTTACGGTATCAGATTTTATTTTTTGAGGTGTCAAATTTTACTTACGGTAACAGATTTTATTTTTTAAGGTGTCAAATTTTCCTTAGGTGTCAGATTTTACTTATTGAGGTGTCAAATTTAACTTATATTATCAGATTTGACTTTTTAAAGTGTCAAAGGTATCAAGGTGTCAGATTTCACCTTTTGATTTTATTTTTTGAGGTTTCAAATTTTATATACGGTAACATTTAATTTTTTAAAAAAAGGTGTAAAATTTTATTTAGGTGTCAGATTTTACTTTTAGGGTGTCAAATTTCACTTGCGTTATCAGATTTTATTTTTGAGGTGTCAAATTTTCCTAAGGTGTCAGATTTTACTTATTGAGGTGTCAAATTTTACTTACATTATCAGATTTCACTTTTTAAAGTGTCAAAGGTATCAAGGTGTTAGATTTCACTTTTGAAGTGTCAAATTTCACTTACGGTATCAGATTTACTTTTGAGGTGTCAAATTTTCCTTAGGTGTCAGATTTTACTTATTGAGGTGTCAAATTTAACTTACATTATCAGATTTCACTTTTTAAGTGTCAAATGTATCAAGGTGTTAGATTTCACCTTTTGAAGTTTCAAATTTCACTTACGGTATCAGATTTACTTTTTGAGGTGTCAAATTTTACTTATGTGTCTTATTTTACTTTTGAGGTGTCAAATTTTACTTACATTATCAGATTTCATTTTTAAAGTGTCAAAGGTATCAAGGTGTCAGTTTTCACCTTTTGATGTGTCAAATTTCACTTACGGTGTCAGATTTTATTTTTGAGGTTTCAATTTTTATATACGGTAACAGATTTAATTTTTTAAAAAAGGTGTCAAATTTTACTTAGGTGTCAGATTTTACTTTTGGGGTGTCAAATTTCACTTGCGTTATCAGATTTTATTTTTTGAGGTGCCAAATTTTCCTAAGGTGTCAGATTTTACTTATTGAGGTGTCAAATTTTACTTACATTTTCAGATTTGACTTTTTAAAGTGTCAAAGGTATCAAGGTGTTGGATTTCACTGTTGAAGTGTCAAATTTCACTTACGGTATCAGATTTACTTTTTGAGGTGTCAAATTTTCCTTAGGTGTCAGATTTTACTTATTGAGGTGCCAAATTTAACTTACATTATCAGATTTCACTTTTTTAAGTGTCAAATGTATCAAGGTGTTAGATTTCACCTTTTGAAGTTTCAAATTTCACTTACGGTATCAGATTTACTTTTTGAGGTGACAAATTTTACTTTTGTGTCTTATTTTACTTTTTGAGGTGTCAAATTTTACTTACATTATCAGATTTCATTTTTTAAAGTGTCAAAGGTATCAAGGTGTCAGTTTTCACCTTTTGATGTGACAAATTTCACTTACGGTGTCAGATTTTATTTTTTGAGGTTTCAATTTTTATATACGGTAACAGATTTAATTTTTTAAAAAAAGGTATCAAATTTTACTTAGGTGTCAGATTTTACTTTTTGGGGTGTCAAATTTCACTTGCGTTATCAGATTTTATTTTTTGATGTGCCAAATTTTCCTAAGGTGTCAGATTTTACTTAATGATGTGTCAAATTTTACTTACAGTTTCAGATTTCAATCGCGTCACATCTGAAAAATCTAAAATATTAGTGGGTATTTAGGGAACCTCGAGGGTCTAACAAGTATGTCTTGAAAAGTAGGTACATAATTATAGCTTAAGTTCCTGAATTTTAAATTTACAATTTGAATGACATTGTGACGGCTTCTCAGTCAAATTTCAGTCGCAAAAGTTCTAAAAAATGCAATATATAGGGTGTTTTCTAATCAAATGACGATGTCTAAGGTAGCAATATTTAGATCCAGGTTAAGAAGAAAACTTGAATGTATGTCTTAACTAAACGTCTTAACTTTTGAGGTACAGGGTGGTAAAGTTTTCAAAAATAAATATTTTATTATTGATATCATTTAAAGGTGTTTTCCTTCTAGGTGAAAGTATTAAAAAGCAACGGTCTTATTGTTACACCAAAGCCGACGTTTCGCCCAAACTTGTAAGGGTTTTATAGAGGCTAGATCATAAAGCGTGAGAGTCATGAAATTTAACATAAATCCTACATATTGATGATCTCAATTAACATTAAAAATTTAATAGATTATACAGTGACCGGCAAAGAGTTTGCATCAGATGGGAAAAATTTTTGTAATTGAGATATCCGAAAATTTCTGTTGGCTAATGAATTCAGCATATTGAATGACAAAAAAGGCACTTTGACAAATGTCATGTGACCACTGTCATAGTGGAAAATTTCAAAAAGATTTCTTAGATATGTAAAAAGTGAGGTTAGATGACAAGATATTGAAAAATTCCTAAGAGAAAAGTTATAGATCATAAAGCGTAACGTTTAACTTGTGACAACATCTTGGGTATAATCGATTCAAATTATATTTTTTACATATTCCCTCGTGGTACGAATATCTTTCTAACTATTTTCCTAATGTAACCCCAGAGAAAAAAATCGTGGGGCGTAAGATCCGGAGATCAAGTTGGCCAGTTTTCTACACCATCTGGTCCTATCGACTTCATTCTAAAAGATTCATCAAGATATCGCTTGACGTTTATCGAATAGTGCGGAGGAGCGCCACCATGTTGGAACCACATCGTACGAATTCCTTCTAGCTCGACATCTTCCAAAAGGTCAAATAAATTAATTTCCAAAAACGCCAAACAAATGTGAGAATTACTATCAGAATAGTAATGATAGTTGTCTTTATTGAAGTTATCATTATGATGAAAAGTTGCCCCATCTGTAAAAAGCATGTTATTAACAAAATCCGTTAGTTACCTATTGGTAGAACGCTTCAGAATTTTGAAATTTATTTTTGTTAAATCCTGATGTTGTTCAATATGCAACTTATTTTTTTAATAAATCATCTACGAACAGCGTTTTTATTAAGATCTAAATTTGTGCTTAATTCCCTGATGCTCACTTACTGGTTTTCGACCAAAAATGTCACAACTACAAATTCACGTTCTTTATCGGTCCTTATCTTAGAGTAGAGTGTTCCGATAACACACGCTTTTAGAATTGATAAATCTTTCAGCAACGCTAGCAAACGATTCTTGCCGAGGCGCGAGGGTGCAACAACAGCAACAAAAATACACAGAATACTAAATACAGAAATTAGCTAATTATTTGACATCAACATCAAACAATATTGATGCAATTGTTTTTAGTAGTCAAGAACAGTTGGTTTTATGACTATAAAACCGTATATCATTCTTATCTACTTCTCACAGAAAATCAATTTTTGGAAAACTATACGGGGTGTTCCATTTAAAAAAACACACATTTGGGTCAACATTTTTTTGCGAAGCACCCTGTATGTACTTAAATATTTTTAAAATGTAGGTGTAATAACTAGGTATTACCTTGCCAAAGTCTTACGTCCACGCACTAAACACCAACCTCGTATAGGTACATAGGGGGAGGTTGGGTAAAACAGGATGGTCTGGTAAAACAGGATACCCTGTTTTATTTCAAAACATGCAGTACGATCTAACGGATATGACCTTAAATGATAACTCTCGGTACCTACCGATGGCCAGCAAGTCATTTACCAACTCTAGTTTCACTTTAGACGACGTAAGAGGTGGATGTGTCGAATTGTGGGGTTAAACTAAAATATTTAGCGTGCTTTCAAACGGTGATTTTTTAGTTTACAGACAATTGAAGGTGAGTAGATTTTGGGGATACTGTGTTTGTTTACTATAGTTATGTACAATAGGTTCTAGGAATTTGCTTTGTTTGTTATTAAAATATAGTCACATGTCATAGCAATACACAGTCAACTACATTGTCAACTTCTTTTTCAAGCTAGAATTCCAATGGGAAAGCATACAAGAAAAACGCAAAGGCAGTCTTGGGATGAGAACAGTATGCGTCAGGCTGTTGAGGAGGTACTGAAGGGAAGAATGGGGTATCTCAAAGCTTCTAAAGAATATGGGGTTTTCATTACAACCATTGAAGCAAGAGTGAAGAAAATTAAACAGAGAGGATTCAGCAAAAAAAGGACTAGGACGTCATAAACTTGTTTTTAGTCCTGCTCAGGAAAAGGAATTAGTGGAATATATTTTGTGTATGGAATCACGCCTGTTTGGTTTAACTCTCAATGCATTAAGATGTTTGGCATTTGAATTAGCAGAACGCAACGGCTTGCCTAATAGATTTAATAAGAGCAAGAAAAAGGCTGTTAAAGCATGGCTGTATGCTTTTCTCAATCGGCATCCGACTATTAAACTTCGATCTCCTGAGCCAACCTCACTAGTTAGGATGCAACAACATCCAGGCAGGCCTATTACTATTTCTCAAATAGGCAAACTTTTTTGAAATGCTTTTATGAAAGCCGCTAGCGTTCAAACCGCAGTTAGCGGATTTAGAAAAACGGGGATACATCCACTAAATACAGAGATCTTCCCAGACGGTGTTAACATCGACACCATATAAAGAGGAACTAGAAGAATCAATTTCTAAAAGACTTCCTACAAAGAAGCCAAAATTAAACTTAGGAGATACTGAAAAAACAGCCCATATATCCAAACTAAATAAAAAAGGCAAAATAAATGACAATGGGATGACGACTAGAAAAGACGTAACAGTAAATAACGCAAATAAGAAAGACAGTAACAGTGCAAAAGAAAAGAGCGTAAGAGACAAAAAACAAAATGATACCAAGGGTCAAAAAAATATAAAAAGAAGGAAGTTGAGAGAAAGTGATGATTCAAGTTCAGAAGATGACTGCGAAGAAGCAGCTTGTGTATTTTGCAGCAAACTTTATTCCAATTCTAAGGCAGAAGAAGGTTGAATAAAGTGTCAACATTGCGAAGGCTGGGCCCATGAAGCTTGTGCTGGAGTGGGGGAAGACGAAGACGAAGTCTTTACCTGTGACTTCTGTCAGTAACATATTTAAATATTTTTTTTTGTTAACCTTTCCTTTTATATTATTAAGAATAATAATAACTTTTCTTTATTTGCCATGTTGTGTCTTATTTGCTGGGAACTAAACGTTATGGAAACTATACTAGCAAGCTGCTTTTTTATTATATATTTTTTTTTGTCGTGTGGGTTCTGTTTTTTTCATAAAAAATGGTATCAATCCAAAGCCAATTAATAACTGAAACTGGAGCCAAAAATAGTCCCCAGCATTGCCTTATTCAAGAAGTTATGAGACCTAGAACACTAAGTATCCCTTTTTACCCAACTTTCCCCTAGTTGTATTTTACTTTTCAGTTCTGTCAGCTCAATTTGATATGGGGAAAAGTTCTTTAAGCGATTCATTTATACTAGTGGTTAAAGCGTTACAGCAACTTGCAGGCAGAGTAATTAATTGGCCTCGGGAAGAAAACCGCCGACGAAGAATAATTGAAGCATTTTATGCATATGTGAAATTAAATAATGTGATAGGAGCAGTTGATGGAACATTTATACCAATAAAGGCCCCAAAGGAGACTGCCCACGTGTACATAACCAAAAAATGTTTTTTTGAGGTCATTTTGCAAGCTATTGCAGAACCTTCATTAAAATTCACTGATTGTTTTACAGGTTACACAGGATCAGTCAGTGATGCACGCATTTTTCGTAATTCACACATATTTCAACAAATACAACTGCGTCCAGGTATGTAATTCAATTTCTCGATTAGTCGTTTACATTCTGTCAGGTTTGTAGGGCAATACTGTGAAAATACTTTTATTATTGGAGATAAAGCATATCCTCTTCTCAACTGGTGCATTCTACCCTATATTGAGAGACAACAGTTAACGCCAATACAAAAACATTTTAATACAGTTTATGCAAAAACACGTCAGGTAGTAGAGCGGAGTTTTGACCTCCTTTTTGGTAGATTTCGCAGACTACAGTATTTGAATATGAACCGTTTAGACTTAATTCCCTCTACAATACTTGCATGTTGTGTATTATATAATTTGTGTCTTAATCATAACGATTTATTAGTGGAAATATTATATACAAGAGGGCCTACCATTTGTGCATGAACATAATTACCATGATCCAAAATACATACCTGAACCTCATCCCAATGAACCAAGAAATATGCGAGATAATATTGCAGGGCAACTGTTTGCGAGAAGGTACAGAAGACGAATATAATATCAAACTTTATTATAACAATATTGTAACGTAACATTAATAAACTTTGCCAAAAACGTAATTTCTTTTCTACAAAAAAATATACAAAAACCAAACCAAAACAAAATACTTATAGATAAGTTAACATGTCAATAAGTTTTTGCATCATTTTTTCGTACACACTTAATGCTTGTTGTGTTAGCTGCTGACGTTCAATATGCCGTTTGTTTCTAGCCTCTTCTTTTTTCTCTTCACTATTTTGGAACATTGAATTTAGGAGGGACACCTCTTTCTTTAATCTAGACTTTTTTTTTGGTGGACCTTCATTTTCCTTATCACTGTCTTCTGTATTCTCTTTAGTCAGTGTTGATGATGCTATTGCTATAGGGTTAATGTTGGGATTAGTGCCGAAAATCTCATCAAATTCGGACATATATTCAAAAGAAATAGGACTTTCCCCAGTTCCTTAACCGGACATGTTATCCTTCTTTTTCAAGTATCTTCCTTTCAAGTATTTAAATTTGTTTTCAATTTGTGCTTTCGAATAGAGATAGCCAAGGCTGGCTATTTTCTCAGTTATAATTTTCCAAACATGTTATTGTGGTATTTTTGAAGTTATTAATGTTTTCTTTGTATACGTTAATGAGAGTGAGAATAGCATCTCTCTCCCATCGTGATGATCCTGAACCTGAAGGTCCTGGTTGTGCACTGCTAGAACATTGAGAATCATCTTCAAAATATGGTTCATTTGATTAGCTAAAATTATTACTGTCCTCGATAATGTTAAAAAATTTTAACAGCTTTTCTGAGGGCGTCATGTACACTCATGAAATTTAAAACTTGGACACCACAATTTCTGTAAACAAAAGTTTGCACATTGTGAAGCGGGCTTAAGGGTATCATTTACAATTCTAACAGCAGGTAGTCTCAGCAGGGGTTATCTTATAGAAGGACTGTAGAATGAATCATTACACTAAGCACGTTTTAGAAAATAGGTAATTTACGTTGCTTACTTAATTTTTTCTTTAAAGAATATATTTGAAGGTATCGCTAATTAAACACCATAGCTCGATTAATTATCGAATCAAAATTTTGTTTAGGAAATGTTTACAAAATAAAATTAGAAATAATTTTGATTTAAAAAACGTCTACAAGCAATAACTTTTAAATTAAATCAAAAACTAAACATGGTTATTTGGGTTGACTGATTATTACTTATTTTTAAATAAATCTAACCTACTAATTATTGTAAGTTATTAAAAAAATCATTAAACTCTCTATTCATAATATTTAGTCCTTACAAAATGTATATTTTATGACGTTTCATTTTTTCTGTAGTTAATATAAAAGTGAAAATAAAAACTAAGGCAATTCTTATTGTCAACGTATATATTTAGTTTTTGACAAGAATTTATTACATAATTATAATTAAGATACCAAGTTATAGTTTAAAATTAAATGAAAACTTTTTTTTAAATAAAGGTATTACTATATAAATAAATATAAGAAATCAATAATGGGTGTGACCTCCATTATTATTGATACATTCTTGGAGGCGTCTGCTCATTGACGCTATCAAGGTATCAATATAATTAATATTAATCGTTTCCCATGCGGTATCAATGACTGCAATTTGGCCCTTGTTGTCTTCGGATAACAGCAAGTATTCGAGCCCAAACATTTTCGATAATGTTAAAATCTGGGCTTTTGCTGGCCAGGGTAACAGCTCCAAGTTATTTGCTTGTATCCAGTTGCGCACAACCTGCGAAGTATAGGGTCATCATATCCCGAACGTTCCAAGAAAATATGTGTAAATAGTAAATGGAATCTACTAACGTAACGTTAAGTCGTTAATTATAGTTACATAATTCTCCTTTCATAAGATATAGTTCATATTAATATGCTTATTGTAAAGCTTCGTACACACCTGAACAACAAACCGAGGAACAAACAGAACAACGAACCGAACGGCAATCGGAACATTAATTTGGACGGTGCTACGTACGAATTTTAGAACAGATTCGCAAGTCCTGATTGTTCCACAAACGGTTTGCGGCGTTCCCGCAACTTGTCGGTTTTTTCTCCGACATTAAAGAAAATGTGCGCAAATGCGTTTGCAGGTTTGGACGAATCTAAACAAAACGGCGAACAAACTTATGCGGGAGAATTAAATTATTTTGGAATTAGTGGCGGGCCGTAGCGTGGGTGAAATTTCACGTATGTTAGATATACCAAAAAGCACCGTAGGGCATGACCGAGTAAAATGGAATCTTGAACACGTTTTGGAAAGAGCCATCGGAAGTGGTAGACCTAAAGTATTTACACGTGCTCAAGATCTCGAGTTGTTTCATTACGTAACAGAACAACCATTTGCTACATACTCCAGGGCTATAGCAGATACACATTTTCCCGGATGCCGTATAACTGCACAAAAAAATTAAATGGGACGGAAATAAAGAAGTATAATGCTGCTGCGAAAGAAGTTCTCAGTGCAGAAAATATGAGACGTCGTCTGGAATTTGCAAGGCGATATGTAAACGAACCTTTGGAATTTTGGAATCAAGTGATTTTTAGCGACGAAAAAACGTTCAATAGCCGCAACGATGGACCACTAAAAGTTTTTGGAATGGAAGGAACTCGTTACGAAAATAATCACATATGTCCTAAAAAACGAAATGGTTATTTTTCTGTGAATGTGTGGGGTTGGGTTAGCGCGCGGGGTCCAGGAGTTTGTTGAGCTATCGATGGACGTCTTGATTCTGCTGCGTATTTAGATATTTTGGAAACTATTATGAAACCTTCAGTCGAAGTGTTTTATCCAGACGAAGATTATATTTTTCAAAAAGTAAGTATTTTTATTTCACTATACTTTCTCCATAAAATAGTTCGGGATCTGTTGAATTAACATTTTTATAATGTATTTTTGTTGTTAAAGGACAACGCCCCTATTCATACTTCGCAGGTTGTGCGCAATTGGATACGAGAAAATAACTTGGAGCTGTTACCCTGGCCAGCAAAAAGCCCAGATTTTAACATTATCGAAAATGTTTGGGCTCGAATACTTGCTGTTATCCGAAGACAACAAGGGCCAAATTTTATACCAGTAAACCGTAATGCACTAATTGCAGCCATTGATACCGCATGGGAAACGATTAATATTAATTATATTGATACCTTGATAGCGTCAATGAGCAGACGCCTCCAAGAATGTATCAATAATAATGGAGGTCACACCCATTATTGATTTCTTATATTTATTTATATAGTAATACCTTTATTTAAAAAAAAAGTTTTCATTTAATTTTAAACTATAACTTGGTATCTTAATTATAATTATGTAATAAATTCTTGTCAAAAAACTAAATATATACGTTGACAATAAGAATTGCCTTAGTTTTTATTTTCACTTTTTATATTAACTACAGAAAAAATGAAACGTCATAAAATATACATTTTGTAAGGACTAAATATTATGAATAGAGAGTTTAATGATTTTTTAATAACTTACAATAATTAGTAGGTTAGATTTATTTAAAAATAAGTAATAATCAGTCAACCCAAATAACCATGTTTAGTTTTTGATTTAATTTAAAAGTTATTGCTTGTAGACGTTTTTAAATCAAAATTATTTCTAATTTTATTTTGTAAACATTTCCTAAACAAAATTTTGATTCGATAATTAATCGAGCTATGGTGTTTAATTAGCGATACCTTCAAATATATTCTTTAAAGAAAAAATTAAGTAAGCAACGTAAATTACCTATTTTCTAAAACGTGCTTAGTGTAATGATTCATTCTACAGTCCTTCTATAAGATAACCCCTGCTGAGACTACCTGCTGTTAGAATTGTAAATGATACCCTTAAGCCCGCTTCACAATGTGCAAACTTTTGTTTACAGAAATTGTGGTGTCCAAGTTTTAAATTTCATGAGTGTACATTAATGTGTTCTCTGTAACAAATTAGTCATTTGCGATAAGTTGTATGACTACAATACTAACCTCTAGTGTCCATTACTAGCCAAGTACCATTTGTCTCTTGGACTACATCCCCGTGATCATTTTTAATTAAAATGTGTCTTCCGGTTTCTAACTCGATACCACCGGCTGCGTTATCATCACACATCTTAGAAATCTCTGCTGGTGAAATGTAGATTATGTTCGGTTTAAAATCTAACAACAAGCGTTCGCCGCTTTCAGCTGATCATAACAACGACGCAAGCGCGACAATTTTCAACTCAGTCTGGACTGGGGTAATTGGAGCGTCGTCAAAGCGACTCGTCTGGAAGTTTTCGAACGAATATTTTGGAGTGGAATCGGTGACAACTAACTTTCTTGAACGAAGTTGAGTGACGCGAGCGAAGTTCTCGAACGCGCCCCAGTATGTAGTATCTATGAGTTTTATCAAAATTTAATTTAAGATTTAATTGTCAGTTTGGTGATTAAAAAAATATGGCTGTTTTCTTGACTACCAAATATTTTTTTATTCTCAATAATTATCAAGTTTTCTTTTTATTTGAAGAGTAGACGTCGTTTTGACAGATTTTCAGGTTAGATAAATAATTATCAGTTTCAAATCAAAACGAGCAACCAATCAGCTTTTGCAACTACATTCAGTCAATTGGGGTATATACAGTGTGTCTAGTTTTAAATGAACTACATCACAGTCTTGTAAATCAGTACTTACACGGTGTAGAATGTGTGTTTAAGTAAACGGTGGATTGTTCGAAAATTTATTATAAATTAGTATTCATTATTTTTTTCGTTTTAGTTAAGTTTCTTTTTGTTTCCTATTCTATCTAGTTACATAATTCTAACAATACTATTATTATTTTAAAAGAATTATTGCAGTAAACAATTGATCCAATTTTTGAGACAGATGCCTTGAAACAATAGCAGCACTAAAAGCTTTACCCTTGTAGGTACTACTCAGGAATGTCACCTTCTTTTCAAAGTTATCTGAAAGTACCTACAAAATGTGGGAAAATAGAGCACTTCAAAATTGATTCAAAATTAAAGACAAAAATCAAGAAGACCAAAATTTAAAATCTTATCACAAGCCGTACAATTTTGTCTACGTAATAAAACAAGTGCGAAAACTGTGTTTTGTTTAGTCAAATTTTTTATATATTTTTTATATATCCAAAAAAAACGTTTTTTAGTATTTTTTTGTTATTCTAAATTAATTTATTTTATTTTATAATCTTAATTGTTTTTGTTTAGTAAAACATTTAGTTTTGTTTACAATATTTTATTTTATTTAATTTTTATAATATAATGCTTTGGCAAGTTTTTATTATATTTTAGTTATGTATTTACTTGAGGGTGTTAAATTTAAAAAAATTTAAAGAAAATTGAAGAAATTTTAGTTTAATTTGTCATGGATAAAATATCGGTATTTTGTTTAATCAAATATTATTTATATTTTTTTGGTCAAAACAAAACTTTTAATTTTTTATTTTATTCTAAATTAATTTATTTTATTATATGGTCTTCACTGTGTTTGTTTGTTTTTAGTAAACTGTTAGTTTTTCTTCTTTATAGTATTTTATTTAATTTAGTTTTTTTATAATAAAGTTTGTTTTGCAAGTTTTTATTGTATTTTATTTATTTATTTAGGGGAGTGTTAAATTTAAAAAAAAAAATTTAATCAAAATTGGAAATTTTTGTTAATTTGTCTTGAATAAAAGTCGATGTTTAGTTCAGTAGAATATTTTTAATAATTTTTTAAATAACAAAAAAAAACGTTTTTTATATTTTTTATGTTATTTTAAATTAATTGATTTTATGATTTTAATTTTTCTTGTTTGTTTTGTAAAACTTTTAGTTTTTTTATTTACAATACTTTATTTTATTATAAATAATGTTGGCGAGTTTTTATTATATTTTATTAATTATTTACGGAGTGTGTTAAAATTTGTATAAAAAAATTTAAACAAAATCGGAAATTTTTGTTTAATTTGTTGTGTATAAATGTCGGTGTTTTGTTTAGTCAAATATTTTTAACTTTTTACCCAATAAAACGTTTTTTGGTTTTTTTTATGTTATCCTAAATTAATTTATTTTATTTTATGATCTTAATTGTTTTTGTTTAGTAAAACGTTTAGTTTTTTTATAATATTTTATTTTATTTATTTTTTATAATAAAATGCGTTTGACCAGTTTTTATTATATTTTATTTATGTATTTACGTGAGTATGTTAAATTTAAAGAAAGTTTAAATAAAATTGGATATTTTAGTTTAATTTGTCATGGATAAAAAATGGGTATTTTGTTTAATCAAATCTTTTTTATTTTTTATTAAGGTCAAAACAAAACTTTTAATTTTTATTTTATTCTAAATTAATTTATTTTATTATATGATCTTCACTGTGTTTGTTTGTTTTTAGTAAACTGTTGGCTTTTTTTCTTTATAGTATTTTATTTAATTTATTTTTTTTATAATAAAATTCGTTTTGCAAGTTTTTATTGTATTTTATTTATTTATTTAGGGGAGTGTTAAATTTTATTTAAAAAAAAAATTTAAACAAAATCGAAAGTTTTTGTTAATTTGTCATGGATAAAAGTCGGTGTTTAGTTTAGTCAGATATTTTTAATAATATTTTAAATAAAAAAAGTTTTTGTTTTTTTATGTTATTTTAAATTAATTTATTTTATGATTTTAATTTTTCTTGTTTGTTTTGTAAAAGTTTAGTTTTTTTCTTTACAATATTTTATTTCATTATAAATAATGTTGGCGAGTTTTATTATATTTTATTAATTATTTACGGAGTGTGTTAAAATTTGTATAAAAAAAATTTAAACAAAATCGGAAACTTTTGTTTAATTTGTTGTGTATAATAGTCGATGTTTTGTTTAGTCAAATATTTTTATTTTTTTTTACCCAATAAATCGAAAAAAATTTTTTTATTTTTTATTAAGGTCAAAACAAAACTTTTAATTTTTATTTTATTCTAAATTAATTTATTTTATTATATGATCTTCGCTGTGTTTGTTTGTTTTTAGTAAATTGTTGGCTTTTTTCTTTATAGTATTTTATTTAATTTATTTTTTTTATAATAAAATTCGTTTTGCAAGTTTTTATTGTATTTTATTTATTTATTTAGGGAGTGTTAAATTTTATTTAAAAAAATTTAAACAAAATCGAAAGTTTTTGTTAATTTGTCATGGATAAAAGTCGGTGTTTAGTTTAGTCAGATATTTTTAATAATATTTTTAAATAAAAAAAAGTTTTTGTTTTTATGTTATTTTAAATTAATTTATTTTATGATTTTAATTTTTCTTGTTTGTTTTGTAAAAGTTTAGTTTTTTTCTTTACAATATTTTATTTCATTATAAATAATGTTGGCGAGTTTTTATTATATTTTATTAATTATTTACGGGAGTGTGTTCAAATTTGTATAAAAAAAAATTTAAACAAAATCGGAAATTTTGTTTAATTTGTTGTGTATAATAGTCGGTGTTTTGTTTAGTCAAATATTTTTTATTTTTTTTACCCAATAAATCGTTTTTTAGTTTTTTTATGTTATTCTAAATTAATTTATTTTATTTTATGATCTTAATTGTTTTTGTTTAGTAAAACGTTTAGTTTTTTTTATAATATTTTATTTTATTTATTTTTATAATAAAATGCGTTTGACCAGTTTTTATTATATTTTATTTATGTATTTACGTGAGTATGTTAAATTTAAAAGAAAATTTAAATAAAATTGGATATTTTAGTTTAATTTGTCATGGATAAAAAATGAGTATTTTGTTTAATCAAATTTTTTTTATTTTTATTAAGGTCAAAACAAAACTTTTAATTTTTTATTTTATTCTAAATTAATTTATTTTATTATATGATCTTCGCTGTGTTTGTTTGTTTTTAGTAAACTGTTGGCTTTTTTCTTTATAGTATTTTATTTAATTTATTTTTTTTATAATAAAATTCGTTTTGCAAGTTTTTATTGTATTTTATTTATTTATTTAGGGCAGTGTTAAATTTAATTTAAAAAAAAATTTAAACAAAATCGAAAGTTTTTGTTAATTTGTCATGGATAAAAGTCGGTGTTTAGTTTAGTCAGATATTTTTAATAATATTTTTAAATAAAAAAAAAGTTTTTTGTTTTTATGTTATTTTAAATTAATTTATTTTATGATTTTAATTTTTCTTGTTTGTTTTGTAAAAGTTTAGTTTTTTCTTTACAATATTTTATTTCATTATAAATAATGTTGGCGAGTTTTTATTATATTTTATTAATTATTTACGGGAGTGTGTTAAAATTTGTATAAAAAAATTTAAACAAAATCGGAAACTTTTGTTTAATTTGTTGTGTATAATAGTCGGTGTTTTGTTTAGTCAAATATTTTTATATTTTTTTACCCAATAAATCGTTTTTTAGTTTTTTTATGTTATTCTAAATTAATTTATTTTATTTTATTATCTTAATTATTTTTGTTTAGTAAAACGTTTAATTTTCTTTTATAATATTTTATTTTATTTATTTTTTATAATAAAATGCGTTTGACAAGTTTTGATTATATTTTATTTATGAATTTACGTGAGTATGTTAAATTTAAAAGAAAATTTAAATAAAATTGGATATTTTAGTTTAATTTGTCATGGATAAAAAATGAGTATTTTGTTTAATCAAATTTTTTTTATTTTTTATTAAGGTCAAAACAAAACTTTTAATTTTTTATTTTATTCTAAATTAATTTATTTTATTATATGATCTTCGCTGTGTTTGTTTGTTTTAGTAAACTGTTGGCTTTTTTCTTTATAGTATTTTATTTAATTTATTTTTTTTATAATAAAATTCGTTTTGCAAGTTTTTATTGTATTTTATTTATTTATTTAGGGCAGTGTTAAATTTAATTTAAAAAAATTTAAACAAAATCGAAAGTTTTTGTTAATTTGTCATGGATAAAAGTCGGTGTTTAGTTTAGTCAGATATTTTAATAATATTTTTAAATAAAAAAAAGTTTTTGTTTTTATGTTATTTTAAATTAATTTATTTTATGATTTTAATTTTTCTTGTTTGTTTTGTAAAAGTTTAGTTTTTTTCTTTACAATATTTTATTTCATTATAAATAATGTTGGCGAGTTTTTATTATATTTTATTAATTATTTACGGAGTGTGTTCAAATTTGTATAAAAAAAATTTAAACAAAATCGGAAATTTTGTTTAATTTGTTGTGTATAATAGTCGGTGTTTTGTTTAGTCAAATATTTTTTATTTTTTTTACCCAATAAATCGTTTTTTAGTTTTTTATGTTATTCTAAATTAATTTATTTTATTTTATTATCTTAATTGTTTTGTTTAGTAAAACGTTTAGTGTTTTTTTTATAATATTTTATTTTATTTATTTTTTATAATAAAATGCGTTTGACAAGTTTTGATTATATTTTATTTATGAATTTACGTGAGTATGTTAAATTTAAAAGAAAATTTAAATAAAATTGGATATTTTAGTTTAATTTGTCATGGATAAAAAATGTGTATTTTGTTTAATCAAATTTTTTTTATTTTTATTAAGGTCAAAACAAAACTTTTAATTTTTATTTTATTCTAAATTAATTTATTTTATTATATGATCTTCGCTGTGTTTGTTTGTTTTAGTAAATTGTTGGCTTTTTTCTTTATAGTATTTTATTTAATTTATTTTTTTATAATAAAATTCGTTTTGCAAGTTTTTATTGTATTTTATTTATTTATTTAGGGAGTGTTAAATTTTATTTAAAAAAAAAATTTAAACAAAATCGAAAGTTTTTGTTAATTTGTCATGGATAAAAGTCGGTGTTTAGTTTAGTCAGATATTTTTAATAATATTTTTAAATAAAAAAAAAGTTTTTTGTTTTTATGTTATTTTAAATTAATTTATTTTATGATTTTAATTTTTCTTGTTTGTTTTGTAAAAGTTTAGTTTTTTTCTTTACAATATTTTATTTCATTATAAATAATGTTGGCGAGTTTTTATTATATTTTATTAATTATTTACGGGAGTGTGTTCAAATTTGTATAAAAAAATTTAAACAAAATCGGAAATTTTGTTTAATTTGTTGTGTATAATAGTCGGTGTTTTGTTTAGTCAAATATTTTTTATTTTTTTTACCCAATAAATCGTTTTTAGTTTTTATGTTATTCTAAATTAATTTATTTTATTTTATGATCTTAATTGTTTTTGTTTAGTAAAACGTTTAGTTTTTTTTATAATATTTTATTTTATTTATTTTTTATAATAAAATGCGTTTGACCAGTTTTTATTATATTTTATTTATGTATTTACGTGAGTATGTTAAATTTAAAAGAAAGTTTAAATAAAATTGGATATTTTAGTTTAATTTGTCATGGATAAAAAATGGGTATTTTGTTTAATCAAATTTTTTTTATTTTTTATTAAGGTCAAAACAAAACTTTTAATTTTTTATTTTATTCTAAATTAATTTATTTTATTATATGATCTTCACTGTGTTTGTTTGTTTTAGTAAACTGTTAGCTTTTTTTCTTTATAGTATTTTATTTAATTTATTTTTTTATAATAAAATTCGTTTTGCAAGTTTTTATTGTATTTTATTTATTTATTTAGGGGAGAGTTAAATTTTATTTAAAAAAATTTAAACAAAATCGAAAGTTTTTGTTAATTTGTCATGGATAAAAGTCGGTGTTTAGTTTAGTCAGATATTTTTAATAATATTTTTAAATAAAAAAAGTTTTTTGTTTTTATGTTATTTTAAATTAATTTATTTTATGATTTTAATTTTTCTTGTTTGTTTTGTAAAGTTTAGTTTTTTCTTTACAATATTTTATTTCATTATAAATAATGTTGGCGAGTTTTTATTATATTTTATTAATTATTTACGGGAGTGTGTTAAAATTTGTATAAAAAAAATTTAAACAAAATCGGAAACTTTTGTTTAATTTGTTGTGTATAATAGTCGGTGTTTTGTTTAGTCAAATATTTTTTATATTTTTTACCCAATAAATCGTTTTTAGTTTTTTATGTTATTCTAAATTAATTTATTTTATTTTATTATCTTAATTATTTTTGTTTAGTAAAACGTTTAATTTTTTTTTATAATATTTTATTTTATTTATTTTTATAATAAAATGCGTTTGACAAGTTTTGATTATATTTTATTTATGAATTTACGTGAGTATGTTAAATTTAAAAGAAAATTTAAATAAAATTGGATATTTTAGTTTAATTTGTCATGGATAAAAAATGAGTATTTTGTTTAATCAAATTTTTTTATTTTTTATTAAGGTCAAAACAAAACTTTTAATTTTTTATTTTATTCTAAATTAATTTATTTTATTATATGATCTTCGCTGTGTTTGTTTGTTTTAGTAAACTGTTGGCTTTTTTCTTTATAGTATTTTATTTAATTTATTTTTTTATAATAAAATCCGTTTTGCAAGTTTTTATTGTATTTTATTTATTTATTTAGGGCAGTGTTAAATTTAATTTAAAAAATTTAAACAAAATCGAAAGTTTTTGTTAATTTGTCATGGATAAAAGTCGGTGTTTAGTTTAGTCAGATATTTTTAATAATATTTTTAAATAAAAAAAGTTTTTTGTTTTTATGTTATTTTAAATTAATTTATTTTATGATTTTAATTTTTCTTGTTTGTTTTGTAAAAGTTTAGTTTTTTCTTTACAATATTTTATTTCATTATAAATAATGTTGGCGAGTTTTTATTATATTTTATTAATTATTTACGGGAGTGTGTTCAAATTTGTATAAAAAAAAATTTAAACAAAATCGGAAACTTTTGTTTAATTTGTTGTGTATAATAGTCGATGTTTTGTTTAGTCAAATATTTTTTATTTTTTTTACCCAATAAATCGTTTTTAGTTTTTTATGTTATTCTAAATTGATTTATTTTATTTTATTATCTTAATTATTTTTGTTTAGTAAAACGTTTAATTTTCTTTTTATAATATTTAATTTTATTTATTTTTTATAATAAAATGCGTTTGACAAGTTTTGATTATATTTTATTTATGAATTTACGTGAGTATGTTAAATTGAAAAGAAAATTTAAATAAAATTGGATATTTTAGTTTAATTTGTCATGGATAAAAAATGTGTATTTTGTTTAATCAAATTTTTTTATATTTTTTATTAAGGTCAAAACAAAACTTTTAATTTTTTATTTTATTCTAAATTAATTTATTTTATTATATGATCTTCGCTGTGTTTGTTTGTTTTAGTAAATTGTTGGTTTTTTTCTTTATAGTATTTTATTTAATTTATTTTTTTATAATAAAATTCGTTTTGCAAGTTTTTATTGTATTTTATTTATTTATTTAGGGAGTGTTAAATTTTATTTAAAAATTTAAACAAAATCGAAAGTTTTGTTAATTTGTCATGGATAAAAGTCGGTGTTTAGTTTAGTCAGATATTTTTAATAATATTTTTTAAATAAAAAAAGTTTTTGTTTTTATGTTATTTTAAATTAATTTATTTTATGATTTTAATTTTTCTTGTTTGTTTTGTAAAAGTTTAGTTTTTTTCTTTACAATATTTTATTTCATTATAAATAATGTTGGCGAGTTTTTATTATATTTTATTAATTATTTACGGGAGTGTGTTCAAATTTGTATAAAAAAAATTTAAACAAAATCGGAAATTTTTGTTTAATTTGTTGTGTATAATAGTCGGTGTTTTGTTTAGTCAAATATTTTTATTTTTTTACCCAATAAATCGTTTTTTAGTTTTTTATGTTATTCTAAATTAATTTATTTTATTTTATGATCTTAATTGTTTTTGTTTAGTAAAACGTTTAGTTTTTTTATAATATTTTATTTTATTTATTTTTTATAATAAAATGCGTTTGACCAGTTTTTATTATATTTTATTTATGTATTTACGTGAGTATGTTAAATTTAAAAGAAAGTTTAAATAAAATTGGATATTTTAGTTTAATTTGTCATGGATAAAAATGGGTATTTTGTTTAATCAAATTTTTTTTATTTTTATTAAGGTCAAAACAAAACTTTTAATTTTTTATTTTATTCTAAATTAATTTATTTTATTATATGATCTTCACTGTGTTTGTTTGTTTTTAGTAAACTGTTAGCTTTTTTTTCTTTATAGTATTTTATTTAATTTATTTTTTTATAATAAAATTCGTTTTGCAAGTTTTATTGTATTTTATTTATTTATTTAGGGAGAGTTAAATTTTATTTAAAAAAAAATTTAAACAAAATCGAAAGTTTTGTTAATTTGTCATGGATAAAAGTCGGTGTTTAGTTTAGTCAGATATTTTTAATAATATTTTAAATAAAAAAAAAGTTTTTTGTTTTTATGTTATTTTAAATTAATTTATTTTATGATTTTAATTTTTCTTGTTTGTTTTGTAAAAGTTTAGTTTTTTTCTTTACAATATTTTATTTCATTATAAATAATGTTGGCGAGTTTTTATTATATTTTATTAATTATTTACGGGAGTGTGTTAAAATTTGTATAAAAAAATTTAAACAAAATCGGAAACTTTTGTTTAATTTGTTGTGTATAATAGTCGGTGTTTTGTTTAGTCAAATATTTTTATATTTTTTTACCCAATAAATCGTTTTTTAGTTTTTTATGTTATTCTAAATTAATTTATTTTATTTTATTATCTTAATTATTTTTGTTTAGTAAAACGTTTAATTTTCTTTTTATAATATTTTATTTTATTTATTTTTTATAATAAAATGCGTTTGACAAGTTTTGATTATATTTTATTTATGAATTTACGTGAGTATGTTAAATTTAAAAGAAAATTTAAATAAAATTGGATATTTTAGTTTAATTTGTCATGGATAAAAAATGAGTATTTTGTTTAATCAAATTTTTTTATTTTTATTAAGGTCAAAACAAAACTTTTAATTTTTTATTTTATTCTAAATTAATTTATTTTATTATATGATCTTCGCTGTGTTTGTTTGTTTTAGTAAACTGTTGGCTTTTTTCTTTATAGTATTTTATTTAATTTATTTTTTTATAATAAAATTGTTTTGCAAGTTTTTATTGTATTTTATTTATTTATTTAGGGCAGTGTTAAATTTAATTTAAAAAAAAATTTAAACAAAATCGAAAGTTTTTGTTAATTTGTCATGGATAAAAGTCGGTGTTTAGTTTAGTCAGATATTTTAATAATATTTTTAAATAAAAAAAAAGTTTTTTGTTTTTATGTTATTTTAAATTAATTTATTTTATGATTTTAATTTTTCTTGTTTGTTTTGTAAAAGTTTAGTTTTTTTCTTTACAATATTTTATTTCATTATAAATAATGTTGGCGAGTTTTTATTATATTTTATTAATTATTTACGGAGTGTGTTAAAATTTGTATAAAAAATTTAAACAAAATCGGAAACTTTTGTTTAATTTGTTGTGTATAATAGTCGGTGTTTTGTTTAGTCAAATATTTTTTATATTTTTACCCAATAAATCGTTTTTTAGTTTTTTATGTTATTCTAAATTAATTTATTTTATTTTATTATCTTAATTATTTTTGTTTAGTAAAACGTTTAATTTTCTTTTATAATATTTTATTTTATTTATTTTTATAATAAAATGCGTTTGACAAGTTTTGATTATATTTTTATTTATGAATTTACGTGAGTATGTTAAATTTAAAAGAAAATTTAAATAAAATTGGATATTTTAGTTTAATTTGTCATGGATAAAAATGAGTATTTTGTTTAATCAAATTTTTTTATTTTTTATTAAGGTCAAAACAAAACTTTTAATTTTTTATTTTATTCTAAATTAATTTATTTTATTATATGATCTTCGCTGTGTTTGTTTGTTTTAGTAAACTGTTGGCTTTTTTTCTTTATAGTATTTTATTTAATTTATTTTTTTATAATAAAATTCGTTTTGCAAGTTTTTATTGTATTTTATTTATTTATTTAGGGCAGTGTTAAATTTAATTTAAAAAATTTAAACAAAATCGAAAGTTTTTGTTAATTTGTCATGGATAAAAGTCGGTGTTTAGTTTAGTCAGATATTTTTAATAATATTTTTAAATAAAAAAAAGTTTTTTGTTTTTATGTTATTTTAAATTAATTTATTTTATGATTTTAATTTTTCTTGTTTGTTTTGTAAAAGTTTAGTTTTTTCTTTACAATATTTTATTTCATTATAAATAATGTTGGCGAGTTTTATTATATTTTATTAATTATTTACGGGAGTGTGTTCAAATTTGTATAAAAAAATTTAAACAAAATCGGAAATGTTTGTTTAATTTGTTGTGTATAATAGTCGGTGTTTTGTTTAGTCAAATATTTTTTATTTTTTTTACCCAATAAATCGTTTTTTAGTTTTTTTATGTTATTCTAAATTAATTTATTTTATTTTATTATCTTAATTGTTTTTGTTTAGTAAAACGTTTAGTTTTTTTTATAATATTTTATTTTATTTATTTTTTATAATAAAATGCGTTTGACAAGTTTTTATTATATTTTATTTATGTATATACGTGAGTGTGTTAAATTTAAAAAAAATTTAAACAAAATTGGAATTTTAGTTTAATTTGTCAGGGATAAAATGTCGGTGTTTTGTTTAGTCCAATATTTTTTATATTTTTTCTGTAATTGTTCTGTCTAGTCTAGTTTAAATTGGAATATGGGAAATAATATGAATTCCATTTCCTAAAGCTATGCTGATTTGTGTTAAATTTCGTATCATTATCAGGGCCTTCTATGTCTAACTATTATCATTACAATTTTCTCGTATTTTTGTTGTCTGTACATGTGATTGTTATAGATGTTTGAAGAACATTTTTTACGAGGATTCGAAAAAGACCAAAATCCAATATGGCGCCTATAAGAAAAGTAAAATTTGACTATGGCTGTGCTAAAATGAGTAGGCTTAGATATCTTTTTCGGAGTGGTCACAATCTCTTACACCTATTTTGAAAATTTGATCAACGTACCTCTTATAATAAGTGAAATATTACGGTTTTTCTAAAACACCGATTGTTGGTTTTCACCCAGTATTTAAATACTCAAGCTGTTTTTTAATAAAGTAAACCTAGATTATTTACAGGCATACAAGTACGTAACTTTTATTCTATTTAACCGACATCTTATACCCAACGGTTTATTTATTATTTCCATGTAGTTCATTTTAAACTGGACACACTGTATACCGTTACTAGTAACAAAATGATTTTCTGCAGATGTTTGGATCTGACAAATTTTCTCTAGTGGTTTATGAGTACGAAATGTAAAGTTTTCATAGTAGTCGTGGAAAAAGGTTTTTTTTATAAAATTCAAGATGAAGATTTTGCATTTTTTTAACTAAGTATAATTGTTACTCTCTTTTGAACAAAGTATTTTGGTATTTTACTCAAGTTGTGACGGTAATTTTTATTAGCGCAGTTTCCTTCTGAACTACTTTTTGGATGCTCTTGGCCCTTGGCCACAGGCAACTGTTGTTATTATAGTTGTTAGGTATGTCCTTACGAGTGTCTATCATTTTTGGGACTTGTTAATCTAGCAACGTTT
>JALBCR010000470.1:0-257500 GCA_030710515.1 Abscondita cerata
TATTAGTTCACAGCTCTTTTACCCTGAAGCGCTTCCCTATGTTTACTGTGTTAAAATTGAAATCGGCACTCTGGATGATGTCATCTCGCGCTAATATTGAAAGTTATGAGATAACCTATTGAAATGCAGACTTTGAGCTCAACTCTCTTTTATACAACCAATATCGTGGTTTGTTTTTTTCCTAACCCTTCGAGCAAGTAAACTTTAAATTCCTCAAAAATGAAGCAAGCTGCTGTTCCGAATTCCAGCAACAGTAAATTCAACCTTGAGAATGCTTTTTTCTGTTAGATTTTTTTTTAGTTTCATAAACATATTTTCACGAGGTATCAGGGTTACTATAGTTCAGGTTACCTCCTTAAAAAACAATATTAATAATAATAAACAATAATTTTTTTATTAGAGATTCGTTAGTGTGTGTGTAGCATCGCCCAATTCTAGACAGAATTCTGCACACACAAACGTTTTGACTGTTTCTGTGCATTAGAAGTAGACTAAATTTGTAACTAAATTGGAACAGACGAGTGCTCGAACGCAGCCTACTTTTGCCCTATTCATCCTGTTCAAGTAAAAATAGCGGATGCGTGTTAAGGCGTGGGCGTTACTAAGATCTCTCGCTTTTTGTCATCGTAAGAGAATCATATTCAGGGTAACCGGAGGAGTGTGGGATGCTTTTCTTACTGGTTTACTTCAAGAGTTACGAAGAAAACGGGTGGACTGTAATCCCCATAATAACGAACTATTGGTTTAAAAATATTTTTCATTTTACAGGGTGTTCACAAATATGAGCTCACATTGTTTTTCAAATAGAATAGTACATTTTTTAATGGATAATGTGAATGATAGTATCAACTTTAGAATAAATTGGCAAACCCGTATTAATAATTGTTGATATTTAATTTTTTTTTTATTTTAAATGGCGACTTCTAAATTTAATTTCAGATTTCAGTTCAATAAGCAGTATTGACGATAATTGAAATTAAAAGTATATTAATTTTGCAGGGTAATACGTGCTACGATAGCACGAATTTGTGTAACTTGATGGCGTGCCAAACTTGTTTGTCGTAATAAACATCATGAGGTGAAAATTACATAAAAACGGAAGATACTTCTCTGAAGACAAAAAAACCAATTTATTAGTAACTCATCTTGAACAAGTCTTTACGCCAAATGCTGCAGAACAAGACCAACACTTCGATAGGCTGGTAACAAACGCAGTTGCAAATATACAGTTACAGGATAACCACGAAATAGCTTCTACATCTGTCCAAGAAATCAAAAAGACCTAAGCGTAAGACTCCTGGGCCTGACCTTATAACAAATTAAATGCTAAAGCATCTACCTAAAAATGCTTTGGCTTTCTTAACCTCAATATACAATTCCTGTCTCATACTAGGATACCACATCGTGAAAATCTACAAATGTGCTCCCTATATATAAAGTAGGAAAACCGAACGATAATCCCGACAGCTACCTACCTATTAGTCTGCTGTCAACTCTGGCCAAGCTCCTAGAAAAGGTGATACTTTCCAGACTACAAGATGACATACAACAAAATGATACATCCCTCCTCACCAATTTGGTTCTTAGAATAAGTGAAATAATTGAAAGAGGATTTGAAAAGAAAGAGTACACGGCGGTTGTATTTATTGTCTTAGAAAGAGCTTTCTTTCTGGCATAACGGACTATTATACAAAATGGGGCTTTTAAATACTCCAAGTTCCCTAATCAAGATCATTTACTCTTTTCTCACTAACAGAACTTTTAGAGTCCGGATCAATTCAACCTTATCTAGTTAGAAACCTATACGGGTCGGAGTTCCCCAGGGTAGTATTCTAGATCCCACGCTATTCAATCTCTTTGTTCACGACGTACCTACAGTTCCCAATTCAACGCTGGCCATGTACGCTGATGATACGGCAATAATTACACAGAGCTCCTGTGTTGATACAGCAATTGAACTCTACAAATATCATAGGTGAATGGTTTCAGAAATGGAAAATTAAAATAAATTCTAATAAATGCCAAACAAAAATTTTTACCCTCAAGAGATATGACCAAATTACAACAAAAATAAAAATAAATGATAATGAACTAAATTGGAACCCAAATGATTCAGCTATTAAATACTTAGGCGTGCACTTGGACGCAAAATTGAACTGGGGATTTCGTGTCAATAAAACACTGAACGAGTGCCACAACAGACTAGGTACATTATATCCACTTATTAACCGCAAATCTCACTCGAGACCTGAATGTGCGGTACTTATCTACAAAGGAATCGTCAGACCAATTCTTACGTATGCATGTCCTGTATGGTGCAACACATCTAAAACAAACATAAAGAAACTCCAAATAATCCAGAATAAAATTCTCAGAATCGCCATCAGCTGCCCTTGGTTAGTCCCTAATAATCAAGTTCACAGTAAATTAAGTGTTCAACAAATCTCGCAGTACATTAATAAATCTACAGTGAAGTTTTTCCAGGTCTATCTTTGTGTTCAAGTGCTAACAAATTAAATCTAGGTGAAAAAAAGATTCATAATCGCCTTAAGCGTACACTACCACAGGACCTAATTTAAATATTGCATATAAACTCAAATCAATGTCAAACTAAGATTGAGGTGTTAATTATCAGTTAATCCCCATAGGATCAAACATTAATGTCTGTAAATTGTACTATAATAACCTAGCCGTGTATTGCATTGTATATTGCAGAACCAGCTATATTAATAATAAAAAAACGGAAACAAGTCTACGAAATAAATTTCGAACGAGAACAATGAAGACAACATCACAGATTGTCGTCAGAACTTTGGAAAGAAAACCCGCAGATTTTTCAAAACAATTTTCAAAAATTGCTCAGTAGCCGGTCTCATTGTTCTACCGGCTCTATGACACCTTGGAAAAAACCTCGTTCGTGGGGCCAAAAGTCGTGCATTTTATCCAAATAAGTTGTTTTCTTGTCACCTCTACCTAAAAGAGGCCCTAACATACCCAACAAATACAGTAGTGCCAATTATTGAAGGTAATATAACCTATAATACTTCACATATAACACTTTAGAATTAATCAAGAAGGCTAAAAGAATAACAACAAACGGATCGTTTCACTTATGTATTTACATAAAATATATAATCTTCATTCGGCTTCCATAGGCTCTCTGGGCCCACGATCATTTTCAGTTTTCAAATTCGGATACAACTTAGCTACATTACTATCACCAGTCCTACCTGCAAAATCCGGCCTAGTTTTACTCTTATCCTGCGACGTAAATATGTCGTACAACGATCTAGGAGTAGAGTAAATCCCTAACCTATTATGTACACTCCTCGATAAAGGGGGCGCAATACTAGTCAACGGTGGTGGCGACATTGGCGAATCTGTTGTCGCACGAATTACCGATGCTCTTTGCACTTCCGGATCGCTTTTAGCTAAAACCACCATAAGCAAACCCAATCTAAGATTAACGAAACACTTACTCAGTTGATCTAGTTCTCGTAGCGCCTGATCCAATTCCACTTTATCACCATCTTCCGAGTTGAATTTGTGACATTCTATCAAGCAATTATATACCATCTTATGATTTTCCGAATGGCAATTATTTTTCAGCAAAGTCTCCAATTCGTTCCACATAATTTTATATTGTTCCTCCCTTTGACCTTTACTCCGTTGTCCTACGTTAGCTAAATGCAGCGGCTCGTGCTTGGATTCCAAAGCAATTAGATTATATATGACTTGTTTACACTGTACCATTTCCTCGTCAGTTATTTTTTCTTTTGTTATAATAGAAGGCAAAGGATCGATGTACTAAAATTAATGTTTAATAGAACCGGGGATGCAATTATTGCAGCTCACATTTTTAAATTAAAATTAAGGTCGAACTTATAGTCAATGGCCAATACTTTGTGTGTCGATTTAAGCGTGCCTTAACTTTGGGAATCGAATTAGGCAAGTTACTGACGTAGTTGGGTTTTACAGGTAACAATCGGTTTTGCTGAATCAGTAAACCAAAATCTGTGATCCGATAGTCGGTTACTCGTCCGCCGCAACCTTCGGAGATGGAGGGCGGATCTTCCAATACGGATCTAGATTTTCAAAACATTAAAGAGTTACTTGGGCAATATTCATGCATACCGTGCCGTGCACAAAGTATGTATAAAGATTTCCCCTCCGTGGGATGCCAAGAGATGGCTGGTGATTTTTCCGCCAGACTTTCTAGGCATTTCCAGCATCACGGATCTGCCGTTGAGTAGAAAGTTGATTAGACACAGCGATGGTCTAGAATTTACTTCAACCGGTGTTATTCGGTACATGCTCGTGCAATTTTGCAACTCGGACGAGGTGCAACCTCTCGGGGTACACCACTTCAGCGTTACCTGTAACGATAATTGCGGTTGACCCAAGTCAAAAAAGAATTTTACACGCTTTTTAGTTTAACGTAAAAAAGATCTTTCTGAAGTAAAACGACCTTGCCAATTACGAGGTATTGAAAAACAAGGTCACAAAGGAGCAGAACAACGCATTAGTAACTGGAGGTCCCAGAAAATATTTAAAAGAAACAGAGGGTATAAAATTTGTACCAGGGGGCCCAGGAAAACAACAAAACCGTTTTTGGAGGTATCTTACACTTAAAAAAACGGTCGGACAATAATTTTTGTTTAGGGCATCTTCCAAAGCAAAATATCAGCAGGGTGTGGCTGGCAGCCCCATGTCAAAAATCTTAAATAGCATGATGGGTAGGTACCTCTTATGAATGCCCTTTAATTCTCTATACAGCAATATAACTTATTTCAGTCCTATTCTCGAAAATAAAAAAAAAGTCAGAAAATACTGCAATAGATGACAAGCCAATCATGTTTACAAGGACATTCATTAACGATAAAATTACCTGACAAGAACAGGGTGCCTCGGCATCTAAAATTTCAATTTACAAGACGAGCAAGTGGCACCTAAAGAAACGATGAGTCTCTATTCAAACAAATACATTTTATTCCAAGAAGGGGACTTAGGGAGACCAAGGACCCCCTTTTCCTAGAAAACAAACAAAACCTGAACTAGTTGGTAAGACAATTCAAGTTTAAAGTGACTTCTCGAATAGATAAAATTCTCTGTAGATGCTAACAGGGGCAATCCCCTTCTCAAAAATGTTAATGGGAGTGGAGGGACACCTCATAGGTAAGATTTTGTTTGATTCTTTGCCATTTGTGCTAATCAAACTTAATGCTCGGCCCAAAGAAAGGAGGATTCGTTTCACTTTGGTAGTGAATGTAATTTAAAAAGTAAACCCTCGCATTTTCTAAATAAAATCGAGGTTCCAACTCCCATTCTAATTTTTATTGAATATCTTAAGTATTCCAAACATTCCTTCCATGCTTGTGATTATGGTCTCACTATGAAACTATACCATATTCAACTGAAATAGGAACTTGTAATAGTGTACGCATGTTCGTTCTTCATGAATAAGGGTCTGACATATTTTTATCCGGACAAAATAGACCTAAGGAGCAACAATTAGTGCACCAGAACGTGAAAGAATGGACGTATTTTTGTTATCTAGGATGACTAAAATATATAAAATATGTCAAGAAAGAGGTATGACGTAATGGATTTTTTGTTTCTCGCCCATTTTACCTTCAAATTCGAGACAAGGATAGTCTATCGTTACTTAAGAGTGTCTTAAAAGTAATAGATAATCTCCTTTTGCATTTTAATCTATTGCACCTTTATTCATTCTACCAAAACACATAAGATTTTCGTTCTCAGAATTTCATCTTCTGTACTATGCCATTGAGGGAAAATAGATAAAACGTGTACTTTTCATTGCATTCCAGAAACAGTGTAAAAATAAATGTATGTAAAATAAATTCAGTTAATCGATGTTGTTTCAAGAACACGTGCGTTCTTTAACATTGCGAGTATTAAGATGTAAGAGTGGACAACGGATTACAGAAAAAATGTTACTCTACAAAGTTTATTACGAATTCGAGAATCTATTGTGTTTTTGAATTGCGAGGAATGGAATGGGGAACATTTTGAGCATTTATTAGAAATCAAAAACGTTTGAGACGAAAGTTTCTGGTTATGACCCAAAGAACTCAAACCTGTAAAAAAATAAGACAAAAACCCTAAAGATTACGATCATCTCTGGTGATAAAAATAGGGACATACAAATTGTGTAAAGATTAAAATTTTTACTTACAGTTTCATATTCAAGCCCCTCCTTTATAGTACGAATAGCCAATGAATCTGAAGCGTTTCCCTTGAGTATAGCTGTATGAGCTTCTTTAGAATGAAATATTTCGACATCGTAGTTCGCCGACGAACTTGCATTCTGTTCCTCTTTCATAGGAATACCAGTTACAGTTGTGCTTGCTAACTCATAATGGTGTAAGATTAACGTTGCCAATTTGTTCGATATTAATGGGGCCTTAATCGGATATACCTCTGTTGTCAGTAACGAAGATATCTACGATGACATAATCAAGTGGGACAAACTGTTAGATTAATTAAAACGTACATTTCTAGGAGGTTGCTGTGTTACTTGCGATTCTATGTTGACCGGAAACGTGTGAATTATGACCAGATGGCAGTGATCGATTTGTAAATACCTGCAAAAATTGGAGTACTTACTAACATTGCCAAAAAAAGGTAAACTATTCAATCAGAGTTAATTTAAATCGGGATTTAAAACTTCCGTCTTATTTTTTCCCAGGCTAAAAATTATGTTATATGTTATTTAGATGACATACTATATTATCACTTATTAAATTAAATATTAAGCAAATAGCACATATTCTTATTGACTAATAGGAAGTGAAAAACTACGGGACAATTAATGTTTCACGAGATATTTTATATTACTACGAGCTTGGTAGTTTAATTTAGAAGTAGTTCAGATTTTAGAGATGGATCCATACACATACACATTTCTTATCAGGAAGAATAACGTGGCATTGCATCGAGGGTTTAACCATAAGGCAGAGAAAGGAGGGGCTTGAGATGTCGTGCTTGTAACCCAAGTTGTGAAAATTGCTGTTCGGCCGATTAGAAGTTCAATTCGCAACGGGAGGTTCGATGAAGAGTTCAACATAGTGAAAACAGCATTTTTATGGAGCTACTGGTATTGCGTATGACTGTTTCTGAATGACTGCTGAATTAATTTTTATAAACATGTGTCGCCGTTAGTATGATCTTTTTATGCAGGTTTCTGCAATACCGATAACAAGTAATTACAGTACATTTAATCAAATGTCGCTCATTTTATTTAATTTCCTGTATTCATTTCTATGAATTATGTAGTTATTAAACCCCTAAATACTATTATTTGAATTCTTGAAAACAGAAATAAAGTTAAACGCAGTTACGCCTGTGGTTAGGTATAAAAGGGATATTACCCAACAATCAAAACAAAATGTCAAAATATTAATTAAGTGTCGACATACGATTATTACAGTGGCATATATTAACACGGTAAACTTAAGTTTCTTGATTCTGTTTTTTTCTAGCACACATGAATAAAGAGAAACAGAGCATTGTAAATCATCTTCATAGATACGCATTCACAATGGGTGACACACTACAGGCAGGCACTCAGTTACATAACATCTGAGTAGTAAAGTAAAGTACCTATCGACAAGTAACGTGCTCATTTGTTTTGAAGTGGCCATGATAGAAAGAGGGGTGCAAGGACAACTTTTCATTAGAAAGTATTTTTAGGAAGAACAAAGTTTTCTGTTGGCTGGTTTTCTGTCTTTGCAAATATACAAAAGTTATGAGAAAAAGTTGTAGTTGAAAATTAAACTGTTATTTTGACCTATTTTTTTCAACACGCAAATTACTTTTCCTATTTTCGAGCGGTCTAATTTTTATGGTTGATTAGAGGTACCTGAACCCGTCCTAAGGATTATCCTTAATCCTTATCGTTTTTACTTTTTTATTAAAGTTTATTAAGTTGCCACGCACTTTCTATTCGCTGTTTATCTTATTTTTCGAGCAATATGTTTTATATTACCGCACTCTTTCGATACTCCACGTTTGTTATTATCGGAACGATTTGTAGTTCTGTGCAAAACGATTGTTGCAAATGTAAATAGTTTATGTCTGACTGTGTAGTTGCATTTATTGTATAATTCAAAGAATAACACTCCAATTACGTTCAAAAGTTCATTACGTTAGAAAGTGGTTATTGGCAAAATGGGAAATACACGAAAACTAATCAGATGACAGAAAAAGTAAAAAACTGACGACTAAAGGAAGGTAAAAATTACTTAATCTTAAACGTTCTTTTAAATAAAAGTGTTTGATTGGACGTGTTTATTTATATGTTTACTGAAATTTTCGCACATCCAAGATTTACAAAAATTATTTTTACGATATATATTATACGACATACATAATTACATACAGGGGGGCCTATTAGTGGGAGGAAGGTATCTTGGAAAATATTGAGGTTAGAAAAAAACTTTCACAATGAAAGTTGTGCAAATCAATGAGCTGCACATTTTAAAATGATTTTCGTTTATACATGGTGTTCCATAAAAGTATGACATACCAAAGTTATGGTTTTTTAAATGGAACCATCCATTTTTTATTACAAATTTGGATTCCTTGGGAAATTCAATGTGACTATACATTATACATAGTGTCTAAAATGGATGGTTTTCGCATTATTTCACTTTTTCCGGAAAAATTGACGTTTCGAAAAAATTAAATAACTCAGTTATCATGAAATTTATCCAACTGCGATTCCGTAGCTTTAATATGCATTACATGTGCTAACTAAAGCTAATTGTTCACCCTTCTAACCTTGCTAAGTTTTGATTAATCAATTATTTAAATTGAACTTCCTAAATTAATGGATAACTTAATTTTTTCAAATGGCACCACCTAATTTTTTATGTGCCGTTGAACGTGGAATTTCATAAGCTTTCTAATTGTAAGGTTGTAGGTATCTAACTCTTAAGAATTATTGCGGATTTTTGAGTAAGAGTTAGATACCTACAATCTTATCATTAGAAAGCTTATGAGATTCTACGTTCAACGGCACATAAAAACTAGGTGGTGCCATTTGAAAAAATCAAGTTATCCATGAATTTATGGAGTTCAATTTAAATAACTGATTACTCAAAACCAAGCGAGGTTGAAAAGGTGAACAACCAGATGTAGTTAGCACATGTAATGCATATTAAAGCTACGAAATCGTAGTTGGATAAATTCCAGGATAACTGAGTCATTTAATTTTTCCGAAAAGTCAATTTTTCGGGAAAAAGTGAAAAGAAGATTAAACAAAGTTTCATCATAATTGTATCTCTAAAATTAAAGAACATATTTCTCAAAGAACAGGCACTGGACATATGTCCAAAGAAGCGCAAAAATCTTATAACTTGAATAAAAGATATCGAACTTATAACGAAAGAGCATATGACGGAAAACAATGGAGGATGTTTTTGTAGACTTTTGCTTTATGGGACCCATATACGAGGCTGGTTCAATAAATACACGTTCGAACGGTGGTACATGTAAGTGGTTTATTTACACTAAACAAAATTGCCATTACTACAAAGACATGCATCCACTGCTTCACAAGACGCTGTATACCGGTGTGGTACCAGTCCATTGGCTGTTCGGAACCATTTCAAAACTGCCTGCTTGACTTGAGCGTCCGACTGTCGCTGTCCCTTAAGTGCCTTCTTCAATGGTCCGAAGATATGGAAGTCACAGGGTGAAAGATCCGGCTGTAAGGGGGTGCTCAAAATCTCCCACCTCATCCGCTCCATCTGTGATTTGATGATGTTAGCTGTATGCGGCCTTGGCAAATGCTGTCGATTGTCGCCCATCTGTGAACTTCCGACACCATTCCACGACTGTGGTTTTGAAGGACACTTCCACCATAAACATTTTGCATTCTCCCATAAATCTGAACTGGAGTGTTGCCCTCATGCATGCAGAAACTGTATGACTGCTCGGTAATCGGTTTTGGACGCTCCAACTATAAGACCTGCCATAATGAAACGCGCACAACAACTGTCTCCTGTACGAATATCACGAGGATGTGTCACAATAGACAGCTATATAGCAGGCTGGCCTACGCAAATTTGTACGATTATAGCTCCACTAACAATCGTTTCACAGCGCTCGAACGTATTTATTGAACCCATATATCACAAGCCTTCAAAAATTATCAAAACAAGCCTGTCTGTGGAAGCCGTAATTTTTCTGAATCTATCCCAAATTTTATAGATATTTGTAACAGACGATACTACGGAAAAAAATAAAAAGTTGTACATCTCGGGATTTTATATTGTATGTTCTTACACCCGATTGATAAAAGAAATCATTTTATGTTAAAAACAAACTACTTTTGTTAATTTGATCCGCCATTTTTGGATCGACTTTTTTGAAATTTTAATTCAAGATATTAATCAGCATCCTTATAAACCTGAACTGCTTCTTACACACACCTTCATATTATGACCAGTTTTTGGAGAGTTGGCCCCACTGTGCGGCAGTCTTCCTGGCATCTTATTTATAAGATGTGGAGTAACAATTAGATCCGTTGTAACACACATAAACACACTTACAGATATACCACCGTATGTAAGATATTGGACGTCATTTTTGGAGGCGATATGGAAACAGTTTGAGCGGCAAACTTTAGCATTGGCACGGTGCCACAACTACTAGGATACAGATCTTATATTATAGCGCAAAACAATAAATACAACACATATTGAATTCAAATACGACAAGTGAACAGCTTCTAGAATTGTAGAAATAACATAATAAAATAGTTTGAAGTGTTACAGTGAATTAAAATTACAGCACCATCTATTATGTAGTAGTGTGATCAAAGTCTGATGCATTGCTATCCAGTTATTTTACTAACAGGGTCACCTATTGTCAATACTTCGTACACTGAATATTTTAAAGAAAACGTTAATTTGTGTATCTGTGCGAACTTCCAATACTTCCTAATGCATGTAATAAGTATATTCATCTGTGGTTGTACAAAAAAAATATTTTTTTTTGCTTCATTATAACGTACTAACTCTAATTCGTCAAAAAAGGTAAAAAAAGGGATTTTAAAATTTTTGGTTTGGAAACCGTCCCATGACTCCCCATCTTATTTATAAGATGTAGACTAAAACCAATAAAAAACTTCGAAATCTCACCTATCTGAGCTAACTGCTGCTTTATTGTGAGCATGCAAGCAGTTATTAAAAATTTCCTGCAAACGTTTCATACTGTCGTTGTCCCTAGCAGAAGTAATGCAGATGATCCTACATTTATTAATCAATTTAACATTTCCATCTCCTATTCCCATTGCTTTTCGTTTTTCCAATTGCAAGTCTGTACATTCCCCTAAAGCTTCTATGGCTGCTCTCAACCCGTGTACCACTGAATAATCCTTCGGTGGTTGTGAAGACCTAATAGGTGGAGGTACACCCAGCAAAGACATGCCATTCATTACCTTTTAAACGACACACAATTATTCCACAAAACTCAAGCATATAACACTTACATGATTCAAGTTTTGTTGAGAAGGACTCCAAGTGTTCATAATATGAGCTACGGTGTCACTAGCAAAAAATCGAATCTTCGCAAATGTTAAACTGCGCCTTGTCATAAAAGTACATTCTTACCAACTTTCCTTGCGGGAATAAATCCCAGACAATCCTGCAGTATTCTATAGCGGATTCCACGCTGCATGTCCACAGGGACTTGGAAATCGGATTAAATGGAATAAAACCTGGTGCACGAGATTTTAAAAATTCAAACTCGATGGGACTTTCGCACGATATTCCAAAATACGGAGTGTGATCGAGCACGAATATAGTCTTGTGATTTGCTGGAAACATCTTAGAATTGATTATATATGCCATAAACGTTTTTATTTTTTAAACATTGTAATTATTTAAGGTTAAAAGTTTGTTGACAAATTGAGAATTAAAAACGACGCCATCTTGCGGAAAGCGTAAAGTTTGGTGCTTGTATAGTATGTTTGATATATCATATATAAGATACTTCAAAGAAATAATTATGTGCTGGTGCTTTCGCTAAACAGTTTTGTGAAAAATTGTAACTTATGTAAATATTCCTTTAATACAAACGATAAATCTAAATAAAATAAGAAGACGTATTATCTTATTATAAAAAAGAGCCATTAATGCCATAAAAATTGTTAGGAGGTAGGTATATTTTAAAGCGAAAATCGTGCATATATTCGGTAATACAAAATATTTAATGTTTTATAAATACATCTATTTGAAACGCTTTTTATATGTTAATTTCTATTTTCTCTTTTATTAAATTGTTGATGGGCACTTTTACATGAAATGCATCATCGATACTTATGACAAAAAAATTTAGAGTCAGTTTTTTAAATATGAATGAAATCAAAACTAGTTTAGAAATTGAAAAGTGTGTGACCTACTAGTACACGTTTGACCTAGAAATAATAGGGAAAGAAGCAAGAGCAAGGCCGAATTCTTTTACAAGTATCGATTCGAAATTTTTTAAATATCAGTTTTCCTACAATTATTTTTTGACTAATACGTTTGGAATTTAGGAACTAACATCATTCTCTGTTGTAATTGATTGTTATTTTTACGTACTTTTAAAACTTTCTCCTACTTTTCTCAACAAATTCGTCTGGTACGGAAGTGTGTAATTATATTTACTTGGAAACGTGTAGTTATTAAATAGTTAAAAACAAAAAAAACGTGTCGTACTTAATCTAATATAAAAGAATGCAAAATTACGTATGGTAAAGCACCATAAATTAAAGAATTGGCCACACTTCTTTTTAAGGTCAGTGGAACTTCAATGGCACGCAATTGTGCATATGGATGTACTCATTAATTTTTAACCATAAGATTTTGATAAAAGTAAAAATCGATTATGCAAATAATCGAACAAATAGGTAATAAAAAATAATCGAAGAATGAATTTCTTAACCCAATATGTAGATGTGATTACATTAGAAAATTTTTCGTTTCTATGTCGCTAAAATTTGTAATACTTTTATTTAAAAGAAAATGAGAATACAAACAAGATGGAAATTTCGAATTACACTAAAACAAAACGATTAAATTAAATGGAGCAATTAAGTCGAGTGAAATCCGAGAATAGGTGTGAAGTTTGATTTTGTTTATTTGCTTGTGATCGGTGTTATAATAAAGCCTTTGTTCGTACCCATAAAAAATTTAAAAGCGTAAATAATTACGATTCTCTGCAAGCACTACTTGAAATATGCAGAATAGATGAAAACACCTTAAATTTTCAAGTTTAGAGAATAGCGTACGTTAGCTGTAAAAATGTAGCTGTTTTTTTTATAGTAATCGTTCCATATTGTATACGTTCATTAGACATGATTTGATTATATAATTATTACCAACTAGGTTAAATTTGTGATTTTATAATAATCACTGAACAATACGAAGAATAAATATTTGCGTATAAAAATCTTGTGTGCGACTCTTAACCATCGTGTAACTTTTGAACGATTTAAAAATGTCATATTGTGAAGCGACGGTTTATAGGTATAAAACGATAAGATAGCTACTTAATATTAAACATAAATTAACGCAATTGGTTTTGGTATATGTACTCGTCAGGCAGATGACGCCACTTTTTTTAAAAGTTTATTGAATTTTACCGTATCAATATATATATCAACAGAAAACGTAGAACACATCCACCACGCCAGTTAGTATGCTTATAAAGTAACTTGGAAAGAAAAATCCTAAAGAAAGATTAGCTTTTTGTGACTACTATTGCATGTGAAGTTTCGAACCTCTAGTAAGGAAGAAGCACAATAAATATTCAAGACGAAATTAGATAGCACCAGAACCCCGGAACGAAACTGTACGTGTTCACGTAAAATGGACGTTTAGCTTAAGCAGCTTCCCAACTGTTAACAGGATTTAAAAAAAACACAAATGGAAATATCCTCCAATAGACTACCTACCAAGAAAGAAAAATATTGAAGTGAAAACTACAAACAAATACCGACAGATAACATCAATCAGTTAAGAATAATTATTATTCATTGCGCCAAAAAATAATGCATCAATCATATTGTTTTAACAGCTGACTTAACGGTTCTGTTGTCGCTTCCAAATTTGGTCTTGGCCAAATAAAAAAACTACAAATAAAAACAGTATTTACACTGCCATAAATAGAAGCAGTTGCATTTGGAGTCAAATCATCTCGACCGATTTTTTTTAAATTGAAATGAATTAAAATTTCTCGACACTTTCTTTCGGAAATCTTATTTGCTGGAGTAAAATTTTAAATTGATTCAGGACCGTAGTTAAAAATTGGGTGTACTAAGTACTACCTTTTAATATAAAAGTGCAGCATGACGTCAGTTGCGCTATAAGAACGGCGTTCACAAGAACAGCGTGCTGTTAGTTATCCGCTCCGGAGCGGTCAGGTCCGGTCATAGCACTTCCGGGTTTTAGTGATAGCGTTGCTTCTTCGTGGTGACCTACAACGGTGAGTAATTAAAATATCGAGAAGATCGATAACTAAGTGTAAGAAAAGGGTATAAGTGCGCGTGAATTTATTGAATATAATTGAAACAAAAATTATCCACATTTGTTGCAAAACCGGATTTTTTGAGTGACGATTATTTTTATTTTCTTTCCATAAATGCAATAAAGGCGTGTTGTTCCAGACAATAAAATGAGGATATATTTATTTTCCGCGGTTATCTGCATAGCTGTATTAGCGACAAAATCGAATCCGATTGTAATTACGGCACACGACGACGTAAAGTCAGTTGTGTCGCCCGCCGAAGTTATCGAACAAGGCAAAGTTCAAGAAGAAACTCACGGGGTGTTTAAGAAAGACGCCGCAGAAATTTCGAATCGAACGCGGTTAAAACTCTTATTGATCCGGAAGCTAAAGGGATAGTTACTCCGGATGTTAACGACAAAGAAAAAGGGCGACAATCTGAAGACGACGACGATGATGACGATGATGATTTGGATTTAGGGGTTGATGACGATGATGATGATGACGACGACGACGACGATGACGAAGATGATTATGGTTTAGATGGTTTGTTCGATGATTTGCTAGGTGGTAAGTAATTCCATGACTTCGTTTGTGTTAGTTACTAATAATGGTGTGATTATTATTAGATGACGACGACGATGATGATGACGACGACGATGATGATAGTCCCGATACTGGTGCGAATGTTCAACCGGCGCCGGGTCCCGCTCCTGTTGTCGAACCCGAAGACATTGTCGGAGAAGATGAGGTGAATGCGGTCGAGCATTCTGAAGGAGTTACAACCGTGGACGGTACGGCAATTGAAACGGTCGAAGATGGTGCTAAAGACCCGTCTGAAGCAGCAGCATCTGTGACAAATACTCTTTATGAGCCAGCGGTGGCGCAATCTGTCGCCGCTGGTGGTTACGAAGACGACGATGACGACGACGACGATGACGACGACGACGGCTTAGAAGATTTAACTGTTGACGATGACGATGACGACGACGACGACGACGATGATGACGATGACGACGATGACGACTCTGACATTGAAGACGTCATCGACGCCAGGAAATCACGTGAGTCGAAATCACTTAAGTCACACAACAAAAAATCGAAATCCCGCAAACACCACCATCGAAAAGTAGCGAAGGTGAACAAAGTGCGATAGATCTAGTGAGCGTCTGTATATTTATTTATTTATTAATTTTTTTTTACTATTTTTATTTGAAACCCAGTGGCCAAATTTTTCCGCTCAAATCGTCCATTCAAACAAATCGCGCCAGTTTGTAGGGCTATTGTTATGTATTAACTTATTTATTTAATTTATTTTGAATGCTGAAGCGTCAAGTCTAGGTAAATGTCACAATTCGGTGGCAAAAACCAAAATTTCAAAGAAACCTGTATTTTTATGTACAAATTACTAAAACCTAGATGAAATAGAATAGATATTTGTTTACAAAGATGCGTTTTATTTATTTTTTGTTCTGTATATAATTTTTTGTGACATCTATCTAGATATGCACGACCGTTTTACCGTTTATACTAACACGCACGCATACGCTTACTTTAATTAATATTTTTATCACGCTTGCTCCCTTTTTTGTGTCGTTTTAGCGAAATTCCGATAATGAAATCTAACAGCGATTATTATTCAGTATAGTCCAAATGTTAACAGCATGATTAATTGTTGTGTCGACTCTTCAGTTGATTTGACTGCGTAGTCATTAACAGCATGACAAAAATGTTGTAAGAGCATGACTATGACTATAGACTATCTAGACGAAATGACTGTTTGACAAATGCATGAAAGGGAGGATTGTATAGTACATCACCCCGATTGTTTAGGCGAAAATACACTTGACACCACATATGCATTATGCAATTCCGGGTTCGTTGAACTACACTCATCATCTACAGAGTATTTGTAGCTTTGCTAATGAAAAGAATAAGCGTAGCGGATGCTAATAACATAACATCATCTTAACTGTTAAGAGAACAATTTCGTGTGAAAATACTTTATCTAATTTCCGACAGGTAGAATAAGAACCGCTCGACCCTCCTAAGAAAGTCGAGTTTGAAGAGGGTCAGTAGGTAACCTACTTCTTATACCGTTTACGGGACGTGAATGTTTTATCGTAATTAACATCCGATTTTCCGGAACCCGCTCTTTTAACATTCTTGGGCGTATTTTTCTTCTTTTTCTACACCATTGTGGATGCTAAGCCATGTTTAATGTAGAAAATTAATTGAGCGCCAGATTTTTATGGTAATTGCACCTCGCACCTGTATCCGAGCAGTTTACGTTCAATATGATATGGTCATTAACGACAAAATTCTCATGCTTGGCAACCGGATTTTTTATAGTACTGTTATGGAATTTATTGTTTTAATTTTCTTATTGTTAAAGCTCTCATTTTTATGGAATAACCAATATCGAAATTAACAAATCCGGTAGTGACCATGACCTGGTATGGCCACTGACCTTACACTGATCGTCCCTGACAATGCCGTTATGTGTCGCCCACAACACTTCAAATGCTAATTAGTCACAACATTAATTTTTACGCGCAAACTCATAACAATGACCGAAAAAATCATTCTCTCCAGTACACGAAAGCGTGTGTTTTCCCGTGTTTCCCGAAATTCATTTTGATTCCAAATATACTGCGTTACAAATTTCTAGTACAACTAAGTTTCTGAATTATGAGTTTTTCATGTTTAACCACGTTATATAATCTAACAGAATCAAAAAATTTCGATTGGTTTTGCAAGGTTACTTTTATTTTATTTATCTATTATTGCTAAATGCGAACCGGATTTAAGTGAGCGGATTTAATCCAACACATTACTTACCAATAGTATACTTTCAACCATATTACACAAAACACCCCCCCCCACCTTCAGCACACAAAACACAACACGCCCAAGCAGTTACAAAACAACAACCCCCCCAAAAAAAAAACAAAACGCCAAAACAAGGGCAATAGACCGCACAGAAAACCACCGAAAAAGGACCACAAACCCGTCCGAAAAAGTTATCAAAACCAAAAGCCAAAACAAGTAATGTATTGGAAAAAAAGAATAGCAAGACAGCTGCTAATAAACTTGCCATTCTTCCAATTGGATAAACGAATTCTGCGAAGCCTTGCATCAACTGTTTTTTAACGCATCTGTAAAACCTACCTACTTATCTTTCATTTAAGTTACACTGCTTGAACAATTTGGTCGTACCCACATCTTTGATGAACTAGATTCCTCGCTTTCAATTTTGAAAACTGTTCAATCATCTCTTGTCAAAATACTTTAACTATTACAAAAACACAATCGCAAGCTACAAATACCGACCGTAGTACCAATGACATACTATAACACATCCTTCAAATCTTGCTGAATCTAAAACCATTTGTGTTTCAGGTGGATTAAGTGAAACACGCATGCCAGCCTGTACATAGCAAAATACAACAGATTTTTAGATACAATTCTATTCAGAATCAACAGAATTTTGGCAACTTCGTACGACCCGGTACGAGTTAAACTCCAAACGCCTGACTCAAAGAAAAACAAAAACACTAAGAACAACAAGACGACAAAAAACAAGAAGAAACGAAAGACGAAGAGAAATAAAAACAAAAGCAAATTCAACACTCCCGACAGTAAAAACAAAATGGCCGAAATTCCGATTGCAAGAGCAAGCGAAAACGAAACGCACGAACCCTCTTTTGTTTTGATTTCGAAGAATAGCGACAATGAAACTTCAAAAACGGTCGCTGAAACCAGAGTAAACAGCAAAAGTAAACCTAAAAGAAATAAGAATAAAGGCAAAAAGAACAAAACGAAGAATAACAGTAAGCAAACTCCCAAACCTCAAAAAGCGCGTGCTACTCTTTACGGTTTGAGTTCTATCAGGAGAGATGGAGATGTTAACGTTAATATGGGAAGCAATTATACTACGGTAAAAACTAACTTTGTGATTGGTCCACTTACGTTGAGAGTTGAAAGAGAGGTAAAGTATTAGGCACGTATATATCTCAATAATTTTACGGATGTGTTGCAGTTTGGAAGTGGCGCTAAGAGAGAATTAAAAAGTGCGACTGCAACCACCACGGAAATGACTGGAAAGTTGAATTTACGCATTGTGCACGGAGGCGCCGCTACTCTACACAGTATACGCGTATTACAACCAAAACAAGTACGTAACTTCTGCAACCAATAAAAAAATTTAATCATTTTTAATAGGTGCGAGTGGAAAGCAAAGACAATCACGACAAAACCAGAGAATACGTTTGGAAAAGAAGTTCTCACATCGCGCACGTTGTGTCAAGTAAATTAGCCAAAGCGGCAAAATCTATGTTGAAACCTCCGCCTGCAGCATGAGACAAGTAATGTGATTAGTCAAGTTCCCTCAAAATAGATAAGATATTTATATATTTTTCTCAACTATTTATTTTTATTTATTGTTTATGATAGGTACTTTTTTATAAATGATTTATCAAATTAGTATTTGGATAAAACCGTATTCGCGTCAAAGTGAAATGCAAAGAAAGTATGCGACCAAGTTAGTAAAACCCGCCATGGCGTTGATTTAGCATACGCGCTTTATCAGCTGATCCAAAACTTAGCACATTAACTATGCCACGACTTTGTGATCCCCACTGTTTATTTGGTTAGTGCCATATTGTAAGAATACAGGTGTCATTTGGTCATCTCATAACCATCAGTTTAAAAGTTTTTAAATGACAGTGGCTGCGAACAATCGATTAACTTCTGTTCCTTCAATCCAGAATCTTAAGGTGGCAGGTCAGATACCCTGAAACTTCTTCTACTAAAGACAATATAGCATATATAAAATACAAACAAAAGTGCCAAAATTCTTACAAACGAAATATATCATCTTGGACGGTATAATTTACTATATATATATATATATATATATATATATATATATATATATATATATAAGTTTTATTCGTATGGTACATTTTTAATATTGTATTGTGATGTAAGTGTTATGTATGGTGCCCCACAAGATCAGTATAAACCTGTATAGTGTGGTGACGAAAGCATGTGGAATTGTGCCAACTTTTACCCAACTTAGTATTCATATGTAATAACATTAAGTAGTGTAAACAATATAGAAGGTAAATAAGAACATAAAATATAACAGCATAGCTATTGCATGACGACATTAATAGACCGGTCCAAGCGCCAGTCACGACAATGACGAAAAAATAGTAGGTTATAGAAATAGCAAACAAAATAATGGAAAAACAGATAATCAGGGCAGAGAATACAAAATGTTGCTTAACATTAGATGTACTTCAGATTAGTAAGCCATAATATAGCTTCGTCCGTTAAATTATAAATGTTTACAAACATATAACATATATTCACGGTATAATGTGTATTTAGAATACCCAAAAAATTTCATAATTATCGGTTTAGCCGTTTATGCCCTGATCTGACCAAAGATTTCGAGTCCATTCAAATCTAGCGCCGTAATGCGGATCAACATGATTGATTTGCTTAGCATCGTCACCCACCCAACTAGTTCACGGGTCCTCCGTAGGATGATTTTGCCAAAGGAAAAAACTTTAGAGTTACACAATTAATTTAGAAGAAGTTGAAGCGAGCAATTGGCCTTATTGAGAGTAAGTTAAGTTGTTTGGGATTAGACCGAGATAATTTGGTAACTAGTAAAATGTTTATTTTCAATATTTCGCCAAAGAGATATTGGCTTCATCAGGATGAAAATAAATTATTACATGAAGTAGTCAACAATTGAAGTCATAATTAATATACACTAGCAAACCCGGCGAACTCCGTTTCGCCACCAGATGGCTTCGTTTTATGTAACATTTCGTTTGGTGATTAAAAGATGAAGAAAAAATTTTTTTGTTTTATATTTGAAAAGGAAAAATTTTATTTCATTTCTAACAGTAATGAATTTCATTTCGATTACAAAAATGAAGTGTTATTTAGTTGAACTTCTCTAAGTAAATGAAAGTGAATCCAAAGTAAATACTGAATCGAAGCGTTATACGTGTCCGCAAATTATCTGTTTCATTGAAGTGCACTTTGGTAAATCACATTTTTGTTTTTGGTCTGACGTTAACACAAACAAAGCGAATGGTTTCCCAACTCGTGAACACGCAACGTATAACTGCCCATGTGAAAAACAATGATTTTCTAAATTTATCCCGCAAACACTAAGCGATTGGCCTTGCGACTTGTTAATTGTCATTGCGACGCACCGGCGCCATCTACTTAAAATATTGGTTTGTAGTACATGCTATGTATCAGAGATGGCGCTGTATGTGAAAAGATTTTCCCGCTTTTCTGTTGATTCTGAATTTTTTTGCTATAAACCTCACGGAGCCCGAGACCTTTCCAACGAATGCAAAACCGTGGAAATCGGTTCGTGCGTTCTGGAGTTATAGCGTCAGGAAGGAAAACCCGACTTATTTTATATAGTAGATTAAACGGATTCACTGATAACTAAATAAATTTAATAATATAAACGAGTTGTTGAAAGGTTGACACAAGGATGTAATTTAGAAAATACCGCTTTTCTAATTTGTTGTCGGCAATAGTTTTAATCACGGCGGATTGCGGGTAAGGGTTTATGTTTTTATTTCTGTGTTGTTTAGTTATCTCATTGTAGGAATTGAATATATTTAAAGAATTTTCTTTTGATCCGGTATAAAGACCAAACTTTGTTGATCGAAGTATTTTTTATTAATCAATATTTCGCCCACTACTTTTTGATAGTATTATAAAATTACTTAGGTGTATAAGTAAGCATTTGTTGTTGAATTAAGTTTTTAAACAAATAATTAAACTATAGTTTAATTTGTCCAACAAGTGAGGAAAGCGATTCTTTTTCCCACTGGAGCTCGAGTTAGAGTTAGAGTGAGAGTGGAAAAAGGCTTTCCTCGTATGTTAGACACAACATTTTTTCCACGAGATTCCCCAAAAAAACAACCTAATGAAAGAAGTAATATTGTAAACGTAACTTATTGTTACAGAATTTCGTCACATTTTCGTACGTAAAAGCAAAAGTTGATAATAGGTGGGCCCCAATAGTCTTGCTACAGTATTCTGTAGTATCGGTGTGGTCTCAATCTATCATAGCACAGCCGATTAATTCTAACCAATAAATGTAGGGTAGCAAGTTTTAAGAGTCGAAATATAAGATATTAAATTAAACAATTGTGATTGAATACTAAATTAAATTGTTTAATTAAGTACTAGGCGCATATAGTTCTAATAACACATTCTTACATTTTTTTAAAGAGGCATTTTTGTAAAATGACATAATTTTCCTCGCTAGTGAGGAAAAACAAATTTTCCTCACTATTTGTAGAGAAGAAACGTCCGTCTTCTAAGTATGTCGTGGAAAATATTATATGCACTAGAGTGTGGAAAGTAGGATTTTATGGCGCGACAGTTTTCTTTGAGCTGGAGCGCCGTAAAATCACTGTACAGCGTGTCCTGTTTTCGACACTTTTGCAGGGTATCTCCGTTATTATTGCAGTTCGAGTTTTGGGGTTTTTGCGAACCTGTGTCACTTTTTTGTAAAACAAACGATAGCGCAGACAGATTTATTATGGCCCTCTTAGTTTTTGAAATACAGAACAGAGTGAAATTGAAAAGTGTGCATTTTCAGACATCCTCTGTAATTCAGGTATCTGATAAGTTATCGACTAGGTAAAAACGGAATCTTACACATTTTTTTATGCAGAATCCAGTGAAGTGCTTAGTTTTTTTCTAGGTGTCCCCATTTTTGAGAAAGTTACCAAAGTTAGGATTTTTTGAATGGGACACCCTGTATGTCAATTTGTATTTACATTCCACTTATTAAGAGCTTTCCAGAAATGTATAACAGTCGGCACTTTGTTCCCAATCGAATACTTCACTCTGTATTTCAAAAACGAAGAAAGCGATGATAAATCTGTCTGCGCCATCGTTTGTTTTACAAAAAAGTGACACAGGTTCGCGAAAACCCCAAAACTCGAACTGCAATAATAACGGAGATACCCCAAAAGTGTCGAAAAAGGAGGGGGGGGCAAATAGTAAAAAAAGAATAAAATTATTTCTACTGATTTTCAGTAGGCCTGGCTGTTTAACCATTTTGACATACACCTACATCGCCTAATATGTGTCAGTTCATTTGTTTAACTGGACGTAAACATGGCGCCATCAATATCATCATCAATAAAAAATTAATTGCGCACTTATTCTGTACATTATCATGCCGAGTATGGTGTAAAGTAAATTTTTTGAAATCAATTTATTGAATTTTATACTTAGTTTATTTTTAAAACAGCAAACAGCAGATAAATTAGCCACTATTTTACCGCATAGTAGCTGTACTTTAGCGCATAGAAGCTGTACTTTACCCCATAGTAGCCGAACTTTACCGCATTGTGTGTAAAAATCAAGTTTCAAGACAAGTATGAACAACTAAGAAATGTGCTTTACAGTTCAGGAGGCCAAAAAAAAATTACATACGACCATTTCACTCATAGAATATTTAACCAATCACATAACCTCATTCAAGAATGGGAAGAAAATTTCATGTGAAAAATATTAACTGCCAAAAAATGTTTTCGAGGCTTGTCAACCAATGGAGAAACGGTATTACACAACGTACCTAATTTTTGAGCGACAAAATAATAATTGCCGCAGTCACCCTAGTTACACAATAATCATTAAAAGTCAATTAATTTTTTAAAGTGTGTGTTTTCGTGAAATAGTCTTGATGAATATCATTCGAGTTTAGATTTTGCCGGGAAAAATTTACGGATTGTAGACTCGAGTAAATTTTTCCGGCAAAATCTAAACTCCTATGATATTATAAGTGAAAAAAATTTAGTGGAAAGTATCAAAAAGTGTGAATTGTGGATTTGTTTTAAGTTTACATTGTGGTAAGTGTAAGTAACAGTTTTTTAATTGTAAATTTAAATTGCCTTTTCAGTTATTTTGTAATATTTTGAACTCATAATTGTGTAGCATAAATCAAAAGAATCGATATTCTTAGGTTTTATTATAAGTGCCATTTTATAGATGAGGCGTAAAACCATATATTATCTGAATCACGAAAGATGATCCCTATGTCATCACTGTTCGAAACTATCAAATACACACGTTCAATATAGAGTACATTCTGTTTTACAATCAAAACAAAGATGAATGATTTTGAGAACGTGAGAAAGAGATACAAATAATTCCCCTCTTTATTTTTTTACGAATTATGACTTCAGTTGTATTTTTAACAAATAATCTGTTTTACCGACCCTGTGTTCGACAATTGCAACGACCATAACCTGTCATTTTGGATTATCTTGTGTTTTGTCATTAGTTGTACATATTCGTAAATATTTATTTTGAATTTACATTGAAGTCAATTGTACTATGTAACATATACAGATGAAAAGTACCGTAGGTGCGATAATTTTACTGCAAAGTGAATGGTTTTTGTTAATATTTTTAAACTAAACTCCAATAATAGTACATAAATAGTTTTGTTTCCATATTTTATCTCTTAAATTGCTTTTAGTAAATTAAAAAAAATTCTAACCTAGAAGTGACAGTTTGTAAATTTTGATAGTTAGACTGTGACCATTGCTGTCACGTTTATACGATAGAATGGTTATAGTTCTGATTTGACTTTAGTTTTTAATATTAAATCATACGCATTTGCTTGATGACGTAGGGCTCATCTTTCTTGATTCAGATAGTACTTCCTATAACGCGACGCGCTCTACGTTCTATGTCGGGCGTTTAGGACACGTCAAGCTTTTGTTTTCACATGAGTAATATCAAAATTACTACGTCACAATACAGGTCAAGAGTTGTTACCATTGCGACTACTAAATAAAAATCAAAGACGAACAACGTCTTAGCAACTGCGTATACGCATAAAACGGCTGTTGCGCGGCGTATCATATGAATATGCTGACGTAGCTACGCCGAGCGCTCACACGCCGCTGCAACACGTCCGCATCTAAAATGTCACATTTAACTCAATGTAATCCAATTTTCCAGTGTAGAGCGCCTCCTACGCCTCATCTGAAACGGCACTAAATTTTCGTAAATTAAAACAAAAAGTCCAGCTTCAATATGTCGTAGAAAATGTCAAACGTGCATTATCATAATCTATTTAGATCATGACAATGCATGTGTGCGGAATAACACCTGCACTATTTACCTTCGCAGTTTCATCTCTAGGTGTTAATTTTTGGAAAGCGACGCTTCTTCTCTACTGGATAACAAACCTTTATTCCGTTACTACGTAGAACACTTTTCTACTGTTAGTTTTAGGTATGCGCCTTCGCTAAAAATTCGCTAATTTCGATAGACGGCTTCTCGCGGAAGTAAGTGTTCTCGTCCGATTAGTAAAGCACTAATATGTGTGCTTTCTGGTAGGATGATGACTCCCTTCCTAGTGGAGGATAACTCAAGATCAAAAATGTGAAAACTGATTTTGGGCAAACTCTTTACTCCGTCTCTCAAATACAAGTTTGTATCACATTTACTACCGAATCACCCCTTTGTCACCCCAAATCAGCAAATCGTAGAACCCTTTTCAGTGATAGTAAGTTTCCGTAGGACCGGTCATCGCATATAATGGCATCTATCATAATCTAAACCACACCATTGTAAAACTAGATCTAAATACATAAGTAGCAACATTGAAAACTAAACTATAGTAGTAGAGTCGACATCCAAAACCTAGCCACTAAACAAGAAACATTAAAACAATGTGTTGTAACATTTGAACAAAGTAACAAAATTAACATTTCATTTTAACATTGGTTCTACATCACATCTACGTTGCTTATAAAAAGAATATTTGAACATGAAAATAACATTACAAAAATATAATAAGTTGAACATTATTAGTACGACATTATAGTACCTAAGTTATTTTTTGTGCAATATACTTTAAAAGCTTTTCACGAAGAACTTCACATCGTTCCAATCAACCCCGTATTACTCAATAGGCCAAGTAGGCCATGGCCTAGGGCGCCTGAACTGCGGGGGGCGCTTCGTTAGAATACTTAATTTCGGAAATCGGAATTATTATATTATAAAATTACGTACAAGATTTGAATAGGCTAAATATTATTATATCAAATAGAAAAATTAAATTAAAACTTAATTATTTAATTTCATGATTTTAATAGTTGAGAAGTCCTATCGGAAGTGAAGTATTCATTCTTGGTGCACGTGCACGACCCACGCGCGTCGACATGCATTTCAACAATAACAACCCCATTATTTGTTCATAGATTCTCGGAATTTTGTTTCTGTGCATAGTCTGCAATTAATTGTTCTGACGCGATTTGTAGAAATGGGAACAGAAATCAGTCTATCATCAATTATTGTGTCTTGTGTGTGAATTAAATAATTTGATTGACCATATCGCGATCGCCCATTATTAGTAAAATTGGAACACTTGTATTTATTTTCTCTTTCAGAGTGGGAAAAATTTTCATTTTGGGTTTTTTGTTAATTTAGTAATAGTTGTTTTAATATGAATAAAAAAAGTGGTGCCCAGTTTAAGAAAGAGGCAAGAGAGAAGTACGAAAAGCAATCCGCTGCATTAAAATCAGTGAAAAAATAGACACATTTTTTAAAAAAAATGAAGACGATGGTAATTTAAATTTTTTGCAACCAAAATAGCAATTAACTTTATTTTTAAATAGGAAAAATACAACCACAACCGAGTTGCAGTTCTCAGCCTACTGAAACAATAAATGAAGTTAAACTACAGAAAAATGACTTTTCTAATGACAGCTGTGATGTGAATTCGTCAAATCTTGAACAGTTTAAATATCCTTCTGTCTCACAGCTTGCGCCAATTGACCTCAATCCAGCGCTTTGGGCCATTACTTCAGAAACGATAAATTTTCTTATAAAAAATCCTCCCAAACAAAATTTAAATTCAATAGATTTTCAAAAAACAAAAATGAAAGATGGTGAAAGAAACCGATATGCGAATAGAGATATGTTTTTTACAACATTAATTAATGGTGAAATTATTAAAAGAGAGTGGCTTCTTTTTTCTCATTCTACCAATTCTCTTTTCTGCTTTCCATGTAAATTGTTTTGCGGAAATAAATCATTAGCTTTTGTTACCGGTTTTTGTGACTGGAAAAATCCGGGAAGAATTACAATACATGAGCGTTCAAAAGAGCACATAGAAAGCGTAAAGACATTACTAGTAAGAACAAATCAGGCACTTCGAAAAATAGATACTGAAGTACATAAACAATATGTGGTCGAAAAAGAATATTGGATCAACGTTTTAAAGCGTGTTTTTACAGTCGTCAAATACTTATCGAGTCGTGGTTTATGGGGGGGGGGCTTTCCGAGGAAATACTGAAGTTTTTGGTGCTAAAGACAATGGCAACTACTTAGGTACATTAGAAGTTATTGCAGAATACGATAGTTTTTTAAAGGAGCATATTGAAAAACGAGGAAATCCTGGAAGAGGTCATTTGTCATATTTATCATCAACAATATGTGACGAATTTATACATATTATAGCCGAAAAAGTCAGGGAGTCTATAATAATAGAATCAAAATTCACCAAGTATTTTTCCATAAGTGTTGACTCAACGCCAGACATTTCACACGTCGATCAACTGACTTTTATTTTAAGATACGTGCAACAAGATGGTACTCCGGTGGAACGTTTCCTGTGCTTTATTGAAAATGTAGGGCATAAAGCTTCAAATATAGAAATCGCTGTGTTGAAATGTCTTGAGAATCTATCGTTAGATATTACAAATTGTAGAGGCCAAACTTACGATAATGCTAATAATATGTCCGGCCAGTATTCAGGTTTGCAAGCACGTATTCTGAACCATAATCCACTTGCAAAATTTGTACCTTGTGCTGGTTTAAGTGAAAGATAAAAAATTATATTAAAAAAATAAAAAAAGGTAAATATAATTAAATAATATTTTTAAAAAAAATTAAAAAAAAAAAAAAATTTAAAAAAAAAAAAAAAAAAAAAAAAAAAAAAAAAAAAAAAAAAATAAAAATAAAAAAAAAAAAAAAAAAAAAAAAAAAAAAAAAAAAAAAAAAAAAATTTAAAAAAAAAACATTCCCTTAATTTAGTGGGCTCGGCTGCAGCAGAATGCTGTGAGGCAGCAACAGTTTTCTTTTATGTTTGTCGAAAACATATATACTTTTTTCTGGATCGACTTCGAGATGGGACACGATGAAAACTTTTATTGCAAAAAAATGATTCACCAAAAGGACCAAAACATCTGTCTGCTACAAGATGGTCGGCAAGGGCAGACGCATGTAAAGCTTTAGTGAATGGATTTATACAATTTAGAAATGCTCTTGAACATATTGCTAATGAATCTTCCCAGACTCCAAGCACTCGAGTAGAAGCAAAGGTTTATTAAAGAAATTTATTCAACTCGAAAATACTATTTTACTTTTATTCTGGACTGAGATTCTAATACAATTTGATAAAACCAGCAAATCATTACAGCGAGTTGACATAAATATTTTGGATGTAAGTCTTTTATATGACAGTCTGTTATCTTATATTGCTACATTAAGATCGGAAATAAGTTTTAAAAAATATGAACAACAAGCCACTATTCTGTCGAAAACCTCGGAATATAGTTACGATAAAAAAAGATTTCCTAAGCGAAAAAATTAGAGCTGGCGAAAATTCAGAAAATGAGGTGAAGTTTGATGGAAGACAGAATATGCTTGTCAACGTGTATTACTTTATAATAGACAGAATTCAAGCTGAATTAGCAAAACGCAAAACTGCATATGATACCATAGTCGATCAATTTGGTTTCCTTGCTGATTTACCTAACTGTAGCGATGATCAAATTTTATCCAGAACTGAATCTTTAAGGGAAATTTATTTTAATGATTTGGACCAAAATTTTGGCAATGAGTGCATACAGTTTAAATATTTCGTACAAAGTTTAAAAAAAGAAAAGGGCATAGAAAAATTAGATGTTCGCAACATGTTACAAATTATTCGTGGGGACAACCTAATTTGCACATTTCCAAACATTGATGTTGCAATAAGAATTTTTTTATGTATTCCCGCGACGAATTGCTCAGGAGAAAGATCTTTTCTACACTAAAAAAGAGTAAAAACTTATCTGCGAAATTCCCAAACTGGACAAAAACTAACGATTTATCTTTACTGAGCATCGAGCATAAAATTTTAGATACCATAAACTTTGAAGAAGTTATTGATAGTTTGCAGCCGCCAAATGTAGAAAAATTTTGATTTAATTTTTTTTGTACTGATATATTTTTTTCCTTATTTTATTAAAATATTATTATTATTGCCTTTTGCTTTCATCTTCTTTTGCAATTTGATTCCTGTGCTACGAAGCATACCGGTTATATATGATTATTATTATTATTAAGTTCCTTATTTTTTGAAAAGGGCGCTTGATACTGGTTGGCCTAGGGCGCTGTAAGTGCCTAATCCGGCGTTGGTTCCAATACAAACAAACGTGAAGGAGTATCAAAAAAAGGTCAGGACAAACATTTTGCTCGATCCTCGATAGATATAAAGATGTGTACAAATAGAAAATAAATAAACAGCGTTGCGTTACAACTAACAAACTTTTGTTAGAAACAGTGAAAAACCAACTACTTTCTGTTACTTATGTAATGTAATATTTTGTGTTAGCATGTTTCAGTAGTTATTTATTAGAATTTAATAGTGTCCTGTTTTAATGTCTATTTAATGTCATGGGTTGTTTTTAAATGTACGTTAATGTTTTACATATTAATGCTCAATCGAACACTTTCCTTTCATGGCTATTTTTGTATAATTCATATTCTTTGAGATACCGTTAAAACAATTATGTCACGTGATTGTAATGTCTCATCAATTACCTAGCGAATCAAAAGATAGTTTTAGGCGCTCATCTTAAAAAGAGTCAATTTACGTCCTCATTTGAGGCCGTAAAGTAGCAATTTTGTACTCATCTGTCAAAAAAAGTAAAACGGCCGCTTCTTTGAATCACGATTCCTATGCCTTATTGCAATAAAGTATAATTATTGATGTCACATAGTTTTTTATTTCTGCAAACGATATATCCTTAAGATTTTGCGTATTTTCTATTCGTGGTCTTAGATGAATAACTGCAAAGTGCATATTATTTCTATTTTGTATCTATTGCATCAACAAAAAATAGAATATAATTTGAAAAAAACTGAATAAAAATTCTGACAACGTCAAATTGTTTTATTCTTTTAGCATTCATGATACGTTATTTTTTAGAGTGAGTGCCTAGAAAACGTGTGTACTGCGGCTGGCAGTTTTTTTTCGGCCTTTTCTGATATGATGACGCCTCGGCCATCAACAATCAGAGCGGCCGAAAAACCTACTTTACAGACTTGATACACAAATAACTATTATGCAAAAATTACAAAAACTTTTATTTGAAGATAAAACGAGTAAAATAAATATTTTTGCAAATATTCCAAGAATGGGAAAATCTATGTAGCTTAACTGCCCTTTTGGCTCGACAGATTATGCTCAAAATCAAATCGGATCTGCGCTATTATAAATAAGACTCATACGCCAGAGTTCATAAAAACCGAAACGGTGGTTTACTTGATATATCCTCCCGGCCGTCCGTCGACCAAACAAAATATTTTTCTTTCCTTCATTATAACGTACTAACTCTAATTCGTCGGAAAAGTAAAAAGAAATAGACATGTTAAAATTTTCGGTTTGGAAACCGTCGCATAACTCCCAAATCTTATTTATAAGAAGTAGAGTAATAACATTTGCGCACACCTGATGATTAAGTTACATTTTATTTTTTTACTTTATATGAAGTAATTTAATGTAATTAGATGCCTTAGTTTTGTAACTATTTTTGAATTGATTTATATTTGGTCAAAATTACTTGATACCTAAGTGAAAATTAAATAAAATGATAGGACGTTTCCGCGGGGGGACTGTACCCATCAGTGGGGGTTAGCCTAGCGGTAGAAGAGTCAATTTAACAACTGGACCAACGCTGGCGCGCTGGTTTCAGCTGACGGCGAGAGATTAATTGTATCGAGTCAATTTAAAAAAGGTATACCAAGATTACAACAACGTGATTATAATATGAAGAGTTTTTGCACACGTTGTTCCTTTACGCATTATTATTTTTTATGCACACCTACAACGTAGTGTAACATGTTACAAAAAGCAGTTAAATTAACATTATCAACAAAATTACTTTTTAAATGTAACAATAAATTGTTAACATTTTTTATCTTGACCTAATCTGTTGTATCAACATTTAATAAACGTTGAATTGCTTTATGTGATGTTGTTATGTTTAGTGGCTCACTGATTTTCATTCGAAGTACGCTTTGCAAAGACACTGAAGTTTGTGAGCTGGTATGGCGACTAAGCTACCGTTACTGCATCAGTGGAGCTATTTCTTAATGTAAGCGTTTATTTAAAACTACTACATTCCACATTTACTATCTAATTTACTACACCGTGTATTACATCACACACTAATACAGACTAACTAACTAATTGTATGATGTTCCTCCTGGGGTGCGTAATCTATTTATATGGGATTACAATACATTCTTAGTAAAAATATTGTAAAAATCAACGCAACAGGTACCGTTAATGTAACGTATTCCCGTTATCATACACGAATGAGTCGCTCAACCAACAACAGCTGTCAGTATTATACGTTTAATAATATTACATCGTAAAGCAATAAAATAATATTGAATAAAATCACATATCTATTAAATGCGCTTTTCTTCCATACTGCATTGGGCGTCAAAGATTATTTCCGAATTGGCGTATTGCGTTGTATGTTGCGACATTAACTTGACCACCATACTATCCATAGGACAGATGGAAAGTTGTCCGAGACATGCGGTTCCGTCGAGATTTTTAGGTGTCTTCGGAATTGTGATAGTCATCTACTTCTTCAACTTCCAGTCAAAGCAAACTGGTTGTGGAAGCGTTCCTGTTAGATACATGCATCACTGAAGACCAAGAATCACATAATGATGACCAAAACGGGTTTGAGCCCTTTGCGACCAATGCTGGATAGGCGAAAAACATATTGTGTTGTGGAGGTTGATAATCGAAGATTAGCTGAAAAACTAAATCGCCTGCTGATCTAGAAATGACCATTGGTTATTCTGTTGCTATATGTTGCGCTGTATATGATTCCAATGCGGTTATCTTTGTTGACGTTGTCCTGGATGTTGTATTGTTTCTGGATGAGCAACGTCGTGATTAACATGGAAACGAGTGATGTATTTCACAAAGTGTGATAAGCGTCAAAACTTGAACTATGAAAGTTTTCGTGACGTTGAGTGAGCACGTATGTTGCTGAAGCGAATCCTGCACTTGCTTGATGAGGCGTGGTTTTAAGACATGCATTCGACAGGCAGTTCACCTGGAAGGGTTGGACCTTGAAGTGTTGTGACGAGAGGGCGAGTGTAATTCCCATTTTTCATACGTTTTGAAATATTATTAAACATGTTTTCAAATATTTTTAGTATGTTTGGTTAAATTTTAGAAATTATTACGCACAACGTTTTCTAGTAGACATTGTTAAGTGTTCTGATAGTGGAAATATCCTAAAAACTCTTTGGGGACATATAAATCGGACTTTTCAAATTCCCCATGTTAAACAGAATGCTTCAGATTATCCAGGACACACGGTATAAATACTATGGTGTATTCCATAGTACTCGAAAATGCTGTGTTTTCAAGGTGATTATTGTGTTACAGTACACTCTTGCGCTCCTTAGGGTGTACATTTTAAACCAAAATGTAGGTCGGCATAAGTAGGAAGTAATTTGAGAAATAATCGAAAAGTGATCATCACAAATCAAACCAGTTGAAGGTAGTAATTGCAGAAAAATGAGAGAAGAAAGCAAAATAGGTTCTGACCAGAGAATTCTACCTGCCATCAATAAAGGGTTACACCAGAATATAACCGATCAATATTACAATGAACTGTAAAGCTCCTCTAGACACCTTCTTTATAAAAATAAAGGCAATCCTTCGTAACCGGAAAAGTTGATTGTTGCGTAAACATAAAGGCAATAGGGCCATCGTAACCACTGGAAAAAGTGTGAATGTTACGCAGGTAACATAAAGGAGTAGGGTTCGTTATGTAGAATGGCAGGTAAGTATCTAATTTGAAAAAGTAAATTTTGATTTTACTGCAACGTCAAATGGTTGCTAAAATGATTTCGTAACTGTTGGTATTGTAGCATCGGACACTGGCGATATAAGAGTTCAGCCTACACCGGAGATCATTTAAAATTATTGCTTTTTTTGAGTTATGTATTTTGGTTATTTAAAAATTAATTAAATAAGAAAAATAAATTTAAAAAAAAATAAAAGTAGGTGGAATAAAAAAAAAGGTTTATTTATTAATGAAGTAAAAGAGAGTGTTTAAAAAAAAGAAAAAAAAGAAAATGAGGAGAAGAAAAAAAAAAAAAAAAAGGTAGAAAAAAAAAAAAAAAGAAAAAAAAAAAAAAAAAAAAGAAAAAAAGAGGTTTAAAAACTTGCTCAATTTAGTAAGTTTTTTCAACATGGCGGACCCTGTAATGTCCCCTTAACAATATTATTTATGGTCGTTTGCGCCGACACGACTTAAAGTTAAGCAGCGCTTAAAAGCAACCGTTGCTATAGTTTTAACAATTGTTTTAAGCATTGCTTAAGTTTTAAGTTGTGTCTGTGCAATCGGTATTATACTTTTATTGTGATACAAATATTATATTACAATTTTATGAGAAAATACGGTTACATAAAACGTATGTTTCGGAAATTCCTATGCAATTAAAATACAATTACTAGAATTGGTAATGAAAAGAGAAAATCGGTTCGAAAAATTCTTTAGTTTAATTATAATGGCGTCGTTGCGCTAATTGTTGTTAACATAATTATTCCTAAAATATGTTAATTTCGTAAGGTGAATTACAACAATGACAATTAAAATCAAACTAACCTAATAATAAATAAATTAAAACTAAAATTTAACACATAATTAGTTTCCAGTTACCGTCCTTTATAATGCGAAATATACATTTTATTTTTCTAATTTTAATTTAAGAACCACATTTCCGGCTACAAATTGTAATTGATATCATTGGAATGCAAACATTTCTTTATAAATGACTAATTTAGAATACAAAAGCTCATAAATTTAATGGTGTTCATTAAATATTTCTATATTATTAGTTCAAAATTAATATAATTAAAACAATATAAACTTTGATGTAATATGTTATTCTTTAGGTATTCAAATTCGAAATAAAAGATTGCTCTGTATTTATTTTATTATTTTTGTTTATTTGTATTTACCTAATTATTATTATTGTTAAAGTATGTTATTAATAATCAGCTCGCGTTTTGTTATATTGTGTCCTACTAACCAGAAAGAAATAAATTATAATTTATCCTGCACCAAGTTGTATTAATACCTACTACCTTCTGCTCGGAGTGTACTATTGTCGGTACACGCCTTGAAATTTACATTTCACCTGCGGGAGATATCCAAGCTTACGATAGACGACCTGTACTTCATGAAAACGACGTCATTAAATTTTCTACAGCGCTTGGATAACTCGAAGACCATTCAAAATTACCGACCACGCATCAATATAAGGTTGTCACTTCATCAACTCATTCACCACCAACCTCATACAGTAATTTTAATTGATCACCATTTTCGGGTAAAATAAGTAATTCTTCTAACCTAGCCGTGAAAGAAACATTTCAAGATACTAGAAATGATCATTTTATTTCCCAATGTACAGATAAGAAATATTTAACAGTTTTAATAATAAACTTCTTTGGAATCATTTAATACTTTCGTTAAGATAAATGTATATTAGTATATATTCCTAATAATTGTATCACCTTTTTTGTAATTGAACTGCTCTCAATGTATTGCAATAATCCATTACTACATTAAAAAATACAAACCCTCATTCAATAAATAAAATACGAATACAGTAAAATCCATCAAATGAACGCACTATAAATTAGATAACAATTTAAAAATCTATTACAAAGACTTCCGATACATTGCCTGACTGAACGATATTAAAAATCGACTATCACAAAATAACTAAATTGTTTTCTATTAAAATCGTGTGTATATAAAATTTTATTGAATCAATTAGTAACCTGCTTTATATAAATATATCTCGTTTAGATGCGATTTAACACAACAACGTAATGTTTCCGTTATCCGCACCCAACAATAATAATCTATTTAAAGGCAAAATTGCCATGGACGTTAATAGACCTTTGAAGGCGTCTGATCTCAATTTCGTGCTCGAAAACGAGGCGTCTCCGTTTATTGATGTGTGGACGCCTATCCTGTTGGCGGTAGTGCCTGAGATTAGTTCGTTATTGTAAATATTTAGGCAGTGGACTGGTTCGGTTGCTCCCCTGGAGATGGAAATACTGATACGTAACAATAATAAAATATGTTCGAAAATATAACAAAAAAGCTTGATAAAACGAATGATGAAGAATAACTGATAAGGATAAGGAAGTGTGCGCCAAAGAAACCAAACGAAATGATAAGTTTAAGAACCAAGCTATGTTTAAACATCACATAATAGTCCAAGAACCGGAAATATTATCAGGTATGCGGTCGTTCCTACGAACCGTACCCACATGAAAATAAAGTTGTCCCTTGGTTGTCGGGTGTGATTAACCACTATTTTTTTCTAAATCAAAGTAATCCATAAATTGATTTCACAGTGGACTAAAACTTTCTTTTCATGCGAATTGAAACAATCGCATATTCGATAATACTGTGGACTCTCTGTGTAAAATATTTACCTCATATGAAACTTCAATCTTCCATCTTGAACATTCCAAGCACTAATAACTTGGTCCAAACTGCTAGATATAAGTGTATCCTCTCCATAAACCACCAATTGTAGTACTTCACTCTCATGTGCTCTCCAAGTAGAAATAACAAGTCCCGTTTTTGTATCTAACACCGTGATGTGACCGGACGATTGTCCAGTTGCCAACCACGTGCCAGAACTCGATACAGCCAAGCATCGAATAAGACCGGCCGGATTTAAAGTAATCTGCATACAAGTATACACTAAAATTTGAATTCCAAACTGAATGTAAGACTTACTTTTAGTTCGTAAACATAATTGCAGATTCTAGCGTCTATAACACGTACGGTTCCTTCTGTGGTCGCAGCAAATAGAAGAGAGCTGGGAGCAGGCATGCATTTCAATACGTTAACTGGAGGAAACTTTGGCGATTCTAAGTGACCAACGTTGGCACCCATATACGGATCCCAAATGTGAACGATGCTATCGCTAGACGCAACCAAACGTGAACTTTCAATAAATGTAAGACTTAATACCGATTTTCGATGCGCGGTGTACGTCCACTGACAAGAAGAAACACTCGAACCATCTCCTTGACTACGCAACGACCACAGCTTCACGGTTTTATCTCTGCTACCGCTCATAAAACTGTTTTCGTTGTCCAACACGTACAAACACTTTATGCTGTTTAGATGACCGTTAAAACTTTGCAGACGAATTTGTTTAAAATTGAACATTATATCCTTTTCTGAACGACCTATCTCGTGTTCCCAATACGCTAACCAATTTCCCCTAAGATGTCTCGCAGTGTTTTCCATTTTGTTGCTGATCAAACTCAACACATCGGTAGCTTGAGGATTCGTGGATTCATTTTGTACGTCAATGCGGTTACCAACAACAGCTATATTGCTACCCATAGTGTTATTGCCATCGCTCGCAGATCTACTTTCTTTATTGTTATAATCCGAGAGTTGTAAAGTCGGCAAGATGTTGGGATACGTTAATTTGATCTCTTGTTCGTATTCTTGACACAAATTTCTGATAAATACGTGATTTTTCAATGCCAATTCGAGCGAGTTTAAGCCGATTTGTTTAAGAAATGGAATGTACGCGATGTGGGCTAATTCCGACGTAAAAACCGTACGAAGTTCTTCCAAAGCCTACAGAAAATTTTAATTTCAACTCAAAGCTAATAATTTCAATAAGGGTGTTGGTTAAGTTTTCGCTGTTTTCTAAAAGATGGTGATGATAAATAATGCTCTGAAGCACCGAAAAAGTTGGTGTCGTTAGATGAAGTGCAGAATTATTTAGATTTATCCCAGTTCGAAACATTTGAAAGCGATAGAGACAATTCAAAAGCAATAGAGTTTGGTTCAGTTCGCCAAAAAGCATCTACTCACATGTGAAGGTTTCTTTAACAGCAGAAGAATTTTACTTGGAATTGTAATTGTCAATGAAAAATCGATACACTACGATAAGTGTAAACGTAGAAAATCGTATAGTCGGCGAAGCAAAACCAATTTAAGTGAAAGCCACAGAATCTAAATCTAGGGAAAATATTCAAAAAGCAGTGGCGACTTGTGATGATTCAAACAGGTAGGTTCATCTGGCTGCATTGGTGGACAATCACCCTGATGTATAGAAACTATACAGTGTGGAACAAAAGTTTCGCACAAAATTCAAAATATGGGTTATTTATAGTAATATGAAAAAACGCTGAACCATGTAACTTTTGAATTTTGAAAATCCATGTTTTGATATGAATTTGACAATTGCAGAGGTTACCATGAGGTTTTTTAAATGGAAACATAGTTTTTTTTAAATTTTCGGATTCGTCATTAATCAAGAATTATGGCACTATGTCATTTGTCATAAAAATACAGTGCGGTTCAAAAATACCGCACATAATAGAAAAGATGAGTAATTTACTATGCTATGAAAAAATTCTGAACCAAATCACTTAAGGGTTGCAAAAACTATCATTTGACAAGATTTTGAGATGCGTAGCAGTTAACATTACAACGCTACGACCGGAAAAACTAACAGGCGCATAATACAATTTCATAATGTAGGTGAATTTCTTCCCATTAAAAATTTATGATAACATGTCATTTAACATAAAAATATGATTTTTAAAGTTTTTTCTTGAATTCTTGTTTTCACGAGCCTTTGGACTTTTACAGTGAGAAATCATTAGCTTAGCTCCTCGTGATTTTTTCAAAACATTTCTCGTTAAATTGAAAGTAAGTAAAAAAACATTTGTCATTATTCCTTAGTAACAAATATTTGTGATAAAATAGTAACGATACAAAATTAGAGGTTTTAATTGAAGCAGAGGATTCTCCACATAGTTCAAGCAGGCAACTCGGGTATCCGACGAAGAATTTCACAGGAAGTCCAACAAGACTCCGCCGACGCCGCGTTCAAAATTTATGAATTTTTAAAATTTGCATTGAAACACATTACAAATATGTTTTTACCTAACCTAACCCAACCTTACATAACCTAATCAAGTAGCTATGGAATTAAATAAGAGATTAAATCGTAATTTTTTTAAAGAAAGAAATTGTAATAACTGTAACCTACCAACCAACACCTTTCACCCTCAATCACATGAAAACTAAAATTGATTAAAACGAATGTTACTTAAAACAATAGTTTGTTTTTGAATTGTTATTATGACTTTTGAAGAACGTAATTGTAATAACTGTAACTTTGTAACCAACACCGTTCACTCCAGATCCAATGAAAACGACTTCAATTGATTAGAACAAATTTTACGCGAAAAAAAAGTTTGGGTTTAAGTTGTTATTATGAATATATTTTTTTAAAGAAATAAATTGTAACAATTGTAACGTTGTAACCAACACCGTTCACCCTAGATCACATGAAATGAACTCTGATCATAAGTAAAATTCATTAACACAAATGTTACTTATTGTTTTTGAATAGTTATTATGATTCTTACATAGCATAGTACGAAGGTGGCGCAGTCTGAACAACAATACTGGCGCTTTCATCTAAGTTCTAGACATTGAAATAAAGCTACTGTTAATTGCTTTAATTTGTTATTAAGTACTTATTTTGTAGGAATGGTTATTAACACACGTACATCATCTTTTATCAAGATTGTAGAAGTGCCTACTCAGAAGCCCCAGAAACTTAATGTGTGGGCAGGTATCAATTAGTAGAACATTGATTAGACTGTTTTTTTAAGGAAATTTAACAGCCAAACTACATCTTCGAGATAATTTACTTCCTGTCTGGGCAGCAATGTTTACAAATCCAGATGATGTGAGATTCCAAAAGAAGATATCCTGTTTCTCTATTAAGTCTTAACTTAAGATTAACTCTATTAAGAATTTGTATAACCCGCTTAGAACATTGTCAACTAGTTAATAGCCAACAATGTCAGCATCTTTTATAAACATGTAATTCATTATTGAGCATGTGCATCCTTTTCTGAAAACGAAATAATTATAGTTAATATTTTGTTGTGTTGATAAAATGATAAAGTTGTATTATCTTCTGTTAGTTTTTTACCTTCAATTATTTGCTTGAGCGTTTTCTCATATCACCCATCTTTTGAATTATGTGCAGTATTTTTGAAACAACTGTACTTTTATGACATATTGCCACAATTCTTGATTAATAACGAATCCAAAAATTTAAAAAAAAGTATACCTATGCTTCCATTCAAAAAAATGTTTGTTAATGCCATTGCGTTGCCATGGTAACCTCTACAATTTTCAAATTCATGTCAAAATATGACTTTTCAAAATTCAAAAGTTACCTGTTTCAGCGTTTTTTCATATTACCATAAATAACCCCGATTTAAAATTTTGTGCGGAACTTTTGTTCCAGACTGTATGTAGAAAAATACTTGAAGGGAGGTTCAAAGCAAATTTATACTGCAATTATGTACTTACAAATCGTAATATCGTAAAATCGGAAGATCGTATCTTATTGTCTGATTGTAGCGGAAAATTTTGCAGATCGGTATTATTTGCAATTCTGTAGCCCTGTAAAAATTTTTAAGGTCTGTCTGTAAGCATTTACGAGAAACCCTAAATATGTACGTACGATAATCTGTAGCTTACAGCAACACACAAAATTGCAATTTTTTACGGTACGATCTTACGATCACTACGATTTGTAAACAGAATTGCAAGCTTAGTTCCATGTCATGAACTTGTACAGAGTGGGCAAATTTCGACGTTTGTATAGGGTAACTTGGTGACCATAAGAGATAGAGAAAAATGGATGTCGGTGTCTCGATCTGTTTTTTTTTTTGAGAGAAACGCATTGGTGAAAACTAGAATCGGTTATCGTCTTTTGTTTTCGAGTTACAGCGAGAAGATCGATTTTGAAATATTTGAAAAGTGTCTATATCTTAGTCTATTAAGTTAGAAAAAAACTAGTAATACCTTCTTTAAACACTTTTTTGAAAGGATTTGAATGGCGTTGACGGATTTTAAATATCTACATTTGTTAACGAGTTATGAAATTTGTTTTTCTTTAATAGAAACTATAGTTGGCTATGATTTATTTTGATAGAGTTTTTTCCTCTTTACGACGATATACAGTGTGTCCAGTTTAAAATGAACTACATGGGGATATCAGGAACCGTTAGATATACAATGTCGGTTAAATGGAACAAAAGCTGCGTACTTATCTGCCTATAAATAATCTGGGTTTACTTTATTAAAAAGCCGCTTGAGTATTTAAATACAGGGTAAAAACCAAAAATCGGTGTTTTAGAAAAACCTTAATATTTCACTTATTATAAGAGGCACGTTGATCAAATTTTCAGAATAAGTGTAAGAGATCGTGGCCATTCCGAAAAATGTAATAAAAAATGTCTAGGCCTACTCTTTTCGGCGCAGCCATAATCAAATTTAATTTTTCTTATGGGCGCCATATTGGATGTTTGTCTTTTTCTAATCCTCGTAAAAAATGCTTTTCAAGCATCTATAACAATCATATGTACGGACAACAAAAATACGAAAAAGTTGTAATAATAATAGTTAGTCATAGAAGGCCCTGATAATGATACGAAATTTAACTCAAATTACCATAGCTTTAGGAAATGGAATTCGTATTATTTCCCATATTCCAATTTAGACTAGACTAGACAGACATCTGTCTCCAAAATGAATAAATTGTTTACTGCAATAATTCTTTTAAAATCTTCTAATAGTATTGTTAGGATTATAAAACTAGATGGAAATAACAAAAAAATATGTATTTCGTAATAACTTTAATATGAAACAAAAAGAAACTTAACTAAAACGGGAAAATTAATGAGTACTAAATTATAAATAGATTTTCGAACAATCCACCGTTGAACCGCTATACTGTTTGTGATACAAATGTATTCATTTATGCAAATTGGCGGAGTATTTAAGTGTAATGTTTCGAGAACTGTTGTTTCAGGTCGATTTATTAATAGAAAATGCAGACCAGAAATTATTAGTGTAGAAAAAAAATATTAAAAGGTTACTTTTTTGCTTGTTCTCATCGACCGAAGTTGATGATGCTTACATTGCTGAATAGAGGATAAGATGGTATTTCCGAAAATGTAACTTTTGACCTCCATTTCCATTTAAAATTTTCAAGTTGCCCCCTGTTGCGCCGCCATTGATGGAGACCGAAAGGGCTGATTTATACCAAAAGATGGGAATTTAAAAATAAAAATTGACCTGTCCCAGAAAAATTGCATAAAATAAGTTGGAGATAATGACATTGTCAATTAAATATTTTCAAGATAAAATCCCTTACTCTAATTTTGTATTACGCTGCGGTTTCGTAGTAACAGGACTTTTTGAAGACTTGAATAGCGACCACTGATAGGAGAATATTGATGTATAGAAAGTGCTCAAGTAACGCACGCGATTTCTGACAAAAAAATGATAGGTAGATGTTCACATGATACTGGGTGGAAACAGCAACGGGACATCAAGAGTAATTCCGCACTTTTAACCAACTGCTTCATAATTTTGATTTTATAATTACAATGAAAAAATTGTATACAGAAAATGAAGATGTAGCGGAAATATTTTTAATAGCTTTAAAACGTGCAAGTTGCATTATAGGATTCATTTAAATAAAAATTGTACGTTTAATTATTTAGGTTGTATTAAAATTTTGTTTTAAAGTTTCAAACCACGTATTTTATTTAAGAAGCCAATGTCCTGAGTTAAAATCATAAACGAATTAATAAAGCCTCATGTTTATGCACCTTTTCAAAGAAAGACATCCTTGTCTAGCTTCTGACGTCACTGCGAGATAGCATTGCACTAATATGTGGGTTTTGGTTACTTTGTGGGGATATTTTTGGTTTGAACGTTGAACGTGAAATTTGACAAGTGACAACTGACAACGAATAAGCGGAAACTGGAATATAACCTCAAACTGTCAAATTTGACGTAAGAAATATCGTTAACCCTCTGACAATACATATATTGTCAAAGAATATTAACCTACATACAGTAAAGAAGCCGCACTCGTCAATTTTGCATATTGACGTTCGGCCATTTTAAAACCACAAATTCAGTAGCGTTCTTGAATCTTACGATAAATAGTTTCAGACTTCAAAATTTGATAATCTAACTTTTACGTATAAATTTTGACAGGAAGGCCATGTACAAAGTAAGATTTTCCTTACTTATTTATTACCGTAAAATTCAATAACGCCAATGAATTTGTAGTTTCAAAATCGCCCAAGATTATTTACAAATAGTCCACGTTCGCTATGTAAAACCTACTCAGTGTCGCTTCTTTGCCGTAGGTTATATTCAAAAGTTGTTAGTGGCTTTTGACACGCCCTAAAATGATCAACCAAATTTCAAGTATCTGATCCACATAACAATTGTGTACCTGATTGGGAATGTCATCTGCAGAAGTAGCGGCAGCAATTTTCGATACGGGTGGCGGCGACAAACTATGGACCGATTCCGAATCCTTCACACGCACATGCGATATTTGCAGCGGCCTACCACCAACAGCCCATTCAGCAATTGTTCCATCTCGACGAACTTCTATAAAATGAGTTTCTTCAATAGATCTTAAAGGACTACTCGCGTGGACGTATACCCTAAAAATATGTTCCTTAAATTACGTAATAAGTAATGCGGAGCATATTTACTTTCACTGTCAAACCACCTGCCAAAATGTAACTAGCGTCACCGCTAGCTTTGTCAAATATTAGGAAAAAACGTTGCAAAGCGGGAACAGCTAAGTGAGTTCTAGTCATGTGCGCACCCATTCGCAACGATAACAGATACAGAGTATCCAAATACTTCTGAGCCAAAACATTTCGTGCCAAAGCTCCATTAGGAAAAGTATAACGGGTCGAACCTAACAAACGCACAGTTGGATGCAGGATATTTTTCAAAATCACATCCTGAAATCGGTAATAGTAATTAATTTATCGCACAAGATGACAACATACCTGAAGGTGGTCCATAAAAGTCGTGTCGCACAAGTACGGAATTATGAATTGCAACAAAGCCAAGCACGATATAAGACCACCTTCTAAATTAGGAGTCAATCTTTTCTTGCACAACGCAATCAACTCGCTCATGTGTGGAAAATACTGTAAAAGTATTAATTGCTCTCCGTAAAGAGCTGCATCAAATCAGATGACTAATCTCTTCAGCAACATGTCGTATACGCACCTGCAATACTTGCTAAACAGTCCAACACTTTCCCCGCATTTTGATCGCCGACGACACGACTAGACGCGATGAAGATGAGATCTACGGTATAGGCGTTCGACGAGAAATTTCCATCTTTGGGCAACGGCGCCAAACTCTCTTTGCCAACATAACATAACGTGAGCATCCTCAATAAGTTCCTAGCTAAGTACTTGGCAGTTAAAACTGGACCAAGCCTATGCGATAACCACAGTAAGCTATCGCTACTCATATCCGAAATTTTAGCTTCGTTTTTTCTCTTTAAAAACGACTTGGAAGATCCGCTCGAGCTTAAATGTCTCTCATAGTTTGTCGTATTTGTGTTAGGAGAGTCTAACTTCATTTCAAAATGAGAAGGATCCAAGGTTTTGTCGTAAATGTAATCATTGTCGCTTTTTTTGCTACCTATTTCGCAGCTAATGTTACTTAATTCCCCTTGCTTATAACTAGACGGTATTGGAATAGTCGACGAAGAACAGTTCGTGTCTAAATAATCGTCGTTAAAGTTTATATTTAGTTCCTCTAAACTTCGTAACTGTTCGATGTTTTCGCTTAGCGTTGCATCAAGAGCTTCTTCGGCGGTTGAATGATTGAAGGGTAAATCCGACGCTACGTTCAGTTCGAGATGCTCTATTAAAGATTGCAATGACTGTCCATGATCCACCACTTGTTCTTCTTGATCGAACTCAAAAATTTCTGGCTCAGAAGATGCGGTTGTAGGTGGTATTAGCTGAGTTTTTTGACTAAGGACTTGCTTTTCAGAGGACGAACTTGAATCATCGCTGGGAGACAATTCAGTTTGTTCAGAATCGATCGATCTAGGCCGAAGAAAAAAAGATTACATTAGTTCACAATGTACTACATAAGTTACCTTAAGTTGGAAGCCTTTTTCGATATCTTTTTAATGTGAGTATGTAATATAAAATCGGCCTTGTCGTAGTCTCTATATCCACCTACAGCTTCAACCAAAGACGTAATAAAATGTTCCAAAAAACACTTCAAACCGAAGCGCACCATTAACCTCAACAAAAAACTGTGATGATACAACTTGGCTATTTTATTGTTGTAAGGAATTGTTGCTTCGTTTGGCTCGTTTTCGTATAACTTTAACAACGAAGGTAACAAACTTTCAGAAGCCTTCGATGGTCCTAACACGCGGGCGATCACATCAAACAGATACCAAGCGGCAAATACAGAGGTGGAAGGTTCTTCCAGCAGTTCTTTAATGTAAGGTAACAAAATGTACACGACTTCGATATCGGATGTGACGGTTAAATCGTTCAAAAGAATTTCTATGTTTTGAGTGCAACGCTTAACTTTGCACTCGCTTATGTTTTGAGCAAATAAAACTTTGGTACGTTCCAAGTTTTCGTATTCTAAACACATTTGACCGTCGCAGTCGAAATGGTACAGAATTAGAAGTTCGCGTGATACGCTTGAAAAATATTTGAGCGAATATACCAAGTGATAAAGTATAGTAAACGACTTAGGAAACGGTATTACGCTATGTAGTAAAGGTTCTAATAGTAAGTGAGCGCTAGGAGGCGGAAGCCCTAAATTTGTAACCATCGAGTACTTGAAAACATCTGTGTAAGAATGTTCGGGCAACAGTAATTCAACTATGTATCTGACGCACGTGGGAATATCATGTTTACAGCATCTTACCACAGCTAAGCACGCTTTCAGACGGTCTGTGAAATTTAAGTTTGAGCAATTAATTCCCAACGCCCTAGTTGCTTCGCCATAAAGATCTCAACTATTAAGCATCCTAGAATTTGCAACTCTTAATTCTACGCGATGTTATAATCGCCATGTAATTGCAACTAACTTGATTTTCATTTTTCTTAACAGGAACTTTCGTTTTTAGGGAATGTGTATCAACTTTGTAATTGTCTACTGGAAAACTATAAGACTTAAAACTGTGCGACTTATTGAACTTAGCTTCGAAATTTTCGGTAAATATCCGATTGGTGAACGCATTCTGAATAAAACTATCGTCTTGAAAATCCGATATCGCGTTCACACTTGAGTCTTTGTCATTATTGCTTAGGTCTTTGGAATTGGAAGCGTCGGTCGGTTTTGATAGGAACGTTTTAGAAATAAACCCGTGAAAATTTTCGAGATTTGTCAAAGCCAGTGCTGGATTGTACTCTTTAGGAAGGTATATTGTACCCGTACTTAAGCTCGGTTTCTGTATCGACAGTCGATTCGGCGTCGATTTCGTAACGTGCGACGTGAATGTTGGATTTTTCGGGCCTAAACTTGTACTTCTTTGGCTACTAGGACTCCTAGACATTTTTTGGTCTTTTTGATCTTCGTTCAACGACGAACGACTTCTCGATAAAAAACGACTCAGCGCCAATGGCGACGTTTTAGTTTGTGGTATGAGACTGAAGTCTTCGTCCATTGATAATTCTTCATCTTCTTCACTTTTGGATATTTCGGCTGATGTTGAGGGTCTGGATTGTCTGCGTCCTAATTATAAATAATTGAAAAAAATTGTTTTAAAGTTGGCACCTGCAGGTAAGATTCAAATCCCGAACAAAACTTTAAATATTAAAAAATTTTCTGAATACCACCCAAATTACAAAGAATTAAGCGATAATTTGAGCGAGATGCTAAATTATCGATAATTTTACGTCTCGTTCAAATTATCGATAATTTTACGTCTCGCTCAAATTATCGATAATTTACGTCTCGCTCAAATTATCGATGCTAAGAATTGAAAGTATATAAGTAATTTTATATTTATTTTTTCTCAAGACCACATATTTTTGGTAGAGTTCCCACTTGATTCGTTTGAAATCTACATTCGGAAAATTCTCTAGCAAAATATGTTTCGTAATCGTAATGTATAGCAAATAATTTTGAGTAAATATTTCACTCGTACCCCTCGGGCACATCAGGTACTCGTAAAACATTTAAATTATCGGTAAAATTACGATCACTTAACATATTATTATTGAGTATACACTTACTGTGTTTATGTTTATGAATGTAGATCTTTGGTGGTAGTTTACTCCAAAATGGTGACTTAGTTGCCTTCGGAGGATGGGGATGATTAAATAATTGAACGATACCGGACTTGGTTAGATGTGTGTGGCCGTCGACTAGATGTAGGCATACATTTTTGGCTTTAACTGCTGCATTTCCTGATAATCTAATTAAAAAAGTAGAATATTATATAATCCTTACAGAACTGTTTAACAATAACTATAGTTTAAATTTTTTGCCAGAAGATAATTGTTTGTTATAAATAGTCGCCTTTGTTTATTATTTTTAATTGTTGGTCGGCACAATGAAAACGCAAATGTCAGTACTTGTTTTTAGTCGCCACTACTTGAACTCTTGCTGATAAACAAGGAAAGTATGTAACGAAGACAATATTACTTTTATTACAAAATTATTGTGCGTCGATTGCTACTTTACCGATTTTATTAAAATTTTTTGTATACGTATTATCACAATAAAAGCTACATTTTGAGCTTCGATTTTTTTTTATATTTTGATTCTTAATGAAAATATAACAATATTTTTGTTACAAGACCAATTTTTTTTTCAAAATATGATGATCATCTTGTAGAGAATACTCTAAAGATTACAACAGATATATTAAAATATATTATATATGTGGTATAAATATTACAATTAATTGAGATATTGCACAACAATACATTGGATAAGAAGTATGAATGTGGAGGCACCTTAATAAAAGTGTGAAGTATCTTTCTATTAAAAGGTTTAATGGGGATATGGGAAATAACCGACCCCAAACCCGATTGGTCTGAAACTGTTTGTGTACCCTAATGGTAGGGGAGCTCAAGTGGAATTTTGCGTTATACTCAACTGTCAAAAATGATATGGAGATACCTTGCACCCTGTAATTTACCCCCAACATATATGAACCATTAATATGAGGACGTGCGTTGAGGGTAGCTGATCAGATTAGTAAAAAAACCAGCGTTTACCGCAGAACTCCTCATCACCCGGATAAGCAAAAATAAAATTGCGTTTTAGAAAAAAAGTGTTTCAAACAAAAGCTATAGAGAATAGAATTTCCAACAACTTTTCTCCCTCAATTTTTTTTGTAAAATTGATATTGGTCACGTGATTGTTATATCTCAGTAATTCTTTATCGGATCAAAAAATAGTTTAAACAAAAAATAAGTATAATTAAATTATAAACAACTATTATTTGAAACAAAAATGTCTAAAATAAATATTTTTCTAAATATTGCAAAAATTCAAAAATCTATGTAGGTTAACGGCCCTTTTGGCTACATAGATTATGCCCAAAAACTAATCAGATCTTCGGAATTATAAATAAGGTCCATTTTTGCTAAGTTCCTATTAATATCTTCAAGTAATAAAGTCAGAAATATTTAGTAGAAATAATACATGAGTGGTAAATATAATGGATGCAAAGTATAATCAATTAACGCTAGGTAGATATAACGTATGCCCAGTAGAGTGCGTTAAATGTAAATAAACATCTCTTGCATTGTAGTTGAGTGATTTTTATATCTTAAAATAGAGTCAAACCTCACCTTCTTTGTTGTTTTGAATCGTGTCTTGCTTGGTAGTTAAGTGTGATCGGTGATGAACGGTGTTGGTTGGTAGGTTACAGTTATTAAAATTTTCTTCTTAAAAAAATGACATGTTTTCATATGATTTGGGGTAAACGGTGTTGGTTGGTAGATGTGATCGGAGGTGAACGGTGTTGGTTGGTAGGATACAGTTACTTTGCAATTTGTCTGAATTATAAATTGACATATTTGCTAAGCGTCCAATTTATCTATCTAGCAAAAAATATTAACAAAACTTAGCATGTTGATATTATGATACATTACGTTTCTAAAATATATACTTCCAAAATTACTTAGCAAATAATTAATATGACAACTCAAATTATTTAGTTTACAAAACAGTAAAAAAAAATACATAACAAATAATTACGACCAAATAATAAGTGTAAATTCTGATAAAAGAAATTGTAATTTTAAATTCTATAAATGCTTTCAATGAGCGTATATTTTGACTTGGTGTTTTGTTTTTGAAAAATAAAAAATAGTTGTAATAAAATGTTTAGAGAATGGAAAGTATTAAAATTTTATTTTTATTAATAGTTTTTAAAATAAAAAAGTTATGAAGATTTTTGGAAAAATAAAGAAAAGTTAATAAGAAAAGGGGTAAAATAAAAATTGGAATTAAAAGTTGTTATTTTAAAGAGAATAATATATTTTGGGGATGAAATTGTATTGAAGAAGGTATGAAAAAGTTTGGATTAAAAAAAGATTTTTTTTGTTTAATTTTTTGGATAGTTTTTGGTTTTTTTGTCATTGATATTTCAACTACGACTCTAGAAAAAACAGTCACTTAAACGGTTTCTATAGAAATACACAAAGTCAACATATTCAACCGCTTGAAGATAAAAATAGTTTTTCCACGACCACTATGAAAATGGTTAATGGCTGCACGACGTGAGATATCTAATGTCTGCGTTGATGACAGTCACATTTATTAAAACTAGATGAACCAGCATGCTACAATAAATTGACAATGCGATAAGCATATGAGTTGAAGTTGTGCGTTACAGTAATGAAACGAAACAAACTATTTGGACAAATGGTTGTGCGGACGGACGGACACCCACCAGGGCGGGCCCACCTTGACAGATAGGGTGGCTCATTAGTGCGAGGAAGATAAATATCGCAGAAAATATTGGGGTTAGAAAAAACTTTTGCAATGAAAGTAATGCAAATCAATGAGCTGCACATTTTAAAATTATTTTTGTTTATACGGGGTCTTCCATAAAAGTGCGACATACCCAATTTATGTTTTTTTAAATAGAACTGCCCATTTTTTATTACAAATTTGGATTTCTTGAGAAATTCTAATGTGACTTTATGCATTATACATAGTGTCTAAAATGGAGGGGTTTCGCATTATTTTACTTTTTCCGGAAAAATTAACTTTTCGAAAAAATTAAATAGCCCAGTTATCCTGAAATTTATCCATCTGCGATTTTGTAGCTTTAATATGCATTACATGTGCTAACTAAAACTTGTTGTTCACCTTTCTAACCTTGCTTAAGTTTTGAGTAATAAATTATTTAAATTCAACTCCCTAAATTCATGGATAACTTGATTTTTTCAAATGGCACCACGTTACTCTTTTATGAGCCGTTGAACGTGGAATTTCGTAAGCATTCTAATGTTCAGGTTGCAGTGTATCCTAACTCTTACGGATTTTTGCAGACTTTTGAGTAAGAGTTAGATACCTACAATCTTATCATTGGAAAGCTTATGAGATTCCACGTTCAAAGGAACATAAAAAAGTAGGCGGTGTCATTTGAAAAATCAGTTATCCATGAATTTAGGGCGTGTCAAATTCCAAATAATCGATTACTTATAACCTAGCAAGGTTAGAAAGGTGAACATCCAGTTTTTAGTTAGAACATGTAATGCATATTAAAGCAATGAAATGCAGATAGTAAACTTCAGGATAACTAGGTTATTCAATTTTTCAAAAGTCAATTTTTCCCGGAAAAGTGAAACAATGCGAAACCCCTATTTAGACACAGATAAGAAAAAGCACATAGAATTCAAGAAGAAATCCAAATTTGTAACACAAAAATGAGAGTTCTATTTTAAAACTTATAACTTGGTATGTCGCACTTTATGGAATACCCTTATAAACAAAATCATTTTAAATGGCAGCTACATGATTGTACAACTTTCATTGCAAAAGTTTTTTCAACCTTAATATTTCAATAACCACTTCCTCACTAATGGGCCACCCTGTATATGATGATAGATAATGAGATATATTTCATCGTTCGTCCGTGCTCTTCATTTTGTTAAAATGTGTAATATACAATATGTTGTACATTTTTGGCTTTTATCTATTTTAATTAATGGAACGTCATCAATTTAAATGTCAAACACAGTTTTTTGAACTATCAATCCTTAATACAACTTAGCCTTGATGGAAGCTCCCACTTTGAGGGGCGGAAACGTTGGCCTGTTCTTTCCTTTTTAGGCGAAAGTAGTTAAGGTTTATTAGTGGACGTGAAATTTAAATGTCAAAAGATTAAGTGTGCACTTTGCACAAACGCCAAACAGATTTGGCACAAGAACGTTTACAATGAGATTTAAAGTAACCGAGACCTTACTGGGCAAATTGGTAAATGCTTATTTCATTTAATTTTATAGAACCTATGGTACTTAGCTAGAGACATTGTTGAATGAAATTTAATTTCACCTATTTGGGAAACAAATTGTATATGTATTTTTCCTAAAGGTACAGACTTACAGCGTAAGATTTCGTTAGTATAGAGAAATTCGTTACATTTGTAATATAGAATATGACTTATTATATTTTCTTTACACAGTGCTACTTTGGGGCAAGCAAAAGCTAAATGATTGGATATAAAATCGCATTAAATCCGAACATTGGACATTTAGTAAATTAAAATGATTAGGTTTTTCTGACAACCGGGCTCCATACAAAATAACGTTTTTAAGTAAATAACTTTATAAACAAACCTTCGATCTGCTTACTCGACATTATTATTATATACCGTTTAGTGAATCGAGACCCCTTATGCCTGCTATAGGGCTCAGAAGATAATTCGGCGCCACCTGGTGATTTGACTACAAACCCTTCTCACCGACATTAAGGCGGTCATATGTTTCAGGCGTTTGTTACGTTTATTAAGTAAATTTTTGTTTAATATTATTAATTCATTTAATTATGAGAAATTCATATGTTCGTGCCACAATGACAACGATATTAACAATTGTGAAAGGGTTCTAAAGTTACCGCTGCGGCGTTGAGATCTTAAATTCTAATCACTATGGCTTGCAAGTTCAAAGGCCGTCCAGTGCGCATGCGAGGCGTCAACCCTATAGAAATGCGTTATACAGTACGTCTAAAAGTATTTAAACTTCAATCTCGGATTTTTAAAAGTTGTTATTTATGTAGATAACATTTTGCATTCTTTTTTTAAAAACGTTAAAGGGGGGGGTCGTTTTTCTGAAAGAAATAAGCAAATCGTGAGAGAAAAATCTCCCAAAAATTTTCCTCTTCGTGACCAAAAAAATATCGGGCGTCAAAAACTGAAGCGAATGGTGTCTTTCAGGAGACTTTGGACTCGTGGATTCTGCCAATTCAAGCGAGTCCATTTAGCTTCTGAAAAACCCCATTTTCGAGCTTTTATTCTCGAAAAATATCGATTTTGAGTTTAGTCAAGAGGAAAAATTCCCAGGTCGTGGACCCAGGACACTTCAAAGAAAAGAACCCTCACGAAGGGGTCCGAAGGGCCGGAAACAGTAAGTACCTATGTTTCAAAAAACCCTAAAAATTCAAGTTCGTTTTTTACACAAACAAGTCAATAGTTTCTTAAACTGAAACTCGAGTTTAGGGTTGGTATATGTATAATTTTCAAAACAAAGATGATAACTCTACATATTAAACAAAGTCGTAAATCGTCGTAAAATAAAGTCAGAAAGAAATACTTACTTATAACCGAAAGTCAAATCAATCCAATGGTGCAAGCGTTCTGACACATAAAACCCCTCCAAGATCTCCCTATGCTGCTGGATAAAATCTTCAGGACTGCTACTCCAAGGTGGAAACTCCAAATCATCTAGATCATCATGAATACTCTTAAACACTGTGGGATCGGTAAAGAATTCAGGTATACACTCATCAGGAGTCCACTCTTGCAATCTCTGAATTGAAACTGGGTATTCTGCAGGTACCCAAACCGTTCGTACGTTTTTACACAGTACAGATTGAGGTGTTCGTCTCGCCATGTATACATAATAAGTGATAGGTGATAGAACATCTGACACATGATGCGAAACTTGAGTTTGTGAATGCTCATATGTCAAATCTAACTGTCGATCCCTTTGTTTAACCGAAACTTGGATTTTTTTAAGTCTCGCCAGTTCTTTCCACATCGTGCAGTGAAATCGGTTACCCAGGGATACACGTGGTGACAGTGTGGATCACCCAATTCCCAATCCGGAAGTTTATTTAATGCAGATAAGTAAGTGAAATTAGATATCTGACCTTGATCCATAAATGACATAGCTGCTCTAAACTTTCACTTGTAATTTGAAATCTATCATATGTCTTCAATCCACAGCTCATACACTTAAGATTAGAGTCAAATTTATGACCGACTTTTCTGCAATCAACAATAACACCTTTTTTCCTTCTTGCTTATACACATCTTGAACATGTAAATTAGAGAGCAGTTGTGGAAATATCTGTATCCACAAGTCTTCATTTAAATAAATATCGTTTAAAGTAATATCACCCAAAGTTAAACTTCTATCATGCAATGCCTTTAAACTTTGCAGAAGTTGATAAATAATAAATAATGGTTTAGTAAAACACTTATCAAGAATTGCTGGACTAAAAGTAACACAATCGTTTAAATTATGAGATAAAAATGAAGTGTGAAGTAGAAAGATTGCATTTAAAGTTTCAACCCCACAAGCAGCAGGTAAAATGTTCATATGTGGATCATATTTAGATGTTAGTACATTACAGTTACTATTTATAATTGAACAGCCATAAGTCCTACTTATTATTTCGCGTAATACTTCATTATAATCTGTTAATGATATTTGGGTGTCTTTTAGGGTCTCTGCAGTATTACAATTATATTTTTTAAAAGCTTCCTTCCATAGGTTTTTGTAATTAGTCATGGATACATATTGCATTAACTGTGGAAATAATAATGGAGCTTCAGTTGTTATAGCCGTTCTAATTCTGGGCAACGGTATAACTTTAACATCACGTTTCTTGAACACCCTTATAAATATTTTGGTCCATCCTATACCCACGTCATCATCTAACTCACTCCAATTCTCTAATTTGGCTTTTTCGGTAAACTCAGTTAACTTCGAATACTTTAACAGTGATCTGAAAATTATGATTTAGTTATGAATGTGTTAATTTATTTAGCTCGTTAATTTACTTAAGCCACGATTTATGAACCAAAACGATAAATTTATCTTCTGCACTTGTAGATTTTATGTATCTTTTGGTATACCCAACTCTTCCACCAAACTTTCCATGTCTTTGGATGTCAAAACGTCACAAATTATAATGACATGTTCACATAATCGTAATGATTTACAAATTACTCATTATGCGTTAAATTATCAGACAAAAACAACAATATTTTGATTTTATTTACTTGGATATTAACCTCAAAAATTCTTTGTATATACAGGATGTCCTTGAACTCGAAAAAGATTACATACAGGATGTGATAATTTGTAGTATAAAAATTAATTTTAATTTATAATAACAATAAGCATTTGAAAATGTAATAATGATACTAGATAAAAGATAAAGGTACAGAATTAGTGAATATGACAACGATTTCATTTATTTATGCTGTGTATTAGAAAACCAACCATCTTTTATTGATCTATTTTAATATAACCCTTAAGTCCTTGTACATAATGTTTACTTTTTCGTCTATAAAAGTACCAAATTTTGAATTACGCGTTGGTTGTGACGTCACTATTAAACGGGTCCATACGTCCCAAATGTGATTTGCCGCTTATAACAACTCAATTTTGATATCAAAAAAGAAAAATTTGGTCAAAAGTAAATCGCAAAAGCTGGCCATTCAAAATGCAACTCTATATATGTTGTTTAAATGGAGTGCGATTTCTAATTCAAATTGTGACTGTGGAAACGAACCATAGTCTGTTGCACATATTGTGGAGGATTGTCAATTACCAAAGTGTAAAGGGGGGTTTTTAAGCATTCATAATTTAACGGACGAAGCTATATCATGGCTTACTAATCTGAAGGACATCTGAATTTAAGCAATATTTTGTATTCTCTGATGTCCTGATTATCTGTTTTTCCATTATTTTGTTTGCTATTTCTTTAACATACTATTTTTTTCGTCATTGTCGTGACTGGCGTTTGGACCGGTTCATTATATGTCGTCATGCAAAGGCCGTGCTGTTATATTTTATGTTCTTATTTACCTTCTATAATGTTTCCCTACTTAATTAATATTATTACATATTGCCAAAACGAACCAATCGATAATTACAGACGGTTTCGTCACTACACTATAGAGGTTTATACTGATCGTCTGGGGCACCATACATATATAACACATATAACATCATACGAATAAATAAATAAATAAATCTTTATATTATATTAAATCAAAACAAATTTTTATTGGTCATTTTACAATCATAATCAATTTATGCTGTTGAGAATTTAAAAAAATAAAGAAACAATTTTATTGCTTTCTTTAAAAAAAAGCAATTTTTTATTTTTTAAACCTAGAAACGGCTTTTTTGTAACTTCTACGTAAATACTAAAAAAGAGAAGGAAGTAATTTGTACACATTATTGATAAATAAAAAAAATAAATGCGTCATTTACAATAATAACGGTAGTTGACAGCTTTATTTATACGCCCACCCCACTACATAAGGAACAACCATGAAAAATTCACGTTTTAGAAGTGTTTGTGTTTATACATTTTTTGTAAAATATTCCCAATTTTAGCTGTAGGTAATAATGTACGGCACCAAAATCTAATTGAATTAGAAAATGTGTCGTTTGAACACCCTTGTGTTCAATTTCCATTAAAATTTTTATTATATCTGTACCTACACCGGATGAGAATAACAGAAATTTTAAAACACAAAAATAAACAACAAACAAAAAAAAAACAGTATAACCAAATTATTAAAATTACACATTTGTAATTATCATACATAAATAAACACATTTATGTGTGTGTCGTTAGTGAGGTGTTTATTCAAAATTTTACATTTTTATGTTTTTATATCTACAACAATTTTTAAAATATTACTATGAACAATTTTGTTCGTATAAAGAAAAAAATTATTACATCTCAATTAAAGCCTGAGGAAGAAAGCATTAATAAAGCTCCGAAACGTTGCTGAAAATTGAATGGTAATAATTTAATTTATTTCCTACACCTGTCCTCCAATTAAGGATATAACCTCTAAATAAAATAAATAAACACCTTTTTGTTTCGTTATGTTTACTGAAATTCATTAAAAAAGAAAGTGCCGCTTGAAGAAATTACTCCGTACAAAATCAAAATAACCGCTCAATACCACACTTGTTAAAAATTTATAAAGGACAAAAAAGTCTACCCTAGTTCTTTCTCTTTTCATCAGAGCAGCCAACATACTTATGGGTATTTAGTAAAAAAAAGACAACAAAACGATTAAAAGAATGTTTTAGGAATAAATAACACGAATAAAACGATTTAACCAGCAATCAACAACTTCTAATTGGTAACACTGCAGCAAAGTGCAGGGATTTCTTATACTAAATTTAGGGTATTTTCGATGTTTCAAAAAGCACGTTTCCTTGTATCTGGTAAACAAAGAAAAGCATTAGAGTAGATTCTTTTATCCTTTTTAAATTTTTAACTGAAGTGCGCCATTCAGATTGTCACTAAAAGAATGTGCACGACGATATGCGCGAAAAAATGTTTCTCATCCAACATCAAAGTGCCGACGGTAGTAGTTTCTGAATACGTTTATTTTTCTGTGATATAATTAGTGGAATAAGTATATGTGTAGTCGGTTCAAAGAAGATTAACAAGAATAGATATACAATTAATACTAAACGGTTCTGCGCATGCGCGCGTAAACGACTTACCTAAAATAGTACTCATCATCCGTTACTATTATTACTCTATGTTACTATGGTTATTACTTTTAGGCACAGACCTCGCATTAAACGATTAGTCCGAGTTATAAGTTTATCCTTATTTTACTTGACAAAGTTGTATTTTTATTTCCGCCAATATTCTTTGAACCATCATATTTATACAACTTAAACGGAGTATGCTCGTTCCACTAGTTATATCTAAGGTATAAACCATATAATTAAAGAAAAATTATATAAGTAGGCTTACACAACATTATATAGATCTTAACTCAGAAGTCTTTTAACATTCACTTCTTTAAAGTAGGAATGGATTTTGGAAATGTAGGATTACAGTCAGGATTTGTTGAGAAAGAAAATTACGTCGCACATTAAAGTCTGCTAGAATTGGCATTTCATCACACATTTCTTGTGACGATTATTGGCTGTAAAATATCATACTTTTCTTTTATAAAACATCAAATTACTTTATAAAAATAATGTACATTTAACTATAAAATTACACGTTCGGACAACTATAAATCTTAAATATTACACAATATAAAACATCATTGTGTTAGATAACCTCTATCAAAGGGACTAACAGAAGTGAATGGTCGCAAATTCTGATCCGGATTTGGCAGTGAACCTACTGTAGCACTACGATTGTCGTCCAGCAAAACCACTTCTTGTTTGTAACTGCTTTGTCTACAAAAACAAAATAAATTATAACAATTGAATTCAAATAACGCAACCACCTTATGTATGTATTAATTTCTTGTTCCAAAGTCTTCTTGTCGTCGGTGAAAATAATACTGCGATACCCAGGAATTCCACTTCTTAGCACGTATTTATCCAGAATTCCGTTGTACACCAATAAGTCATCAACTAATATCTGCATAAAAAAGTGATAGTTACTAAATTTTTCAAATAACACTACAAAGGTGGTACCCCAAATTCTTTCACGCCCCTTGACGGCGTTTTTGAATAATTCCACAATTTAATTAATGAAATCGTAGTTGGGTGATCAAGAACAATGTAAACTCTGTTGATACATTTAGGAATCACAGGTGCCAGCCACGAATGAGCACCGTCCGGATCTAACGTAACGCCATCTATTAATTTATCCGGTGTTCTGATGTCGCCTGATACACCAGGTAATACGTTTACGCTTTCAGGATACGCGCAAATATCTAAAACAGTTAAGTTTTACAATATACCGCTGCACTATTACTACTTTCGAATCTATTAAATTTGCCAAACTTACTTTGTTCCTCCAATTGGATTTTGATTCCAAACTCATTGTATATTTCGATTTCGTTTAAGCCGCAATAGTACTGGTCACCCCATGTAGAAAAAATAATAAATTGATACACAAAACCTTCCGGCATATCGTTTTGTACAAACTAAGAGCATTGAAACTTGAGTTTAAAGCCAAATAATTGTTGTCGTTGTTGGGACAATCTGAAAATCGAAGATCTTGCACGAAATCGTAGTGCATGTTTCCTGGCGCTCTCCTAAGGAGAAAAACTTCATCTTTCCTTACAGAATTTATCAACTGTTTGCCGTCTAATAAAATTTTAATTGCTTGTACGCCAGCGTAAGTAGTTTCTGCGCTTTGATTATAATTCCATATTCGTATACCTATAAAAAATATATAACTATACAAAATAGTTAGCACCATATTCCAGCAGATGGCGACTATTAGAGAACGTATTCAAGACAAATTGGTTTAGGCTTTCGCAGCATGTTTGTGAACTAGTGTAGCTTGATATACCATCGTTGATTGCAATTTTTTCCTAACTCTCATTTGCAAACGAAGGAGAGTTCTTCGAACAAGTGGAAGGGGAGTGTTTTGAGAAGAAAGTCATTGAGACAGCGGAATACAAGTCAGCGACATGGTTCTGACGTAGATGATACTTTTGTTGTTTGGAAACACGGCATAGAAAAACTTACCCAGTTTCTTCGACACGTAAAGAGCCAACGCCCAGTATCCAGTTCACTATGAAAACAGAAGATGAACAACATTTGGTCGTCTTGTGCTGGTGACAAAACGAGGAAACAAACTAGGTCACACAGTCTACAGAAAACCTACATACACGGACAGATACCAGGACAAAAGTACGGAATAATCAAGACCCTGAACGAGTTCGAAGGATTTGTGAAAACTACCTTTGAGGCTAACGGGTACACGAAAGATCAATGAGGTCCGTAAGATCCTGAGCATCGAAATCCGAAAGTTGATTCACTACAGCCCACGCATACCTACCATATATATCCAAAGTCACAGACTGTGTAGGAAAAATTTTAAAGAGGCACGACATCAAAACTATCTTCAAACCAATCAAGAATATTCAACAGACCATCAGATCAACAAAGGAGGAAAGACACGCTCTTTTAGCAGACGAAGTTTACGGTATACCTTGCTCAAGTTAATAGCAGCGCCTAATGGTTATCGTACCAGATTAGTTAGGGAGGCCATCGAGGTCCATAAAGGAAGAAACCCTTAGGCTCAACCAAATCTAGAATCCAATCCTCAAAAACACCCGAACGGAACCTTACGAAAAACCGGATTTCACCGGCGCGATGCAAATCTCCGTCCCCTTTGAACCAGTATAATTACACCTGTAAAGCAGACCTCACCAGTTTACATATAAAATCGGAGATAGAAGAACCTGAGCACTCGCTTTAGGAAGAAATTCCAATCAACAACCACACTAGTTCAAGGTATATAAGTTTGATAACATTTTATCTACACATACAAATTATACAGGGTGATTCATTGGTAAATGCGCATACATTAGGATTAGATATGGGACAACAAGACGATTCTAAAAAACTTATTGTACAGGTCTCCGAAACTTTATAATCACTGATACAGGGTGTTTTATTTATTTTGTTTATTTCTTTATTTGCCGGTAACTCACGAACCACATTTAGAATTTTCTTTATATTCACAACATATGTTCCTTCTCCAGTAAAGTATCTAATAGCGTATAAACATTAATGTTAATTCAGGCACGAACTTAAAACAAGCGTTTAACACATCGCCCCGTTAAGCAAAAATAATATATCGTTTTAGAAAAAAATGGTTCAAACAAAAGTTATAAATAATAGAATTTTCAACAATTTTTTTTAATTACATATCAGATGAAAAAATAATTTAAACAAAAGTTGTGTATAATTAAATTATCAAAAATGTGTGAAATGAATATTTTTCAAAATATTTCAAAAATTCGAAAATGTGTGTAGGTTAACGGCCCTTTTGGTTACATATATTATGCCCAAAATCTAATCAGATTTTCGGAATTATAAATAAAGTCTTACTTTAAAACAGAAAACTTATAAACCCCGAATTTTAAATCGATGTATACCTGAAATATTTAAGTTTGTCTCAAACTAGTTGTAACAAAATTGTATGCGGAAACTAGAAAAGTTACTATTATAACTCAGTGTTCTGCTCTTTTCAAATAAGCACACAGTTGTTCAAAATTTTGAAATACAGGATGTTCCTTCCAAAGATGTATGTATTTTATCCTAAATACGGCTATGAACCATTTGGCATTTAGAATTTAAACGATAAACTAAAGAGAAAACATAAAATGACAAATTGAGTCGTGGACACTTCGCCGAATGGGCTTAACGTCGAATGGACACAACGCCGAAACTTGGACACAACGTCGAAACGAATTATTGAAGGGGGAGGAAACGGAAAAAAAGGCGAAATCACTGGACATCGCCGAAATGGACACAATGCCGAAATTAGTAATTGGACATATCGTCGAAATGTGGACACAACGTCGAAAAGCAAAAGCTGACACCACGTAGATCGGATATTGATTAAAACAATTTTTAAAGAAAAAATTGTAATAACTGTAACCTACCAACCAACATCGTTTACCACTGATCACATGAAAACAACTTACATTAATTAAAACAAATTTACGTGAAAAAAAGTGTTTTTGAAGTACCCTACTTAAGATTAATCCCTCTTAATACGAAAAACACGTCAGTTTTTGTTTTTCGACGTTGTGTCCAGATTTGACGATATGTCAAATTACTGATTTCGACGTTGTGTCCATTTTCGGCATTGTGTCCAGCAGGTGATTTCGGCGTTATGTCCAGTTTCGGCGTTATGTCCAATAATTCATTTCGACGTTGTGTCCAAGTTTCGGCGTTGTGTCCATTCGACGTTATGTCCATTCGGCGAAGTGTCCTGATCCCTCTCAAATTAGTCATAACAAAATTGTATGCGGAAACTAGAAAATTATTTACTTTAACTCAGTTTTTCTGGTTTTAAATTTGAAAAACATTTTTAAAAAATTTTTTATTTAAAAAACATTTTTTTTTTTTTTTTTATTTTTTTTACAAAAGAAAAAATTTTTTAACCATAAAAAAAAAATTCTCAATTTAATATATTACGTTAGGTATGGGCAAATAAAGAAATAAACAAATTAAATAAAACCTTCTGTATCTTGGTTATAAAGAATAGTTGTGCTAATTATTCTTACTTTGGGTATCCAGATAAAATCAATACCAGATTTGTATACAGGGTGTTAATTAGTACTTGTAGAAATTTTAAAGAGTGAATCTTTGACTAATTGACATATGAACATGGGTCCGCAACGGCTTGGTTTCTGATACAGGACGTTCAAAAAAATTTTTTCATTTTGTTATTTTCAGCAATTATTGTTATTAACAATAGTTTAGTCTTAGGCTTGTAAATGATCTAAGTTTGTTACCTAATAATATAATCAATAAAAGATACATTTTTTCGCTTATTTTTCAAAAACTTGTAAATGATATAACTTAAAATTCCAACGCAGGTTTAACTTCAAAAACTTGTTTTTATCCAAAACGGCTGCTTTTAGCGACAAATACCAAGAGTACCTTTTGTATGTAAAACTGAATGTAGAATAGGTCTGCCTAGTCAAAAATGATATACAATGCGACACAAACAAGTTATGGTTAATTATATTCAGGAACAACACTGTATGTGGAGCCCTCTAACATTAAACACAAAACTAGATTAATATTTGAGTTTCTCGTCATCGTCATTCATCGTCATTACATTTTTTAATTAATGTTCATTACGTAATTTATAAACTTTAATTGAGTTTGTCACATGTCACAAAACGTTCAGATATTTTGTATACTGTAGAAACAATACACAATGATTAATTCATAAATAGGTATTGTTTGTTGATCTCTAGTGGAGGAGGTTGAATGTGTGTGGGTGAAGGGTTAATTTTATCCCCCATTAATTTTTGAACACCTTAATTGACAAGGGATTTCTGGACTTGTTGGGTAATCCTTCTAATGATCCCTGAATTTTTGGCAGGTTATATCGGGACTACTCTGTAATACACTTCGAGAAAACCAAATAAAATGAGTGCGGATAATTGAAATTGGCCGCGACAATTAATGTTACCCTGTACTGTGATGAGAGAATTTGTCCTGTATTCACTTGATAACGGAAAACAACCCATGCTTACCTGACATATACAAAAACTGATCAAACTGGATAGTGATAACAATTTTAACGCCGTGTTTGTGCACAGACCACCACATATTATTCAAATCAGTAGTGACATTAATTCCATTTGTTAAATTCTCAAATTATTAATCTTAGAAAGTACGTTGCATTGTATATTTTCCTCGTTTACAGGTATGATGTTGTCTGATACACCAACAACTTCTAAACCAGTTAAACCTATTAAATTGGCACATCCCCAATTAGCGAGTAGTACTATGTCGATACGATTTGCTCCAAGTAGTATTTGACCCTGCGAAGTATCAGAACTTGCTTTATCAGCAGGTACCACACCAGTATACGGACGACTCTGTAAAATAGTATTAAGAAAATAAAAATAAAAATATAGAATACGTCGTACTTCTAGAGTTGCGACAGTCGGAGGTCGCTCTGTAGTAGCAGGTACATCTAGTTTTGACGTCGTTGATAGAGTTGAATATGATTTATCATTTTTTGAAATTGATTCTAATATTTCTTCGTCGGTTGTGAATAAGATGGTCTGCAAAATTAAAAAAAATAGATAAATTGTTGACACTATACAACAAAGAAGTAGGCCGATTTAAAAGACTTGAGAGTAAAATTGCTTCAGTTTATTGAAATTGTATGCACAATATCCTAATTTGACGAATTCTAGATCTCCTATATATTTTTCCAATTGTAGATATTCCCAAACAGTGATACATGCAAAACGAAGTTAAGACCAATTTTGAATTAAAAACGTAACATAATTAGGGGTTGCACCGTAGCTCAGTGAGAGGAGATGGTTCGGGTAATGATTTGCCTTCGAGAAATGATAAAGTCGAGAGGGCAACCAACAAAGTCACGACGTTAAATAGCTTCCAGCCCTTGTTCACTGAAAGCCTGTCCAAGAGGGTACTTTCCAATTGACTTACCTTAAGAAAGTACTATCGCAAATCTGTAAAAATTAACCATGTATACAACTTGTACTAAATTACATTATTGTTTAATAGAACTCTTGAAAAAACTAAACACGTGCCAGTCGAAACGTCGAGTGAAATAGGTACAGTGTTTCATTGATCTGATTACCTTAACACCAAAGAATTGGGAAACTAACCTACAATTAATTCCCAGTAAACTTCGAATAATGAAGAATTTCTATTATCCGCACACTTGAGAAACGGGAAATAACACCCAGAACTAACTTCAAACTCGTAATTTACTTCATTCCCGTTAACATACGTGCATTATGCACCCAACAAAATTCAGCGAGAGCCGAACATCGACTGCTTGAAAACTGAATTTGAATTCAATTCAATTTATTTGTCTTATAATAGATTAACAAATGAATGGGTTTTGATTACAAATTTACATTTCTTAAAATAACAAAATAAACAGAAAAAACAAAAAAAAAACTTTATCTAATTATTTTCTTCATTCTATTCTAATTCTCCCTTTGTTTTTCTCCTATCCATTTTATTTTTTCCACTCATTTCTCACCTACTCAATACCGTCCCCTTTCTCTCACATCAACACTGTTCTCCTTCGTTCCTCCGCTCTTAATTCACTATACTCTAGTTTCAAATGTTCTATATTTTCCCACTCTTCCTACACATTCTACGCCACCTATCTTTGCCCTTCCACCAGTACTTGTTTTCGTTTTCATTCTTGCGATTAACCTCTTATCTCCCAATCCCATTCCTCCGATTATGTACTTCGGTTTTCCTTCTGCTATACTGTTCATACCTCGCGTTATATCTTCCTTCTCTAATTTTTGCTCTTCTTTTCCGTGCCTGTGTGTCCATATCTCGCTGAACTTCTGCCATACTTCTTCCTCCATCTTTTATCTTCTTTATTTCCTCTTTCATAATCTTTTTCTCCAATCATTGCCAAATCTTATCTTGTGCGCCTATTTCCCTCCAAAACTCATACAATATCTTATTTTAAAGAAATATCTAAACAGACATCTAAAATTCCATAATGCATTTAACATCTTGACCGATTTTGTCAAAAAACAGAATTTTTGCCGAATTTTTGTATTCCCCTCCCTTTAGTCAACCTTTTTTCTTCTTAAACTCTATAATTTTTGTATTTTCTACATTAACTTCCAATTTCTTTTCTTTTAAATTTGTATTCATCACATTTATCATTCCCTTAATCTGCTCCTCTGTTTTTGCCAATGGCACCATATCATCTGCGTAGACTAAAACTCACACTTTTCTTCTTCCCACCACTCCTACCCTTTAATTTCTTCCTCTAAGTTTTTTAAATATAAAGAAAATAAACAAGGATTCAGTAGGCATCCCTGTTTTAGACTTTTTTCTGTCCAAAACTCTCTTCCCAGCTTTCCACCTACTCTCGTTCTGCACATTGTTTCTGAATATATTTCTTTTATTGCGTCTATTAGATCTTCATTTATCCCCGGTCTTTCATGTTTTTTCACAATAATCCCCTTTCTACGTTATCAAAGGCCGACCTTAAATCTACAAATATTTGCAAACATTTTTCCTCTTTCCTATTTCCTTACTAACAATATGTTTTCATATACAGGGTAAATCACCACCAACAGGACGGAGATTTATAGTAAAACAGTAAAAGTTTTACAAGTTCTGTCATTTTAGTAGCTTGCAGGTTGATAAATTTTACATTTTAAAATTATTTTGAAATATATAGTATGTCCAATCAAAGTGTAGCACATCAAAGTTATATTTTTCTTATGTAACACCCTGTATCTTATTGTATTTTTTAAATGCCCGTAAAAAATAAGTTATAATTTTATAAAGGTTCCCTATACCTAAACACAGAGTGTTCCGAGTTTCGACGACTTTTCTTCAAATATGGAGTATTAAAAAAAATTCAATATCTTCTAATCCATTACTATTATCATTCATTATGCAATATGAGCCTTATTTTAAATGGAACACACTGTATTTTATTAAGTCATAATGTTAATAAAAAATTCTCTTCCTTAAAATTAAAGGTAGCGGGAGATTTTAAAATATTACAGTCTGACAATCACATGAGTTGCAAAAATCATTTTCGTTACATGTTACATACATTATAAAAAGTTTAAAAAAAGGAATTAAACCTTTTCGAATTCAAATTCTAATCGGGTTTACCGATGTTACCATGCTTACTATTTATAAAAAAAATGTCGAAACAAACTCACAAGTGACGAAAAATTTAATTTTTCGTAACTAGTTAAGAAAAGTAAACCATTTTGACAGTTACTTTGATTACGAAAAGTGTCACATCTGTCACGGAAAACCTTAATACAAGAACAACCATTTTTTTGGATAATTTAGCGAACAGTCAAACGAGTATGGGAATAATGCTTAAGAGAAACCACTATCATCTGTATCACATTCGACTACACCAGCATTTGACGGAAAACGATTATGATGAACGTTTAAATTCTTGTTTATGGACTTGAGACAATGATTAGCAGACTGTAATGTCATAAAATGACATTAACTGATTATATTACGTATGCATTTCTTGTTTTAAAATCTCCCGCTACCATTAATTTAAAGAAAATTGTAAATTGCGCAAAACTGTACCACTTAGGCATAGGACACCCTTAGCCATTCGAAAGGGGACTTTTTGTTAATGTTGTGAACTAATAAAACTCAGGGTGTTATATTTAAAACAAAGCTGATATTACGTATTGAATGATCTAATAATTAACCTGTAAATTCAGAACACCCTGTAAAGAAATGTTTAATATTTAATCATGGAATACATTCAGCTAATATCCCTCTATTTAGACGTAAGAGTAAATTTGTTATGATTTGTTGGATTAGAAGATATTTGCTCTGTATTTAGGTATAGGAAACCTTTATGAAAGTATACCTTATTTTTTACGGGCAATCAAAAAACGCAATAAAATTCAAGGTGTTCCATAAGAAAAAATATAACTTTGATGACCCACTTGTTTGGGACACACTGTATATTACAAACTCATTTTAAAATGTAAAATTTATCAACCTCCAAACTACTAAGATGACAAAACTTTTACTGTTTCGCTATAAATCTCCGTTCCGTTGGTGGTGATTCACCCTGTGTATATATGTATTGTCCACTATTCCTCTTCTTCCCCTATAAACCATTGCCAATCCGGTATCAACTTCTTTTCTAGCGGTTTCCTTATTATTTCGCCGTAAATCTCTGTAATTTCTTCCTTATCTCCTCCTTTGTATATTGAACATATTGAAACCCTTTGCATTTCTATATTTTTTTCAAATATTCTTTTTAGTCTCTCCCTCATCTTCTCACCCGTGTATCACCACTTCTCCTCCTGCGGCGCGTAAGTGCTTCCAGCTTTTCCTTTTTAATTTTATTTACAGCTTCTTCCATCTCCTCCTTTCCAATCCCACCTTTTATTTTTATCTTGTTCTTTATCTCTTTTTTCTCTTGATTTTTTGTTTCTGTCTTTTTCTTTTGGTCTTTCTCTTATGAACTTCCAAACTTGACCTTCGTTTCCTATTTCCTCAATCTCTTTTCTAACCTTATTTTGTATTCTTCTTTTGTTTCAGTACATTCTTCTTTAAATTTTATCTTAATCTTTTCATATTCTTCGATTTCTATTTTCCTGTTTTCCATATTCCTTCCCTTCTTCTCATTTCTTTCTTTGCTTTTTGACACTCTCCATTCCACCATTCATTTCGTTTTCCCAATTCTTCTGTTCTTACTCGATACTTTCTCTGTTGCTTCCTTCATTTGTTTCAATATCTTGTTTATCTCCTCTTCTATCCCTTCTTCTGAGCATTGTTCTTTCTCAATCTTTTCCTTGTACCTCTCCATACTTTCTTCCGTCCATACCTTCCTTTCTCTCCACTATTCTTCTTCCTTTTCTATATCTTCTTCTCCGTGTCCCACCAAGGTCACTTCTAACGGTTGATGGTCCAAATCCTCACTTTCACCAATTTTAAACTTTTTATGTCTCCCATACTTAATAGTCTATTACTGACTCTCCTCTTCCTCCAATAAACGTGTATTCCCCATTCCCTTCCATCCTCCATGTTTCCGTTTAATACAGTCAATCCTTTTTCCACACAAAATTCAATCAATTTTCTTCCTTGCCCATTTATTATTTTATTCATTGATACTTTTTTCTACCCTTCCATTTACCATTATACCCCTTCCCTGATGTCCTTGCTGTAAAATCTCCTCCTAATATTAGTTTTCCTTCATCTCTCTCTCTCTTTGATTAATTTCTCTATTTTTTCCTTAGTCGTTTCCATTTCTTTTCATAAATTGTTATTATCTCATACCTTTCCACATCTGCTGCTTTTATTTTCGTTTTTAAAACCTTCGGCTCATTTCCTAATTACGTTGCTCGTGTCCTAATAGTAAGCATTATATGCTCATTACATAATGTACTATTATTAAAACTAATTTAAATTATATAGGATAGGACTGGTCATTTTTCTACTCGATCTACTTATTCACGCTTACGTTTTTAAATTTACGACGATTGAACGACCATTCTCTTTCATTGCTAACAACCGAATTGAATAGGGCCTTTCTTATCACCCCTAGTGCAAGTACCGCAACCAGAATTTTCTAGATGATAAAAATTTCAAACTACACTAAGAAAAATATAATGATGCAGCAGAAATTTTGTTTCAAGGTGAAGCCAACAAACTGACTGCATCTTGCAAAGCTGCATGGTAAAAAACTGAGCAAATCTCACGTACACACCAAACGGAAAAAAAAAACAATATTTTCGTGTGACATTATCGAGAATTTACCGTCTCGCTCTAATTATCGATTGAAAGTTCAATAATTTATTAAGTAATTTTTATTTATTTTTTGTAAAGACTACATATTTTTGGTAGGGTTCCCATTTGATTCGTTTGAAATCTACATTAAAGATATCCTCTAACAAAATATATTTCGTGATCGTAATGTATACCAAATAATTTTGATTAAATGTGTCACGAGTACCTAATCCAATAATAATTCCCGGAGGGCACTTAACATATTACTACCGATAATTTTAATCACGTCATTTTCATGATAAGAATTTAAACAAATAAAATTTATTTATTTTTTCTGTAAAAAATAATTTTTGTACATCGAAACACAATTAAAATGCAACTCAATTTAATTCAAGAATGAAAATGGTCTAAATGAAAATTAAACAATTTTTATTGAATAATAAATACATAATAAAAATTTGCTCATTTAAACTTGCCACAAATTTATTTGCATTATATTTTAAAAACGAAAGTGTGCGCACGTAAGTCAGCGATTACGTTCTAGATTTTTTATATGAAAGTAGGTCCTAAAAAATAGGATTCTCCAAAGTTATAATTCAAGTAAATTTAGCTTTCGGAAAACTTTTGATATTCAAATATTAGCGATTTTGTAAACACTTATTTCTCGGAATATTTAACTGATTGACAACAAGTTGGTCGCGTTTTATTTGTTAAAGTCTCTATTTTCGAAACAAAACCATAGGTACCAAAGTTTAGATCGTACGCACCCATCAGTAGAAGATTGTAATTAGATTGTTTAATTTTATAAAATTTAACCTTATTTCAATGTGGGCAATTTTAATCAAATGTTGAAATTGCATATTTTTATAGGTTTACTTGTTTAGTTTAATTCATAATTTTAAAACTGACCCAAAATTTTTATTGTTTTATAATTACACTTCGAGATATGACCCTTCAATGATTGATTTTCAAGGGATAGCGATTTTCAAATAGCTTCAACTATGGAATCGAGCAAGGATACAAGTTACAGAATATCAAAAACTCAAACTTGAAACAAACAAACCATACATTCAGTTTTATGTAATGAAACGCACTTACAATTTAAAAAAAAATATGTACACTAATCGTAATTGTCATTTATTGATACAAATCAATGGTAAATCCTAGTGTATTTAATTGTATTTACAGATTCCCATCAAATCGCTTTTTTCACGCGACTCTAATTGTTTTACCAACATCTCCAAACATATCAATTGTACAAAAAAAATTATGAAAAAAAAAGTTGTTAGAAATCTTTTAATATTTATAGCTTTTATTTGAACTATTTTTTTCAAATACGCAATTTTCTTAATCGTCTATTTCAAACAAAGTTTTAAGTTTGAATTTCAATCTTAAAACGTTTCATCGGTTTTCTTTCATTTTTTACTATTAAAGTTGACACGCACTTTCTATTCGCTGCTTTTTATTTTTGAGTAAATTGTTCATGTACCCACCCACTTTCGATACTCTTTTAAACGTTCGTTAGTATCGGAACGATGTGGAGTTCTGAGCAAAACGCTTGTCGTCTGATATTCTACAACACTAAGGGTTTCATGACATACAAGTAAATTGATGGATTCTTTATTTAAACACGATTTTTGAGCTATTTGCTCGATTTCAAAGTTGCAAGTATCAGAGCTTTTTGAGGACATTATAGACCAACTTTCCAGAAAAATACAAGTAAATCGATTTCAAAGAAAAAAGTGGAAGCTATTTGAAAATGGCTACTTCTTGAAAATCAACTAACTTTGAAGGGTCATTCTCAAAGTGTAATTATGACATAACAAAAAAATTATCTCAATCTTAAAATTCTGAATCAAACTAAACAAATGAACGCGACCAAGTAGTGGTCAATCATTTAAATACACTCGGAGAAATAGATGTTTAAAAATAGCTAATTTTTGAATTTAAAAATTCTCTTGAAGCCAAATTTATTTGGACTGAATTAAAACTTTGGGGAACCCTGTCTCTTGAGACCTATTTTCATATAAAAAAATCGCTGACTTACACACTTTCGTCGAGAAGTAATGCATTTGCCTATAAACATTTTGTCTTAAAATTGAGAAGGAACAACATCGTCAGTTCCCACATACTAATTAAACGGATAAAAAAGAAAAAAACGATGTAAAAGATAATGGAACGACGAATTTACAAATGTCGTTTGAGTGGGAAATAATCGTGCAAACGGAAAACCACATAGGTATGTAGGCGGGTATTTGCTGAAAATAAATCTGAGTTTCGGGATTCGGACCCCATCCAACTCACGATGAAGTGTCGTTTAAGCGAGTCAAAGTGATCGTTTTGCGGGAAATTTTGCGCTCTACAATTATAGTCCTCTTATAGCTCGGAAATACGTCCATTAAATGGATGTGTCCAGAACTCTCTGAAAGACACCGATTCTATTCATTTTTAGATGCCAGATATTTTTGATCGTATCATGCAAATTAATTCAACCGACATTTTCCGAGCTATGACCACCCGCAGGGGAAATTTTTCCGGGGTGTAGAAATCCCGAAAAGTCAAATTGATATTCAGCAAGACCTTTCGTATTACCGTATGTGGTTTTTACCTTTTGCGCGATTATTTCCCACTTACCCCTTTTTTCAGGACAATTTTCCCGCACTATACCAGAAATAAACGTCAAAAACTTACATCACCAAAAGCATCTACTCCTCCCAAAATTCCACCGCAAGCTTTCGCAATTTCGCCTTTAAAAATCGGAATGTCGTCCAAAGTTATGACCGACTGCCTCACTCCGCGATATGAATATATACGCGATTTGTTGTAATTCTGCAAAAAATATTTACCATTCGTCTATCAGCGTCTGAGAAAACACCTACCCAAATTCTGATCATCGCCAACGCAGTCAACTGCGTAAACTCTATAACGATGTAATGTTTCAAACCCTCTTCGAAAGGAGCCAACCACAAATGAACGTCGTCCTGAGTTCTATTAACTCCATCCAATAAATTTCGCACAACACGAGGATCGTTGGTATTTTCGGGTAAAACATTTACATCGGCAGGATGAGCTTGAATCTGGAATTCATGTAACTCAAAGATACGTTTAAATAAAGCTTAAACCTAACCTACCCTTTTCACACTAACGATTTTGCCATTCTCCCCGAAGATTTCGATACCATTTAGACCAACGTAGTGTTTGTCTCCCCAAGTACTCAAGATGATAATTTTAAGCACTCTCCCTACAGGTAACTCTGGAATTACAAAAGGCGCGCGAGTTTCGTAACTTAATGTTGAGGTGGTCTGTTTGTTTTTGGTGCCATAAGGTGATATGTCTTCAGCACTTGGCGCTTTTAATAAATTCTCAATGTCCACGTTACGTTGGCGTCTTTGCTTGAGCCTTTCGGTTATTCGTTCATTTTCAGTCAGCAGTTCGTGAATGATCTTCTCTCTCAATTGATTCTCTTGATCGACTCTTTGCTTGTATTCGTTTAATTGTTTTTCGATTGTACACAATTGTTTGTAAGGATTTTGATGATTGATGTCGAATTTCGAATTGAAATCGTAAATATCCTCGGACGACTTTGACTTTGTGGATAAGTTCTTGCCGTTCATTAAGTCAGGTTCGGTCGCTTTACGAATGTTGGAGTAAACATAAAAAGGTACGTAGTGCGAGAGTTCGCTTTTACTTCTGGTTGGTGTACGGTGTTCCAAAACAGATGGACTGTAAACTTCAACACTTTCAATTTCAGAACGTGACGCATATTCTAAAAATGCAAAATGTCGGTAACAATAAATGTAGTACTTAATTTCGTACCGTGATTACTTATTTTGGCACTGTCTAGTCTTCCTTTATGTGTTCTTTGAAATTCGTTTAAACTTGTCCAAGACTTTTCCAAGTCGGTTTGTATCAAATCTTTTGTAAATCGGTGCCCTCATCTAAACGCGGTATTAAATAATTTCGTTTAGATAGCATTATGTGACTAGGCGTGTTTTTGGCATAAATTTGAGATGCTAACGAAGAAGTTCTGGTGAATTTAGGTTTTTCTGCACAGGTATGTTAAAAGAAAAGCATAAATGCTTTAAATAAAAAGTTCAAAAACTTACCGATTCTTGTTCGAATAAAATGCATGAGATACCTTAATTTTAGAGGGGATGGTTGAAGTGTCTTTCAACTTATTTAAATTGACTAGATATTGTTCATCTGTTGAATTCTCGGAGCTTCTCGAGAACTGCGTTTGAATGACGTTGCTGTAAGAACATCGATATTCATTGATCTTTTAACTGCGCGGTCAAAACCCACCCTGCAATATCGTCTAGCCATTTGGGCAAACGTCTATGAGTATGTATGCTTAAATGGTTACGTGTAGTTAATATTTCCTTTATATCGTCGCATTTCTTGCCGATTGACATACCTAGTACTTTTCCATATATTCACCACCTAAAAGCTCTAATAATTAAGGGGTTCTTGAGAAATTATGTTGCCTTGACCGTAACGTAAAAAATGTACCTTATATTCAAGTTAATAATAGAATAACATAATAATTTATCAGTATTTAGCGTTTCAACTACATAATCTAAATTTTGAAGTTTGTTTTGATTTTAACTGTTGTCATGGTTACGTGCGTAATCACATTATTGACTTTTTAATTACAAATTACAACCATTTGTAAAAGGCGGTCAACAATTCCGAGAACTTAGAAAGTATTCAAATAGTTTTTTTTCAAGTAATGGACTTTGTAAACAAACTTGGGGTGATTTTAGGTCAACAACCGTTTTGAAAAGAGTTTACATGAATATTATTATTTACATTGTTCGTAGGTAAAAGACCTTTTACAATCAAATAAAAATTGAACGAAATGATTTAATGCGAGATAAGACTTTTATTAAGATCGTTAGAAGCTTATAAATTGTTGGTACCCCATTAAGTATTAAAGAAACACGCAACTTTATTAATTCATACTAATTCAATTAAGGTCAACTTCCTAATTATTAACACACTTAAAATTACTTTATTAATTTTGCCTTTTTGAAAATAATCATCAAAATATTGTTTTTGACATTAAAGAGTAAATAAGCTCTTGAAAACTATTCTTTAATATGCAGTGATTCATCGAATTTTAAACTACCTCAGCCACATACATTTGATTAGAAACAAAAAAAGAAGGTAATCACTTGGCTATTGAAATCAAGAGAAGGTAGGGGGGGGGGGTGGTGGTGGTAACGTTCCCTTGTAATTTTTTCTCTTGACCAAGTATTCCGTATCAATCACTTTCTTTTCATCGAAGAAGGGTGAGTGCTGCTTGTAGTCCCTGAAGCTGTCCACAATTCAAATTTGCAGTGATGGTTTGCCCCTTATGCAATAACTCAATGAATTGACAATTCCGTTTGTTGACCACCAAATACAGAGTAAAATCTTGGGTGCTTTCGAATCAGTAGGTGGAAACATTTGGTATTTTGTGATTTAGGACTTGTTACCTACGGATTTGGCACAACACATGGCATGACGTTGAATACTCGTTCTTTTAAACTAATATTTTTTCCCCTAGTGAATGCTAGGAGAAGTATTCTTCTCCATATTTAAATAAAATGCACTTTTCTAAAAAGAAAAGTAATTACAAGTAAAAATACACGTACTGAAAACTGCTTAATCGGATATAAATACATATTTAAAAAAGAAAACTAACGTCATAACTTAGTAATTAGTAAAGATAATTGCCAAAACCTTATTTCAAATCGGCAGATCTCAATTTACACTATAAAAGTTAATTCTAGAGTGAAATCGTCTTTTTGTTTCGTGAGGGTACGTACACTCACGAAATTTAAAACTTGGACACCACAATTTCTGTAAACAAAAGTTTGCACATTGTGAAGCGGGCTTAAGGGTATCATTTACAATTCTAACAGCAGGTAGTCTCAGCAGGGGTTATCTTATAGAAGGACTGTAGAATGAATCATTACACTAAGCACGTTTTAGAAAATAGGTAATTTACGTTGCTTACTTAATTTTTTCTTTAAAGAATATATTTGAAGGTATCGCTAATTAAACACCATAGCTCGATTAATTATCGAATCAAAATTTTGTTTAGGAAATGTTTACAAAATAAAATTAGAAATAATTTTGATTTAAAAACGTCTACAAGCAATAACTTTTAAATTAAATCAAAAACTAAACATGGTTATTTGGGTTGACTGATTATTACTTATTTTTAAATAAATCTAACCTACTAATTATTGTAAGTTATTAAAAAAAATCATTAAACTCTCTATTCATAATATTTAGTCCTTACAAAATGTATATTTTATGACGTTTCATTTTTTCTGTAGTTAATATAAAAAGTGAAAATAAAAACTAAGGCAATTCTTATTGTCAACGTATATATTTAGTTTTTGACAAGAATTTATTACATAATTATAATTAAGATACCAAGTTATAGTTTAAAATTAAATGAAAACTTTTTTTAAATAAAGGTATTACTATATAAATAAATATAAGAAATCAATAATGGGTGTGACCTCCATTATTATTGATACATTCTTGGAGGCGTCTGCTCATTGACGCTATCAAGGTATCAATATAATTAATATTAATCGTTTCCCATGCGGTATCAATGGCTGCAATTAGTGCATTACGGTTTACTGGTATAAAATTTGGCCCTTGTTGTCTTCGGATAACAGCAAGTATTCGAGCCCAAACATTTTCGATAATGTTAAAATCTGGGCTTTTGCTGGCCAGGGTAACAGCTCCAAGTTATTTTCTCGTATCCAATTGCGCACAACCCGCGAAGTATGAATAGGGGCGTTGTCCTTTAACAACAAAAATACATTATGAAAATGTTAATTCAACAGATCCCGAACTATTTTTGGAGAAAGTATAGTGAAATAAGAATACTTACTTGTTGGAAAATATAATCTTCGTCTGGATAAAACACTTCGACTGAAGGTTTCATAATAGTTTCCAAAATATCTAAATACGCAGCAGAATCAAGACGTCCATCGATAGCCCAACAAACTCCTGGACCCCGCGCGCTAACCCAACCCCACACATTCACAGAAAAATAACCACTTCGTTTTTAGGACATATGTGATTATTTTCGTAACGAGTTCCTTCCATTCTAAAAACTTTTAGTGGTCCATCGTTGCGGCTATTGAACGTTTTTCGTCGCTAAAAATCACTCGATTCCAAAATTCCAAAGGTTCGTTCACATATCGCCTTGCAAATTCAGACGACGTCTCATATTTTCGTCACTGAGAACTTCTTTCGCAGCAGCATTATACTTCTTTATTCCCATCTCCTTTAATCTTTTTGTGCAGTTATACGGCATCCGGGAAAATGTGTATCTGCTATAGCCCTGGAGTATGTAGCAAATGGTTGTTCTGTTACGTAATGAAACAACTCGAGATCTTGAGCACGTGTAGATACTTTAGGTCTACCACTTCCGATGGCTCTTTCCAAAGTGTGTTCAAGATTCCATTTTACTCGGTAATGCCCTACGGTGCTTTTTGGTATATCTAACATACGTGAAATTTCACGCACGCTACGGCCCGCCGCTAATTCCGAAACAATCCGCGCTTTCAAATCAGCACCGAGATGAGGTGGCATTTTCACAACACTTGAAATTTTAAACTAAAATGGAATTTACATTTCTTACTTTATTTATTGGTTCACACTACCCCTTCTCAAACAGTAGGTAATTGTTTATTTATTACATACTTCTAATGACCAATGTAACAACCCTTAGAGCAATATGACTCAAAGGAAGTAAATTAAACAAGCAAGGATATTCTATTGTTATTGAAACTTATTCATAAAGTAAAAGCCATTTCCTTATAATGCTAATGGACAGGATTTTCTTTTAAGTATTAAGATTACAATAGAGGACTTATAAACTTTCGAAAATATCTAATTATAAATATTTACACTGCAATTGCGCTTTTTCCTTAATAATTTCTTAGCAATAACATACACGTTCTTGGTTTTAAGTTGTCATAAATTTGATATGATATAAATTTGTGTTTCTAATATTACATCACAAACTAATCTTTATTCGCCAAAAATTGTTGCTTAAGTTGTAAAGCTTCGTACACACCTGAACAACAAACCGAGCAACAAACATAACAACGAACCGAAAGTCAAACAGAACGACAAACGATCTTTTATGATTTCCACAATCCGAACAACAAACGGAACGTTTGTGCTGTTCCCATAATTATTTTCAGTAGTTTTCAGTTCATATATATTTATTATTGAGAAGAGAAAATTGCGGAAAACAAGAAGATAGTGCCAACCAAATTTTTACGCACAAAGAAGAGTAAAAATTATAATTTACTTCGCTTTTTTTTATTTTGGAAATTTCCCGCCCAAATGATGCTAATAGGGACATCATTTTTTCTTGCATTCTTAAACACTGATTAATTTAAAACATTTTTCTTCTGTCAACTCCATAATATTACCTAAAACACAACAAACCCACAAAAGGGAGGACAAAAATAAATAATTTAATTCTCCCGCATAAGTTTGTTCGCCGTTTTGTTTAGATTCGTCCAAACCTGCAAACGCATTCGCGCGCATTTTCTTTGATGTCGGAGAAAAACCGACAAGTTGCGGGAACGCCGCAAACCGTTCGTGGAACAATCAGGACTTGCGAATCTGTTCTAAAATTCGTACGTAGCACCGTCCAAATTAATGTTCCGATTGCCGTTCGGTTCGTTGTTCCTCGGTTTGTTGTTCAGGTGTGTACGAAGCTTTACAATAAGCATATTAATATGAACTATATCTTATGAAAGGAGAGTTATGTAACTATAATTAACGACTTAACGTTACGTTAGTAGATTCCATTTACTATTTACACATATTTTCTTGGAACATTCGATAATTAACTATCGGGATATGATGACCCTATACTTCGCAGGTTGTGCGCAACTGGATACAAGCAAATAACTTGGAGCTGTTACCCTGGCCAGCAAAAAGCCCAGATTTTAACATTATCGAAAATGTTTGGGCTCGAATACTTGCTGTTATCCGAAGACAACAAGGGCCAAATTTTATACCAGTAAACCGTAATGCACTAATTGCAGCCATTGATACCGCATGGGAAACGATTAATATTAATTATATTGATACCTTGATAGCGTCAATGAGCAGACGCCTCCAAGAATGTATCAATAATAATGGAGGTCACACCCATTATTGATTTCTTATATTTATTTATATAGTAATACCTTTATTTAAAAAAAAAACGTTTTCATTTAATTTTAAACTATAACTTGGTATCTTAATTATAATTATGTAATAAATTCTTGTCAAAAACTAAATATATACGTTGACAAAATTTTGATTCGATAATTAATCGAGCTATGGTGTTTAATTAGTGATACCTTCAAATATATTCTTTAAAGAAAAAAATTAAGTAAGCAACGTAAATTACCTATTTTCTAAAACGTGCTTAGTGTAATGATTCATTCTACAGTCCTTCTATAAGATAACCCCTGCTGAGACTACCTGCTGTTAGAATTGTAAATGATACCCTTAAGCCCGCTTCACAATGTGCAAACTTTTGTTTACAGAAATTGTGGTGTCCAAGTTTTAAATTTCATGAGTGTACATATTTTCTGATCACTAACCCTCTATTCCTTTTTTGGATCGCTTTCTTTATGTGTGCATTTATATTTGAATCAATTACCGTGTTTGGAACACTTTCTTACACCATCATAAGGTAGATTCTGTTAATATTGGTGTCAGAGTGTAGTTCATTTTCTCTTACTTATTTCGTATCATATTCAACTTCGTTTAGTATCTCTATTCCTGTTATTAATTTGATCCTATTGCTTATCCACAATTTCAAGTTATCTTAGTAGTGATCGTAGCGGAGTTCATAACATAGTATTTAATTGTGAACTGGTGTGGTCTACATTTCTTTCTAACGTTTCGCTAACGCGAAATGTAAGGTCGAAAGCCGGTGGGGCTTCCAACGCACCGGTCAAATGCGGTTCTTCGTAAGGTGGGGTACGGGCGTTCTTAATGATCGGATTATAGATCTGGTCGAGCCCCAGAATTTCTTCCTTTCTGTTGAAGTTTTCTAGATGTTTGTGGATCTCGACGGCCTCTCTAACCAATTTGTTGAGACAACTGTCAATCGTTGCTACCAACTAAGAGCGTTCGAAGACAATCTTGTGATCCCCATTGCTAAGCGCATGTAAGTCTACCGCTGACTTCTAGATTTGTTCCAGGCGGCAGTTGGTCGTCTAGTTCCCATAGATCTCTTGGTGGTTCCTATGCATATACCTTGCCACAAGCACTAAGTATATGGTTAACCATGGCTGCTGAGAAAGGGTCTCTTTTAGAATCTTCTTCCTATGCGGTCAGTGACTTTAGATCTGTATGGAAGATATGGGTGGACGGTAGTGAGTCTACTCTTTGATTTCGGTGCTCTTGATCAATCGTACCTCAGAAACTGATTTCTAGGGATTATGCAGTATGGAATTGTGGATCGAAATTATTTGAGCAAAATGCATAGAACATAACGACCATAATTTCTGACGAGTTATTATTTAAACATATGTTTATTTTACAGGGTGTCCAAAAATATACCCAACATAACCTCGTTTCGTTTTTGAAATACAATATAGGATATATTGAATGAATGAAAGATCGTATGAAATAAATAAACTTTTTCCGAAATCGTGGACTTTATGCGTTTTATTCTGCCAGGCACGGGCAAGTTTCAAACTATGACAATCACTGCTGAATCAAAGAGAAACCAAACATTTCACAGTTGCTTGCTTCCGGTCCGCCGGCTACATTTCTCTTATACGTAGACAAATTATATTGTGTATTTGTTCTCATCAAATGAAAAATGTTATGGTTGTTTTTTTTCTGTTGTGAATTTTTGTTCCGTTCTGCGCCTGGCGTTTAGGCAACTTAACTTTGCTTTATGTCATTAAATCATCAGGTAGCGTATAAATCGACCTGTAAAATTCGTTCTTTAAAGTTTCCGGTCCCTTTCATTTCGATATTTAGCCACAGAATAATAAACATTCACTACGTTCATTCAGAAATTCCACTGAGCGGTAATTTTGGTCTAAAGTAGCGTTCGCGCTTTACCCACGCGCAGCCAAGAGTAGCCAAGGTGTAGCTAAAGTAAATTCATCGATTTCCGATTGTGCGGTATATCGAGAAATGCTACTGCTAAGAAACAGTACATAAGCTTTCTATAAGCGCTCCGCTCAAGTCACGAATAATATTTTTGCGCGTGGGTACTACGCGCGATTTCCGTAGGATCACCGATTTCAAACCCGGTGAAACTTTTTAGCAACGAAGTATTATTATTCTGTGATTTGGCATCGGGAACAGTACACGTGTTTTTCGTTGCGGTAAGATGTAAAATACCTTCTTTTATTAAATAAAATTCTTGACTTTTTTAGTTACTTGTAGGTTGACGAATACAGTTATTGTTAAATGCCGCATTTCTTTTATTTAGTATGTGCACACTGCCGAATGGAGTCAGTTTGAGAGAAATTTCAAATAGATTGTAACTCGTCTATTGCTTTGCTATTCTCTATGATATAAGAAACATTGTAAAAACTTGACGTACAAACCACAAACACATACTTTATTTTTCAAATTCAATATACATCATCAATAATTTAAATATATTAATTTAAGGAAATTGATCTACAAAAATCCACACATCTAAGATTTATAGAAAAATTTTAAGTTTACCATTGCGTCCCTGCTAAAATGTCAAAATTACAAAGTGTGGAAGAACTACATTAATATCAGACTTGTATACAATACTTTCAATTATTTACGACAGAGACAACTAAGTTGTCCACGAAATTTCAATATATTATCTAAAAATAAAATGAGAGCTATTTCTTTAATTATATTACATAGTGAAAAAGCAATTTTTTGCAAAAATTGCTCATCTAGTTTTGATGCGACTTTTAAAAGCGCATACCGGCATCGTGTTAAAAAATTATGTATAGGAATAGGAGGAGAAAGGATTATATGAACACAATAACTGGTTACCTACTAGCTTTTTGTACCTATTCGAAGTCAGTATGAGCTTATATGTGATAAGTGCTTCAAATCACAGATTTACTACAAATAGGAAGATCAGTATTCTAATTATTATTAAAAATTTCGTAAGTGCGGCTGCCAAAGTAGACAAAGCGCTTCAAACACATATGATGCAACAAGCCTTCTAATATAAATATGTGTGAAATACCAAAATATTATTCGGTTTGAAGCGCTATGTTTAGCTTCGCTTCAAATTCATCACTAACTTAATTTATAAATAAAAAAACTACCCCATGAAGTATAACTGACGATCAAGCGTCTTAAAACTTGTACCTATAAGTAACTCGTAGAGATCAAATAAATGAAAAATTTCGAGACTCGATGTAAAAGTCAGGTAACTAATAATAATAAAAACGAGTCATAGTGGGTGGCAGATTTGAGCCAATAGTCGCGATTGCACATAAAGCGAAAAGCTACTAAGATTCAGGCAAGCATGGGTAACTGGAATTTAGCCCAAACAAACATGTTTGAGCGTTATAAAGGTCGTAGTTCGGAAAATAAATATTAAAAATTGAGCACAGAGTCGATGATGTTCAGTTCAGTTAAGTTAAAAGTATCACAAAATAATTGGCAAGCTGATAAATTTCATTTAAAATCCAACTAAACCTTTGAAAGAGAGCATTGCAATCTTGAGCAAGAAAAATCTTTTCTTTAAAGATAGGTGTTAGGGGTATTAAAATCAGAATCAAATGGCGTGTGGAAAGTTAGTGATGGTCGTTAAAATTTTAGAGAATTTCCTAAACTAATAATACAAAACAAAGAATCTTTGGTAAAAAACCTCAACATTTTTGTTAAAATGAAATTTAAAGTGTTAATCACGTTTTCGATTTTTCGGCAGTGATTTTCAAAATTTTGGTTTCGGTTGAGTAATTAACCTTTACACGCGTATGGAGATTTTTTTTAAGTACGATAAAAACAGCCACACAAAAATAAAAATCCACTCTGCTACTTTGGTCCTGAATTCAAACCAAAATTGAAATTTTACTTACAGCTGATGTCTATTAACTTGTAATTGACAAGGGAGGTTTCAGGATAGGTAATTCAGGATACAAATAGTTAAGTACAGCGAAGTAATGCACAGCTGCCGCCATTACAACGAATAAATGCCATATAGCGTGAGCACACGGTATTGAGCCATCCATTTTGAAAAATATTACACCAAGAGCATAAACCATACCGCCAATCTTTAATTCAGTTTTGCCAGGAAATTCGTGCTAAAATGTAAACATTTACGGAACCGAAACTCTAACGTTTTACAAGTACCTGAGTAATAAACGGGAACGGAAAAGTACTCATAAATACGTAGCAAATGGTTTCTAACATTTTGTACTTTTCATGAAAAACTTGCTGGTAGATGATTCCCAAAGCTGCCAGAAGCCACACGAGCCATTTCATTGAGGAAGCCCAGCAATTGGAAGGAAGTGGTTGAAGTGTTAACCAAGGAAAATATGAACCCGCTATAAATATGTAAATCATAGCCCTGTCACATCGATGCAGCACGTCTTTCCATGCTCTGAAAAAAATTTATAAGAAACTAAGCACAAATAGCATGAACCAACACCATTATCGTTTTTGTGTTAGATTAGAGGTGTCAAACTCGCGGGCCGAGGGTCGCATGTGGTTCTATAGGATCATTTCGCGACCCAATTTTAATTCTTCCATTAAAAAGTTAATTATAACGCAAGTCCTGAACAATAATTGAATTTGACACCTCTGTGTTGAACAGCGTGTTTGAAGTACGAGTGTTAACTAATGATTTTCATCTAGTTACCATTTCCAATTTATTTGCATGTAATTTTGTCTATGCTACTCTATTCATTTGTGTGAAGTTGCCAAACAATTTGTGAGTTTTGAGGTTACCTCAATATGCATTTAATAATCCGTATGACTATTTTTACAGACCGGCATTTCTTATTTTACACGGAAAAGTATGATGTCACTTGATGAAAATCATTAATTAACACCTTGTTGTCTTTAGAACGAGAAAACAAACACACTTTTCATTCTTTAAAGCGGAACCTTCATACCCATATCATGTAAGTACTACACAAGTAAACACAAGACAAATAAAAGCGATAAAAAGTAAAGCAAAGGAATGGCAAGAAAATTTAATGTTGGTACACTTTTTATTTTATCTCATACCGTTTGCAGTTTTTTGGTTATCTTTCATGGTTTTTTGCAAAACAGAAAGGTAGACTAAAAAAATCACAAAATCGAAACTGCATACAAAGTTTAGGAAGAGCAATAGATTTTCTTTTAAAGTTAGCCCAAAATCAGCTCCTTAACGATCTGAAAGGTTAGACTAACTTTATAACTACAAACACGATTAAAGATACCAAAGAGCTATACTAGATATACTGGGTAAAAAATAACAATTCTTTCAAAGTGAGCTGTAGCTGTACACGTTCTCTAACTGTAATAACATATTAGACATTTTAACTATATGCCATCTTGAAGATTTAGTCTTCGTTTTCAATATGGCTGGTCAACCATGAGCAAAATACGTCACGTGGATCACATCCGATCAATGATTAATTTTTCAATATTATCTATTTAGAAAAAAAGCAGACAACACGAAATAGAAGAAAGTAGAAAAAAAGCAGATAACACAAAAATCATTCAGTTTAGGTATAGGAACATGATATATCAGCGGATAAGTAATTAAATTCTGTATCGAATGAGAGTATAATAAAATTCACTTGCAATTTTAAAAAATTTACTCCTTGGCAATTTTAATTTTCTTAACTACCGTTACTTCCGGACCTCCTCTATAAATAAATTTAAAAAATGTCTAATACTGAAAACAGTCCAATGCCATGTCTAATCGTTGTACATTTATGTTTCAAGAAATATTAATTTTTCAGTAGATTCATATTTTCGTTGCTAACGCCTGAAATTATTTTTTTTTCTTAATGATGGTAAGAGATAAGAAGACTAAACCTGGTAGTAGAAGACGTAAAATTTTATGTGGAAACCGAAAATAAAATAAAAATTGGGACATTATATTTAAAATAACAAAGTTGCTTTCAACTTCCGGTATAACCGTAACTCACACCGCCATGAAAATATTTTGAAATGAATCGTTCTCATTATTCGTCTAACATGCTATCGTCGAGACACACCCTGTATAGCAATAAAACCCAATCAATATTATTAAAAAAATATCGGTTCCTTGTCAATCAACAGTAGCAGAATTGAAAAAAAATTTCGAGAACATGGTATTGTCAAGAATCTTCCAAAAACTGGTTGCCCAGCGGCGTTAAATAAAGATGCACAACTTGATGTTCTACTGAAATTGAAAACAATCCGCATTCTACTAGTAGAAGTATTGGACTGGACCATAACATAAGCCACACTTCTGTTCTAAAACGCTTGCAAGTAAAGATATTTTATCCATACAAAGTGCAATTGGTTCACCAGTTAGCAGAAGATGACTTTGATTACAAACATATTTTGGAAATCTGCTTCCTTACCACCCAAATAATATACGATTTAGTTACAACAAGATAGTGCTCCACATAAACTGGTCGACGAGATCATCCAATCTATCACCCTTAGATTTCTTTCTATGGGGGTACTTAAAAAGTAAAGTGTACCAGAATCGTCCTAATAATTCAGAGGACCTTAAACAAAGAATTAGCATGAGGTTGGATTAATATCACCTCAAACTCTTCAAAATGTACAAGGTTTTCTCTTTGGATATTTGGTGTAAATGTGAATATAAAAATAACCCCCCATTACTGCTGCACAGTTTTGTGTTTCTTTTTATTTGTTTCCATAATTCTAATGTTTACAGTAAGTTATTGTGATTTCAGTAAATTCCTAATTCAATGTTTTAACTTTTTTTACAATTACAAAGTAAAATCGAATTTTCTGTGTTAATAGCTTTGAATTATCGCACGAGAAAATGCCTCCCAGACTCCAGAGGTGACTTGATAAATTTTGCTAACTTTATTAGTGTTAATATCACCCTTTTTAAAATTTATTCACTTTTTTTTTAAATGTAACATATTAAAAATATTATTGTCGAAAACAAAAATAAAAAGTACGATCAAAATCAACAAAAAGTGTTGCCATTTAAAAAAATGTAGATGACGTCACAACTGTAGAAACAAGTGACATAACAACAATGCATCACTATTTTCTAATTATAACGAAAACACGTGATATTTACGTTATAGAATCACGTAGGTAATAATAAAGTCCCTCAAACACGGTTTTGTCTAAAAATATGTGCAAAATAAAATCTATGAATTTGACGAAGCTCTAAAACCCAGCCTGAGTGATGATGTCAGCCCTTTATCGGCGCATGCGCATCTTAGGTTTTTTAAAAAGGGCATTTTGACGTTGAATGTTTGCTAGTGGCACACTTCCAAACTAAACATAAATTTAAATTGGTGCCGTTTATTATTATTATTATTATTATGTACTAGATGAACCAGCATGCTACGCACGCATACAGTAGGAAGGGTTACAATAAATTCACAATGCGATAAACATATGAGTAAAGCTGTGCGTTACAGTAATGAAACGAAACAAACTATTTGAGAAACGGTTGTGCGGACGGACGGACACCCACCAAGGCGGCGCCACCTTGACAGATTTTAATATATATGATATCATGTCTAAATCGTAGGCGTTCGAATTACATTTACAGTGCAGTTTTTGATGCTTTCTTTTCTATTTCATATAAACATTGCAGTTAACGAGTCCGATCAATTAGGTTATCTGTGTTAATCTTAAAAATGACAAGAGGCTGCCTTATTTAGTTGCGAGATTACCGTTATTAGTTTTTAATGAACTTTATGTATAGTATAGATGTGTTATACATTTTTTCCGGTTTCGTCATCACACTATACAGGTTTACACTGATCTTCTGGGGCACCATACATAACACTTACATCACAATACAATAATGAAGATGTACCATACGAATCAATAAATAAAATAGATGTGTTACCTTGCATCATCCTCAATTTAGTGTTGTATTTAATCTAATTTTATATTTCCTTGAAAGAAATGCGACTTATTTTGTTAGGTCTAATATGAGCCTGAAAATTCCGATACATTCTTACATATTAGTATATCCTTTTTATTAGAGTTTTCAGGAAAAAAGACATTTGTATGAATTGTTCTAAATTTGTAAAAGATAAAGAAACAGAAATATCTGTTCTTAATGATTTATAACCGCAAGTATGAGGACATCCTTTGTGGAATTGGCAGCGAGGTGGTGCAAGACGGCTGACCTGGACGGCACTAGACAACAAATAAGATTAGGCGGGTGAAAGAATTTCTTTCCCGCCGCCAAAGGTCAGATCTGCTGGTTTACAGACGGATCAAGAACATCTAAAGGTACTGGTGCGAGAGTATTTGGACTACGAACCAAATACTATGAGCCCGTAGGCAGGTCAACCAGTGCCTTTCAGACTGAAATACACGCAATTGAACCCTGCGTGCAGTTCAACCTGGATCGGAGTTGTCGGCAGACATATCAATATTATTTCCAATAGGCGGAGGCCATCCCACTGCTGACCATCTGTGTCATCAGCTCAAGGATGGTGAGAACTTGTAAAAGAAAAGTGAATAAACTTGGGTCCCTGGACACTCTAGGACTCCTAGCAACGAGCTGTTCGTTAAAATACGACACTTTCGGTTTAGTGAAAATCATAGAATTCTACGGATATTTTATTTCCGTGTGTCGTTAGCTGGCCACACTAGCACTTCCTTTCAGTTTTGACATTCAAAGTAGTAATGTATCATTAAGGTATTTATCTAAAATTATTCTCAGCTTCCAAAGCACTTATTTTGCCGGGATGTCGCTGATTTATCTATTATTTTGACCGGCTGTCGTAAACAGTTCTAACGCCGAACTCGAATAATACAAACGTTTCCCTTCTGCTTTTTAGACTAATTCCTAGATGAATTTTTACACGAATTCCTATTCACGTATTTCTAAACGGAATTTCAATACGAAAATTGCTACACGAACTTTTGGGGGAGAATTATACGTCAACAGTTCCGGCTACGTGCATAAAATCCAAGAAATAATGATGGAAACATCCGATTAATTTTAATCATTCACGAGACGTATATTGAATCTGTCACCTGCGAAGCAAGGAGCTACGGATACCTTCCCAGTTTACACCAGCTATTTCAAACGTTAGATTTAGTGCAAAACCAACTGTTGGGGCTGCGTTTAGAGACGATAGTTATAAACAATTGCGCCCTATGTGCGTTAAGAACATTTTTTTCTGTGATAATTTACTGTTGTCTTTCTGTGTCTTGTGGTACGAAAATCACATGTCTAAATATAATTACTGCTTTATCGTTACAGTTATTTTAATTATTAGATTTCAATTTTGCCTATCGGTTTCTTGTTTTTTACATACAGCGCTTATCGACGAACGCTCGGACGAACGTTCTCAGTCAATTCTCTTAACAAACATTTTGATTTAAGATCTAGTAAGAACGATTAATTCAATTTCACACTCCACTAATTTTCTCAACATACGACGCGTCCTACGAAGTTAGTTTAACCGTGCTGGATACGAAATTGATCAGAGCACAAGAATTACTTAGCCGTCAGAAAGAACCATTTAAAATTCTCATGAGCTTCCTGCACCTTCTTACAGAATGTGAAGTCACCTCTCAAGAAGGTGGAAGTGTTTCGGGAAACGTTTCCTCAAACTGGAGAAATTACTCCTCTCAATCCAAGGTCAGTCCTGAGATATCGATATGGGGTTTTCACCACCAAGTAAGCAAACTTATGGAGCACCTTCTACAAAAATTTTCATTATAGTATAGTGTTCCTATACAAGGTAATAAACCAAAGGTTTTTTTTTAATTTAACGCCCTGCAAATTTTTAAATAATTAGCTTTACAATGAAATATAATGGGACTTTGTACAGAAAACTATAGGTCCAGCTCTTTTCGTTTCGGAATTACTCAACTTTTGTTAAACAAACTGCTCACATTTGACAAATTACTACCCAGTAGGTCAGATATTTTCCAAAAAACTAGCCACAGAAAATTTTAGAATAACTTGGAATTTTAATGAATAGTCGGAATAGGAATACTGGAACACCCTTTATTTCTGTTCACGAGTCGATTAAGTATTTCATAAGCTTTCCACTTATATGCAGTTTATATGGTAAACTCTGCATAGTTATTTAGATTTTCCAGAAATGATTTCATTATAAAGAAGCTGTTTATTTTTCGCAAGTAGGTTGCTGTAACGAATATCCCAAGTGAAACGACAATTAATTTTGATGACAGGTGCAATTACCTACATTGTTATTGCTGTACATTTTGCTCGACTCTAAAATTAATTTCACACACCAAGAATTAATCTAATGGTATATCCTATTGGTGAAGCAGATCGAAATATTCTGTTAGCCAGCAGAATATACTATATAGAGATAGTCGGTGTCACCACCTTATAGCCATGTACTCAGATTCATCTAAATGTAATATTTGTAGAAATCTGTACTATGTAAGATGCCGGCTGTGAACTTTTCAACATTGTGAAAAAGTTAAGCCTATTTTTAACGCAATATTTCAAATTCTTGCCTACCGAATAAAACAGTAGGTATAGTCAATCATTAATCAGAGCACATGGCGCACGATGTGTTCAAATACTGTAACTAATTACGGCGATTTTTGTAGAATTGTGTTCGAGCTTCCTTACACCAGTGACTATATATCCTAGACTTTCAACCGCTTTAATTGGGGACAAATACCGATAGATGTCGTGTGCATGTTTACGGAATCTTTGTTATATATTTCAATAATTAAACACACCAATAAACGAATTAAAATGATTTTTTAAATAAATTTCAATGTTTATTAAATGCTTTATGGTTACGTCACTGTAAGTGGTGATGCGACTCCTATTGGTTCCACGACATCTATCGGTATTGGTCCCCAATTAAAGCGGTTGAAACTCTAGGATATATAGTCACTGTTTACACTAATGAGCCTCAAATAAGGTGAAACACGTTTATGTAGGTGCCGTTTGTAATTCTGTAATTATCACTGGTTATTGTTTTATTCGGTTGGAAAGAATTTGAAACATTGCGTTAAAGTGTGCTTTTCGCAATGTTACAGACCTCCACACACGGATCGTTTAGTCATCTAGAATAATTAGACCTCTTACTAATCAATTGTTTGTTATTTTATAAAAGTATTAAAGTAGATTATCACACTAGCATCAAAATGAATTGCCAGTTCATTTGAGACATTCGTTGACAGCAACCTACTTGCAAAAATACTTCATAATAATAGTTATTTATGTATCAAGGCACTAAAGGCACGTGTTTTATGAAAAAGAACTTTAGTGCCGAGGTACATATATTTTTTCCGAAATCCCAAAATTTGAACAAAATCGGACAATTTTTTAACGTTCTTTAAGAAGTAAATCTAATCAGCTGCTTTGATTTTTACGACAAATGTTTGCACCACGCATGCGCAATTATAGAATTTACATACATTATACACACCTCTACCGGCGAAAATGTGAACTTAAAAATCGTCGTATAATGAACTACTTTAGTGCCGATTTTATTTACTTTACTGCCGATTTTTTTGCTACTTTAGTGACGATTTCGGAAAAAATAGTGTTATTTTGGAAAATGTCAAATAACTTTTTAGTGGAAAGCTTATGAAATACTTAATCGACTTGTGAACAAAAAAATGTTCTGTAGCTACATAGTTTGTCGAAAAATACCCATGGCCTGCTCAGCAGTGATCTTTTTCTGTAATAAAAAGTTGAATGCCGAAACGAAAAAAGCTGGACCCTTAGTCCTATGTACAGTCTTATTTTTCATTCTAAAATTTAATGAAAATATTTTTAGAAGTGTGCTTACTTGGTAGTGAAAACCGCATCTCATAACTTCCATAGCAAAAAGTTATTGATCAATTACATACCCTGGGTCACTTCAAACACAATTTGCATTCAGTAAATAACAATTACATTTGAACTGATGCTTAAGGAAACATTTATACAATGAATTAAATACAAGGCCTTAATCACAACTAACTTTTCACTCTGGATGCAACAATGTTAAGCTAACACATTACTATCAAGAACCAAACTTTAGTAATGCAATAAAGTTTAACTTAAATAGAAAACAATACAGCAAATACATACCCATGCTTATTGCGGTAAAAAACACAATGAAAACCAGTAGACACACTAAAAAGAAAAATCAATGTGGCGCCATAAACCAAAGCGGAAAGAAATTGAGCACCATTATAAGATCTTGACAACAATTCAAGTGTAGCCAAAAGACTGGGAACAATCCATACTCCGTGTGTAATAACATTTGCTATATGCTCTGCCTCTGTTGGTTTGTAAGCCTCTTTGGCAGTGGCTCGCTGGTTCATCCAGTTGATTCTAAAAAAGAAATTATAAGAGCTTGTTATTACAGAAATAATACCCCAGCTTTTACTTTTTTAATTCTTGCCATGGTATAATCCCTTGCAGTAGATCGTGATACAACCTTGTAGTGGCTGTGTAGTTATTTTGCATGCCTGTGAAACAAGCACAATAAGATTGAATGGTAAAATAAACATAATTTATGGTTAGAATTAAGTGACGGTGCACATAACACTAATTACACGTAAGAACAAATATTACGCTAGTATAATTAGAGAGATGATTGAAATTAGGCAATTAAAACACAAAACGCCTGAGCCGTGTTTGTATCGATATTATTGTAAATTAATGCACGTGTTTTATTATTTAGTTCAAATATGATTAGATTCGTGTAAAAAACGAAAATTTCCATTCAAAAACCTACCACAATTGGCGATACAAAAGCAAAAGATCTTCCACAACTTCCACAGCAAGACCAGATTTGACAATTACAGGTTACAGGTAGTACGATTACATCACATCTACGCGGGAAATTCAAACGTTCAGTTAAAGTTTTCGTAACATTTCTCTCATATCCAATTATTTGAGTAGATTTAAAACACAATACAATTATTAAAAATGTTGGAGCCATAATTATACAACACACCATTGCTTTGTTCAACGTTATATAAAATCTCTGAATTAATATAAAATTGAATAAAATACTAGAATGTAGAAAAACTTTCCAAATGGTCTATAATGACCGAAGAAAATAGACAGAAACTAAGTGCAAGTATCACTTCGAGAAGACAGTACGTGATGTCAAACCGAGGATAATGTAAACCTTTTCCTTTTACAACATCAATTTCAAGTGGTTCTTGTGTTCTTGCATTAAACAAATGAAAACAACCAAATGGATAAGAGCAGAGGTTCTAAAACTGAGAGGCATTAAAATAATACATTCCAAATCCAAACGACCCGTTTATCGCATTTAAGCTTGAAATGGCTCGATTTGAATTTAAATTTTACGCGGTAGTTTCTTTTGTTTTATATATTTTACTTTTGCACGATTCTGTATATGTTATTAGTTTGTATTTCGCGCGCAAGGTTTAGAGGGAAGCACTAGAATGGGAAGGGGTGGTTAGGGGTTGATAGCGGAACACGGCATCCTTGTTCCCGTTTTAAATGGGGTAACAACGTTTTTTTGGTGACGAATTCTAGGTCTGTATTAAACCATTATTAAACAAAGGTATTAAATTGTGGGGTGATCGCTTAGTAATGTAAGATTAGTAATAAGTTTAGGATAGCTGATTTTGTGTTTGTATAAGTAAGGATCCCGGGTAGTGGTGTAAATAACTACTACTACTAATATTTTATAACATAAGGGATAAAGATCGGAGAGAGGATACAACAGCCAAAGGTCAAGGGACCTTTGCTCATATGATTTTTGTGTATGTGAAACTGAATCTTTATAAGTAGAATTACAATGGCTGAAATTTGTACTTCTCATTCTGATGTTCCCCAAGTTCTTAAGAACATTCGCAGTGCAAACTCGAAAAATAGGGCCACTGTTTTGACCCACCTTGCAAACCAACAGGTTTGACACTATAACGTTCTTCAGTTTTAATCGCATTGTGTGTGAAAATGGACTGGATTACATTATTCCTGATTAACGACCGACACCCTTGTGTTTTTAGTTTTACACTTGTGTACGAAGACCTCTAATTTTTCAAATCGGTCAATTTGAAAATTTGATCTCGAACCCAATGGACCCTTACGGGTATGATTTCTGTTATGTCGGACTTAATCCGAGGTTTTCTAACCTCTCTTTCCTCGGGTCGTTTAGGCAGAGAAGTACGCCCCTTTTGACTTTCTTTTTCTGCTTCGACTTACATATTCATTACAAATTTCTTTTTGTTACGATTCTAATAAATTCATTAATCCCCACGTTTGCGTTTTATTTAAATTTGTCTGTTAACTACAACGTTACAACATGATTACACGGGATTTCTTAACATCTTGGGTTAACTACCAGATGAGATAATCCAGATGTTATTGCAAAGAGACTTCTAGTAGGTACATATATTAGTGCAACATTTGATTATATACCGACTATATGAAGCATGACACGAGAACTGTTATCTCAAAAAGGAAAAGAAAAAGTATCAAATCTACCAACCTATCAGTAAGAAAAACCAAAACCACATGACAGTAGAAATTAGCAAAAGTTGCACTTCCGTCGTTCATTCGAATCGTTTAACTCAATCTCGTCGTTGCTATAAGTAACATAAGAGTCGTCAGCTCTCGTCAGCATTTGTACAGGTAACTGTAATAAATGAATTGACGTACGAAATATTAAATAGACTCAGTTCATTAAGTGCATCTTCATCCCATCAAGGTTTGACTGCAAAAGACCAGTTCAACAACAAACTACACCTAAAGATGATAAGCGCAACAAAATACAAACGCAACTATAAGTTCATTTTTGTACTTCCTCGACCCTCGACTCAAACATTCATTCGAGACGTAATGGACAACAATACCATTAAAACAGCGAGAAGCGTCAAGAACGATATCGAACCAAAGTCGCTAGTGTTAAAACAATCGAAGAGGAATTCCCATCCTCGCATACATCTGAGTTTTCATTAATAAATTGCTCTTAACTTATCTTCAAAAAAACCCTTCCCCCCAAATACAATATTCACGTAATTTTTAGAACCACTACATGACCATCATTGTCTGACTCGAGTGCCAACCGAGGATGAATTCTATTCCTTAAAGTTAATTATCAGAGTAAATAAAAAGTTTCAAATTTTATTTGTTGTTTTTTCTGAATTGCTGATAACATCGTACGCGACAAACGCCCTGGATTTCGGGTCTTTATTGCTGCTCGAGTAGCAACACCGTCAGTGAGTAAAATCTATTAACGTATTCTGAGACCCTCGAAATTATTTTCTTTTGTTTTTCAGTTACCAAACCGATTCAGTTTCATTTTGTTGGTTCTCCTCTAATCATTATTTTATCGGATGAAGAAGTAGAATGAAAAAAAATGTATGTAGTGTGCAACTCAAAATACGTAAACGTGGCTAATGAACCTAAAATCTTCGTACTTCCTTTTTATCCCACTTCTAGTTATTGTTTCTCTTCTTCATCGAAAAATAAACCAAAACTTTATTAAGTCCTTCAACCAAGATGACGGCCATTATGATACGGACTGTCCAATCAAAAGTTATATTCAAAAACCTACTAAAACGCCAAGCGGTTCTCAAGGCTATCAATCTCAACCAAACAAACTCAGCAATATTACAAGACTAGAGAAGTCTCTAACAATAATTGGAACACATAATAATCACACTGGAGCCAATACCAAAAGACTAAAGTCTTGAAATGCGTCTCGTTGTTTTGTGTTTATGCATCTGGACCGTAACGGCGCCATATGTTGGGTGTCGTTTGGGCAAGTTCCAGCGCCCTGATCAGGCTTCCACGTAACAGCCAACAGCTTGGTTGCCGAGAACCTATAGTTCCGACAAGTCTTAGAGCGGAACCTATCTGGGAATAGATTCGACCAGTACTCGGTCGGCCGACAGGAGGACACCTACCCCGCTTACAGTACAATTACCCCGAAGTTAGTTATACGGTATACAAACTTTATGCGGAAGGACTGAAAGGTAACCTTCTTTTTAAGAAATGTTTATAGAACCGAGGTGACCAAGCGATGTCTTTTGACCTTATTTAGCACCTACAGGCTTGCTTACAAACCAAATTGTTCTAACATCCACTATAAAGTAATCCAAATAATTAACCTTTACACCCATGAAAACTCATAAAAACCTTATATGCCGACGACACCGCTATCTTAGCAATTCAAACATACAATCTGCTCAACTCCAAATACATCGGTTTCATTGTTCCTACCTCCGCTATATGCATCACACATCTAATCGGAGTGTAACAAAAACTGAAGTTCCCTCATAAAGAACATTTGACAGATGGTGAACGGGAGTCCTATACAAATGTTTTTACGTAATGTGAAAAGCAGAAGCTTAACAGGGCCATAACTCACAGTTTCGCAACCGAGACATCCACATTCAGAGTGTGATGTCGCAACTTTCAGTTTTCATAAACTCGAGTTAAAGGTCTTATTATAAATCACCAATTATAATTAAATTCGAACTTGTGACAAAGTTTTGTGTCATGATCAAAATTAAAATTGAGAATTATGACAAAGTTGTAACCTCTAGCTAGAACATAATGCTAAGCACCCACACTAGACCCCAACAATCATATTAAACATGATAAGCATCAAAATTAGGTCTGCTAATCGGAAGATCTAGAGTATTTCATACAACACATAAAAAATTATGTTGTAAGTGAGTATCTACACAAATTAGTGAAATTGTTTTAGTTTAATAATATTTACATTTTAAAAAACGAAGGTTTTGATTACATCTTCGTTATATTTACTATTTATGGTAATTATAAGAAAAATATTGAAAACAATTACTTACTCCAATATATCTTTTGCATCGAAACGCACAAACTGTTCATATTTATAAAGTTATATAATGGTAACGTTTTCCGGCTTCATCAGATCAATAAACAATTTAATTTTCTTAAATTCCCATCGTTCAGTTCAACACGAACACGAGCTTTACAGAAACAAGCATAGATAATAAAATAATAAAGACTAAAACAATTTTCGCTAAACTAAAAGAAAAGTATATATAAAACATTGATAAAATAGGAAACCTTTAAACTTTCTGATAAGATTTGAAACAATAACAGTCTTTTATGTAACATGTGAATCAATAAAATACAAAGCAAACAATACATTTCTTCATCTAATATTAAATGGGTTAAAAAACGAAACGAGTATGGTTAAAAAAATGATATCACCTATGTTAAGAAAAACCGCAAAAAAGTTAAAAAAAACAAAAAGCTCCGAAAAATTCAAATGAAATGTTCACTGTTGCACACACGACACAAAATTTATCTGAAACAGTTGATTATCTTATAATGATAAGATAAAATAGGCTTGCGTCTAACTAGATTTTGTTGATAAATCAATTAGTACTTAGTAACTACACTGTGATCTATCGGCTTTATAATACAATTTGTAAACTTTAATTGCAAATTTGCTTCCTTTAACCGTTTATTTGCGTCAATTGATAATGAATAATTCTTTGGTTAAATTAGGTACGCACTGTTCCATAATTATGTTTAGTGTGTATTATTTATTTACCTGAATACTATTCCTTTTAGTGCTAAATGTGTGTTATTATTAATTGGCGTTGACATATAGTCAAGATGTCTGATTTTCCAAAGTATCAACTGATTAATATAATAAAATGTTTAATTAACTGAGAAACATGTAACTTATTGACATTTTCCATCTGTTATAATTAATTAATAGTTGTCTATAATACCTAGATATAGTATCGTCCAGAAGATCTTAAGTATATAACTCAAAGTAAAAAAAGGCTATAAGGACGTTTTGTCCACAGAAGCATTTTCGGTGTTTTGTCCATTCGGTAATGAATGATTCAAAAACGACTAAAGGTGTATAGAGAATAATGTATAAAGTGAACTTAAAATTGAACGTAGAATTTGAAAATATAAAAATACACAGGGTGTTCTATTTGAAAAAAAAAGATGATGGTTACTTCCGATAAACCGAAAGCGCTAACAAGAAGTTAACATTTTGTTCAGATACAGCTTATGTCGAAACCTAGTCATATGAGAATATCCAGAATTGAATTCGGACTACTTCCCATAAACTTATAATGGAATCGTGTCATGATTCACCCTTATATCTTAAAATCCAATAACAAATTCTAATGAATGTTCATAAATGTTTTGAGAAAGAACATGATGAAAATAAATCTAATATTCCCTTAACTTCAGAAGTGCAAGTGTAATTTATTTAAATTTCATTTACATACTATTCAATTTTAATTGTAGGGTTTGCTGGCATTAGTTACAACAGAACAAAAACAACTACAACGAGGTGACATTTTTGAATTTGGTATCGGCAGTTTAAGATGGGTGTTGAGGTAGCTTGGTTTTTGTTATGTTACACGTGCAACGACATAAAACATTTTGCTCGAAAAATAATAATAATAAGCGTCCAAGAACGTATAGAAGTGCAACTGCGACTTTAAAAAATAATTAATTAAACTAAATGAGCAAATAATGAAAAAATTAACAAAAGAAGACATAATTAAAAAAGCCGCTAATGTACTGATTCTAACCAAACTTACAGCAAAAATACTATAAGTTTGGTTCAAATATCTCGAAAACTGATTGAGATATTGTAAAATACTAGTGATTTTCTTAATCAGCGTCGAAAAATACATATAATTCACAACTAAAATTTTTTTCGAAATTTTGGAACTTTAAAGGCTAATACATATCTCGGAAAACTGTTCGAGATATCGAATTGGGAAGGAGGGGATTTTGTGGAGGGTTGGAAAAATTGTATTCTAATTTTGACAATTGCAAGTACGACAATAAAGTTTAAGTTACCTTTTGAGTTATTATTTTACCAGCATAATTTGCGAAGTTTTAAAGAATTAAAACGAAAGCGCAACTAACTCCTGCCGTTCAAACTCAATTGTTACGTACTTTTTATTTTTCTTAGTAAGTATTCTATTTGTTTAAGAAATCCGCATACTTCAAAACTTATTTCCATGAGATTCCAAATAATTGACAGAAATGTTAACTGAGAAATATAGAGCACTCATCTAAGACTGCAACGGCAAGTTCAAAATTTACTTACATTCATAAGTTGATTCTGACATTGGTTAATAAAAAAATTTCATTTTCTAAGAAGATAAGAATTATTGAACAACAAATTTTGAAAACCACATACATCGAAAATTGTAAAATATTACTTGAGTGACATTTTTGTCACGTCAAATACTATCTCTAATTGTTTTCAAGTTCAGACAAACATTTGGGTGACTGTATAAACATTGAGTTAATTTGTATAGCTAAAAAAAATTGATAACCATCAACATAAATTTCAAGATATAACATCGAACAGGTTCAAAAATGCATAGTGTTTTCTAACTTTTTTATGTTTTTTACTAAAACGGTCGCGGAATAATTTTGCAAGTAATGAAAATGTTACCCAAACATTTTTTCTGGATTATTTTCTTCTAGATTTTCATCGTATTAAAAAGATGCAGATGGCGTGTTTATATTTTGACATTTCTTGTTCTCTGTGTTATTAGATCTTCTTAAATTCTTTTACACCATTTTCCTTCCAGTTCCATTTTTTTCTTTTAAATTTATTCAGGAATGTTTTTTGCTTAAACAGATAAAAAATAAGAATAAAATTGCTCAGGCCTTTACAGGTGTGCCAGAATATTTTTTAATCTCAAGTGTCAGAATGTTAGCAATTTGTAATTAAATTTGATTTCAGAATTGTAAAAAGAAACAAATTTCCTCGTGAGGAATCAGAGAATTGCGTCGTGGAGAAAATCTTAGTCTTTTACGGCCCTTGTTCGTTCTAGTTTCATTCTTCATCTGCTCAGATAACATGCTTATGGTTATTATGTGCAAATAGTACCCTCAATCAATCTTCAAATGAGGACCAATTGTGTACCGCACTATAAGGTTTAGGTCCAGACTACTACAGAACAATACCAGTATTTGACGAAATGTCTGAAGGAAAAAATAAAGTTAAAATTCTTAGAAACATTCTAGAATTAGCAAAACAAATGGCTTGTAAAAAAATTCCGAAGAGTCGCTTTCAAACTGGCTCGTTAGAGTTACCTTTGTCAGACCTCACCAATTGAGCTCTTTGACAAAAAAATGCGCGAGGCAATAGTACGTTAGTATGGGAGAATACATATTGTATACGCTGGATAACTATACAAGTACTGTTTTCCATAGTTCCTTATAGCGTTTTTGCCTCGTCATCGATACCATAATCAAGTGCTCGTCGGCAGAGCTTCACATTTAGTATTTAAGCGACTGCAACCGGATTTTAGTTGAGGCAGTATGCCAACCGAGCATTGAAGTTTTGTTACAATTGTGTTTTCCAGTTTCCCATTTTTTCCTCTAAAAAAACGAGGTGACAAAAACCTTTGTCTTTTTGTTACCCCTTCAAGGTTACAGGTAAGATTTCAAATGTAGACGTTTCTTACCGTTAGTGTGAGCTTTATCAAGACATGATCATCGATATCACTTGAGTCGCTCAAGTGATACCTATGATGTAGCAACGGGTCTTCGGCGATGTCTATAACCGATATGCATAGTCGATCTCTAGCGAAGCGCCAGACGTACCTGTAGTTCTAGAACGGTACCTTTCATAGACAACGGATCTCCGGAAACTCGCCGAAGTGGATGTAAAATGTGCACAGTTGAAAAATGTTCGGCGAATCTCTGGAGCTACTAACGAGCAGTTCCAGCGGCTCACCAGTAGTACCTTTTCATAAAAGTGGAAGGTGAATTAAATTTGTTACAAGCTGTGAATGTAGATCTAGATGTAGTTAGTGACATTTATCAAAATTTACCCAAACCGAAAAGATATATCAGAGATTTAGAATTGTACACCGATGTAGAACTCAAAATAAGATACAAATTTGAAAAAATCCGTAATGAATTGCATAATGTCTCTTATAAATTGGCACGTAAACAACAGAGGACTACCACTACCGCCTATAATAACCCTTCTTGCCGATTTACGATTTTATAGTACAGCTAATTTTCAGGTAAGAAACTTTAACGTAAAATCGCAAAATCAATTTTCAAAATTTGTAAATCGTTTCTGCTAACTTAAGAGGACTTTCACAAAGTTCTGTTTCGAGACATGTTGGTTTTATATCAATGACAATTGCCACACATTGTCAACGTCGAATGAAGAAAATATTCGATCAAGACGAGCGTACCAAAATAGCAGAATTTCCTGATCTTACAGGGTGTATTGACTGATATATGTTGGGAGATAGTGGATATTCCTATTTAATGACACCACTAGAAAATCCCATTACTCCTGCAGAAAACGGGATATAATCGTTCCCATAAGGACTCGGAATACTGTAGAACGGACATTTGGAGTTTGGGAAACGCAGATTTCCTGTCTTGCCAAAGGTCCAAATAATCCTCCTGAAAAATGTTGTACAATAATAATTTCCTGTGCTGTTTCGTACAATCTCGGAAAATCAGTTAATGATACTTTTATTCTTAATTTAGGAAAAAACAATGTAGATGAAGGATGAGAGATTTCCCATTATTGTCCACCCCTTAATGCACTTGGATTTGGTGTTCGACGTGCACCTAATCACTGTCATTTTCGTGAATAATATTTATAATTTTTATATTTTTACATACTATAGAAAATAAATATGATATAAAAACAAAATTTTTTGATTATGAAATGTACAAACGTTACACAATAACAAAGAAACTCAACAATAAATAACTTAATGAAATTTAGATCTTCCTTTTAGGAGGGGCAATAAATAACCACACTTCATCAGGCCACAATTAATATTGGTATGAACCTTACAATAAATGAGCATTAACATGAAACATTAAAAATCTATTACAAATAACTTAATTGTTTTAAAATTCATTTTCCTCGGTGGTGTACGCTACAATTTGAGACATTTTTAACAACTCCACTTTCCTTATTGGAGAGTTAATATATTTTCAAGTTTATTAGCATACACCCTTGCGCCGATGTTTTTTTCACTCAGCAAATCGCTGATTGTCGAGTTTGATAACCGAATAACAAGATTGATTATTTGATTAGTTTCAATTCATGCTGTGTTAACATTCTTAAGCAGCATTTTTGAATCAACGCTGCCTAAAGACATTTTTGTTTTTAATTTAAACTAAGGGATGGAGTGATTATAGCCTTTAACAATGTTGTTTGCCTTTCTTTTGTAAACTATCTTAAACGATCTTTAACAATTTTTTCTACCATGATAGTAGCATATCTTATAAGAATAATCTATAAAGACAAAACAATATAATTAGTCATCAAGGTTCGTCCTGATAGGTTCGCTTAACTTTTAAATAAATAACTTAGCAATTACACGTGCAACTACTTTTGTACTCACCTACACTGAATTAAATCGATGTCAATGACGCTTTCACTTCAATAAATTATAAAAATTAATGTTAAGAAATTCCGAACTTAATAATTATTTAAATAAACACGTCAGCGAAAGTGTTGTAAGAAGAGTTTTTTTGTTTGTTTTTATCTCAAGCGGATAAAAATAATATATGATATCAATATCGATAAAATTATTTATTGGTTTTTGTTGAGGTGAAGTCGATATGAGTAATTCCTTTTGTTATTATTCTCTTATTATTTGACTCGATATACTGAAACTTGATAAGCAATTAATAATAGATAAAATAAATATGTCTTTGTTATAATAAAAGACCAGCATTCAGGTAATGTGATCCTTTGTAGAATATTTGTCATCAACTATATACAGGGTGAAATTAAAAAGTGTTTTAAAATTTTTTTAAGTTCGTAGTTTTCCTCTAGATGGCCCAATCTATATGTTACAAAATATAATTGAGTTTTTTATAAAATATATCCTAATTAAGGTTAGTAAAAAAAAACTATTGTTTAAGTCATTTTTCTATGTTACCTATTGTTAAGTGATGGGGGAATGTTAATTTTGTTGAGAGAAAAAACACTGTAACTTCCACATGCGTGAACCGATTTTCATAAACTTAAGCTCCAAAAGAGCATTAAAGATAAATTTTAGAAGCAGATAACAACATCACATTTAATGTTTTTATTGGAAACTAGAGAGCGTTATGTAACATCTATCTCTATTTGTTATATTTTTTTTGGAAATTTTCAAATGCAATGCTATAACTATAACCAGCTTACAAAAAGGCAAATAGTATTACTTATTTACCTGTGAAAACTGCAAACTAATATCTCTTGTCGTTTCAAAAATATTGGCGTTTTTTTCAATTCTGATCAGTTTTGACTCACTCTGTAAGTTTTAAGAGAAATTATGTTACTTAATTTGTCCTGACAACGAAATTACAAGTAAAATAATTTTATAACATAAATAAAGGAACGTAATAAAACAACAGTTGCTAACAGAAATTTACATAACGCAAAAAAATCACCTAAACTCTAATTGTTTTAAATGTATCAAAAATAACAATACAGAGTAATCATGTAAGAAAAACTAACATTAACAGTAAACAAAGAACATCTATTCAATGTATCGTAGCATTTCGTTTCAAATCATCAATATTATGGTTTTCATAAAACTGACTATGAAATGATTTTGATTTTGAAAATATTGAATTTTATTTTATTTTATAGGGTTTTATGAGGATTGGATTCCAGATCTGGTTGAGACTCGAGGTTTCTTCCTTTCTGATAAAGTTTTCTTGATGTTTATGGATCTCGATTGCCTCCGTAACCAAACTGTTATAATAACCGACTAATGCTGCTAGTAGCTTTCGACGAATATTTTGTGATTCCCATTGCTAAACGTATGTTTGGCTGCCGCTGACGTTTTGGTGTATCCCAGACAACATTTGCTCTATGTTCTTTTAGCCTAATTTCCATCGACCTCTTGGTGGTTCCATTGCCACAAGAGCAAGGTATACGTAGTCTACGACTGCTAAAAGAAAGTATCTGTCTGTTGAATCTTCTTGGTTGGTGAGAAGATAGTTTTGATGTCCCCATTGCTAAGCACATGTTCGTTGAGTTTTCGGTGCTGATATGTCCCCCTGAGACCGATAGTGAGCGCTCCTAGATCACCAAAAGACTACTTAGTATTTGGCATCTTCGCTCCAACAATATATAGGAAAGTCCAACAGCTACGTTAAGTAGTCAGCAGACTTTGTTTACAAAATTTGAGACATCCAACATCAAGACTCCTTGTAAGCTTTGACGTGGTCTCGTTGTTTACCAAATCTCCACTAAACGAATGTTTTGATATAGTGACCAAAATCTTTCTTTCTGACATCAGCAAGTTTTTTGAAGTCTGTCTCACCGGAAGTTAATTCGTTTGGAAAGGAGAGTTCTTCAAACAAGTAGATAGAGTGGCAATGGAAAGTCCACTGAGTCCAGTGATTGCCAACCTCTACATGAAGGGTTTTGAGAAGAAAGCCATCGAGACCGCGGAATACAAGCCAGCGACATGGTTCTGGTACGTCGACGATACTTTTGTCGTTTGGAAACACGACATAGAGAAGCTTAACCTCTACATGAAGGGTTTTGAGAAGAAAGCCATCGAGACCGCGGAATACAAGCCAGCGACATGGTTCTGGTACGTCGACGATACTTTTGTCGTTTGGAAACACGATATGGAAAAACTTAACCAATTTCTTCGACACCTGAACCAACACCCCAGAATCCAGTTTACTATGGAGACACAAGATAAGCAACAAACTGGCCTTCTTGGATGTGCTGGTAAAACAAACTTGCGATTAACAATGGTTATCATAATAGATTCATTAGGCAGAAAACTTCAACAGCAAGGAAGAAACCTTAGACACAACCATATCTGAAATCCAATCCTCGAGAACATCCAAACGTCACCTTACCTAAAACGGGAATTAACCGGCGCAATGCAAACCCCGCCCCCTTTAAACCATTATCAATACAACCTGCGCAGCAAACTTCATCAGTCTACACCCAACATATAAGATGGGAGGTCCTCAGAAGAAGCTGACGACTATTGTTAGCGAAACGTTAAGAAAAAATTTTAAATCGACGACGACCATTGGACCTGAATATCGGTATCGGTATCGCTGATGATAACAGCTTAGCTGTTGAAACACGTGTCCGAGTCAAGTTTTTGGTGCAGTTTTTGGTGTTTTTCTGTTGGTTAAATAGACGCTGCAGTTGGTGTTCCTTTCCTTTGATATAATGGTTTTGTAATCATAAGGAATGACAATCAGCCCCACGTTTTATACTTTGGTAAAAAGAAAAGAGTGTATAATTCATATATTAAGAGTTCGTGAACCACAAATAATCTGGTCAATGTTGGCTGTTCTTACGATACGTCAAGGAATGGAAGACAATGATTTTCTTCAATGTCCGTAGTGAACTTGATGTCAGTATGTTATTTATTGAGAAACGTATCTAAAAAACAGCGACCATATGGCCATACCAAAAATGAATCATCTATACATATACCTAAATGCTTTCGGTTTCAACGATGAAGTTTCCAAGATAATGGTTTCAAAGACTTCCATAAAAATTGTGACGACAACAGGAGACAAAAGGCCATAACAGCACCAGAAACCTGCTCGTAAAAGTTATTGCGGAATTGAAAATAAGCGGGCAAAAGACAATTTTGTATTTAAAAGTTGTTTAACGTCATAGGACGGTTACGACTAAACGTATTTAGTAATTAATTTTTACATAATCTTATGATCAAAATGGGTCTGAAAGAAAATCAGGAAACCGCAATAGGAGAGTTTGGCTCCGAAGGCAAAAACGACAGAGGAGAAAATCTATTGAGTTTCTTACTAAAAAATAATCTATTTCAAATGAACAGCTTCTTCTACAAAAAACCACACCACAGATGGACATGGAAAACTGCAGACGGTAAAACAAAAAAAGAAATAGATTATATTATTACCGACAACAAACAAATCTTCAAAAATGTTACGGTGCTAAATAAATTCAATACGTTTAGGAGCCACAGAATGGCGAGAGTCACTGTAGATATACATCTTGGCAAAGAAAACAACCCAAAAACTGCACCAAAAATCTATATTAGGTCATCATCAGCGAACCGATACTAAAAATAAAAACAATATGAAGCTTATATAGAGGGTGTTTCTAAATTGATATAGAAAATGTAGACGCATTAAAAGTTCTGAGGCAAAATATTATAAGGGTTCATTTTACACCCCCTTGTATAAAGTTTGCAGGGTTACAAAAATCGCCAAAAAATGTCAATTATCTGCCAAATTTCATTCTTCTAACTTCTTCCATAGTAGACATTAAATAAAAACTGTTTTTCCCCCTAACTTTAATGGGCTGTAACTTGGAGGGAAAGTAGTTTTGAACAAAACTTTATATGAAAGTCCCCCTTAATTTTTTGCTGAAAAATTACCCTATTGAATATTTCGCATCAATTTAGAAATACCCTGTATATATACTATCTGCGCTCACGCACCGTTACACCTCATTGATTCTTAGATAAGCGTGAATAAATACGAAAAACCTAATAGACCGTAATCATCATAATACTAAGATTATTATCTTCCGGGTTGAGCCGTGTTCGTCCTTCCTTCCTACGTTCTCTGCTTGACGTTTCGCTAATCATGCTGTTAGCTTCCACATGAACAATCAATTTGGTAGACCCCTTTTGTTGTAGTTGCTGGATTTTTCTAACCGTTCCAAACCTGACACCGATATTCTTCTTCTCCAATGATTTTCTTAATTTGTCAGTTACTCCAGCAATGAATGGCAAACGAGCGACAGGCGGATCTTATTTCTTTTCTGGTATAGCCGTTTTTCATTAGGGTTTGTTGGACGTGTCGAAGTTCTTCTGCCTTGTGAACCTCGTCAGGAATCTTGTTAGCTCTATGGAATAAAGTTTTGATTCGAGACCGCTTCTGCTGTGGATGATGGTGTGATGTGGCATGGAGGTATCGGTCGGTGTGTGTCTTTTTACGATATACACTATGAGCCAACTTGTTGTTATCCCCTCGTTTCACTGGAAACAACTTCAATCGAGAAGATGGTTGCCGATTAAGCAACACGTGGAAACTAACTCTTCACAAAAACAAAGAAAACAAATGTCGTCACAAAATTAGTCGATACCAAACAGAAGATCAACCAACCATCGAAAACCAACCACCCGTCACTGATCGACCTCAACCAACCGTAACGGAACATAGGTATATAACGAGGAGCAGAAGACAACAACATCAGTCTTTAGAGTAACTTCTGAAGAAGCTAACAGCATGGTTAGCGGAACGTCAAGTAGAGAATATAGGAAGGGAGGACGAACACGGCTCAACCCGGAAGATAATAATCTTAGTGACAACAGCCGCGAAAGCTTACATTCATACATCATCATAATAGTTCATAAGCAAACTTTTATTTTTTAAAATTTCCAAATTTTCACAAGAATCAATTTTGGCTCCGAAAGTAAAACGACAGAGAAGCAACTCTATTTCGTTTTCCTTACAAAAAAATAATCTATTTTGAATTTGAGTTGGCAAGAAAAGGTATAGACTGACACAAAAAAAAGTACCAAAGTGGATTGATTCTAAAAGCGTTGACAATTACGAACAATTTATTAAAGGTATGTTGGAAATAAAAATTACATAAGACCAAATATGAATACTTTAAATGACGAAATCGTCAAAGTAATATAAGAGCGCTAGAAAAGACTCTGTCCGAAATCTAAAAAAGACGAGGAAATTAGTCAGGAATCAAAAGCAATAATATAAGAAAGAAGAAAGCTGAGAGATTACAAAAACGCAGACTATCAGCAACTAAGAGAAATGAATAAACAGGTGTCCAAAGCTATCAGAAAAGATAACCGTAAGTACAAAAAACTATTGACCAAAATAAAACCCTCAAATACTCACAGCAAAGCTTAGAAATGGAAAACAAGAAATAATAAAACTGAAAAACAGAAAAGGTGAAACAACAACTAACAGAGAAGAGCTCTTTTAAATATAGTAAAATAATTTAGGAGAAACAATATAGAAGCAGACGAACGAAGCAACAGAACAACGGGATCAAATAAATATTTCAATAACAGAGATAGAATACGCATTGTAGAAGATGAAAAAGAATAGAGGCCCTGACGAAGATAGCATTATTATAGAAGCTATACAGGCTGGAGGACACAGATTGTTGAATACAATAAGAAAACTATTTCACCTATGTTTATGGGAATGTTAATTACCCATCAAATCAAACAACCTTGTAACGGTTAAATTGCATGAAGAAACAATAGCTATAAAAATAGAACGAGGAGTCAGGCAAGGCGATGGACCCACACGTTTAAAATGTACAACTGGGAAGGAAAAGTGCTATCAATAGACGGAGAGCAACTAAATCATCTCCGATTTGCGGATAACGTGATCCTGGATAGCGGATGCCCTAGGAGAAATCACGACGATGGCAAATGTACTCGACACCGCCTGAAAAAAATTGTCCTAGAAATAAATCATGACAAAACAAAATATATGACCTAATACCCAGTGACGGAACAAAACTGAATAGCATACACAGAAATAACCGAAAAATATGTATACTTAAGTCATAAATATCATAATATCCCGAGATAATCAAACTACTGAAATACAAAGGTAAATAAATTTAAGCTGGGCAGCGTATGGATCTTTAAAGCAACATCCCAATACACCTAAAAAGAAAAGTATTTGATCACTGCGTGCTTCCAGTGATGACGTATAGAGCGGAAACCTTAACCCTAACACAAGTGACAGCCGAAAACTTCGAATAACTCAAAGAAAATGGAAATATCGGTGATTGGAGTAAAACTCAGAGACAGAATGAGGAATGAGGTACTAACAAACGTAACGTAAGAGTGGCAACCAACTGGATGAATGAAGCTCAAGACAGGAAAACACGGAAAGTTTTAGAGAAGGCCTATGTTCAACGATGACCAAAAAAAGAAGCTGAATATGATATGATGTTGGGAAAGGCATCATTGGAATAATTTAGAACTATTATTTGAGCTTAATTTTTTTTTGACTGTTGGAGAAAGTCAAATTATTTTTTTGTGTATCAAGAACACTAAAACTATTTAATCTTAGACAAAAGATGTAAAGTTAGAACCCAATTTTTAATTGCTATTTTATTTTAGTACTTTTATAAAATATAATCGAGCTCTTTATACTATTTAAATAATTAACGTTGGGTTACTAACTTCCCATGGGTGTAGTCTGCAGATACAAAATAATAGTTACGATTGAATGCTCCACCGCGCGTAAATTTACTTTAAAAATAATTAAAACAATTCAATTTATTAAAATTTTGATAAATAACAAAACCTCCAAATAGCATTAAAATTCATCACATTTTTTAGATAAAAATTCTTAAAATCAAATTCTGACTACTACAATCAGCTAAAATTATTTATTGAGTAATTTTTACAAATTATTGTTCCGCCACTGTAAATCAACGAAAATTGTATCATCGTTTTGACATTGACTATTTTAAGTCATTAGTTTTTTTACGACATTTTTTAATGTCAGCATTAATTATTGCCCACACATGCACATGTGAAGACCACAATTAGGTAATTTGAAATTCGCGGTTAAAATGATTAAATTTTTGTATCGTATTGCCATGCGTGGTATTGGTTGGTTTTCTCCAGTCATCAGCTGTTCTATTCGTACAAAATGGAAGCAGTAGTTTAGTTTTTAGTGTTGTGATAGGATTTGCCAAGGTCGCTCTTTGTGTTCAAAGTGAACGAAACATTTCGCGTAAAACTTTGTTTATCGATAAGTTTTTCGAACGACACAAATCGTGTTGACAAAATTAACCAAAATCAAATTCAAACGGACTCATGAACAACACAAATAGTACATCTGATTCAAATGGTTCTGGGACATTCTTTGTGAATTTCAATCAAGATTGCACGTAAGTCGATTGCAAAATACTACGTAATAAAACAATGTATTTATTTACAATGTGTGTAACTCTTAGTAATTCAAATGACGCACTAAAGTCGTCGACAATAACAATTATAAATATTTTCTCGCTAGGGAATGAAAATTGCGAGAACCGTTTCGATAAAATAATATTAAGCCAAAGTTTCTTTGTCAAATCCGCGCCAAACGCTCGCTCGACAATTATTTTAATTGCAATTACGTAGTCGAACTCGAAAGTGGGCTGCTTTACACAAATAAATAAACAGTAATCAGCTGTTCCACTTATTAATGTTGTCGTTTAACGCAGTTGCTCTGATTATCGTGTTTTGTTCTTCAACGTAATAGGCGGACGTAGCGAAATATTTTTTAAATAAAATAAAACGGAAATATGTATACGTTATTGGATAAGATAAACTTTTGTTCCAAATTATTTTCCTTCGTGAACCACCGTACATTTAGTTACTAACTGGGATTCAACCATTCAGGGACATCCAAAACTACTTGTAAAACCGACACCGAAAGTAAAAGGCGCTCAACTTACGTACACATCATTACGTCATTCTTTTATATTTCAAAATAATACCTTGATTCCTTCTTCGCCTCTTCCTCAACTACCACTTGTGTGCAGGCAAGGCACAGACACTTTCTCTGTGACGCGCGCACGTACAAAGTAAAAGCGTTTCTGTCTATGCCCTACACACACGTGTAACAGTAAAAAAATAAAATGATTTTGTGCCAAGACAAAAATCGTTGCCCAAAATGAGGCTCATTTCTTTTTTCAGATCACTTGCTGTTGGAAGTAAGATCGGATACAGATTATACTCGTTGAGCGGAGTCGATTCGCTCGAACAAATTTACAGCAATGCCACTGAAGACACATGCCTGGTCGAACGATTGTTTAGCAGTAGTCTGGTTGCGGTCGTATCGCTTACTGCACCCAGAACACTTAAGGTGTGCCATTTTAAGAAGGGCACCGAAATTTGTAACTACTCTTATTCCAATACCATCTTAGCCGTCAAACTGAATCGGTAAGAAACTTTCAGCGTTGCTCAATGGAGAACTCATTAGCACCTTTTGTTTACATCTATTTCGAACCACGCCTTTCTCTTCGCATTCTTTTACAGTTCTCTATAGTCTGTATACTATTGGCGCGGAGTAATAAATCATAAATGCTTGAAATAATTCTTTATTTTCTTGTGAAAGCGGTACTTCTACGGTTAAGTAAAAACCAATAAATTCTAACCAAAATACAATCATTGTGCCGCTCTTGCAGCATATCGACCCATCTAGGGTCTGAGAACAATAGTTTAACCTGTGTAAACACGTTGCCATCAGCCCAGGTACTGACGAAACCAGAATCATACCCGTAGATGTGGGTATTATACCAAGATACAAAAATAATGGTATATAATACGTAAGAAGTAAAATTTGTAATGTGATCTACTATACAAATAAAGTAAATAACATATAACCACATAATAATTCATATCAAGGTAGATTTTACTATTATAATATATTTACCTACTAAAAATATGATTTTCCAAACGTATCAGGTACCTACGCCACTGCAATACGGGAGATTCGATAATTCTGACAGGTTTATTACTCCGCGCCAATAGTATACTTAGTATACTTGAAATGCAACTGAATGTTGGAATTAAGAACCTTATTTGGTCAAGCTAAACTGCAATAGCATTGATGCAGTTCGACTTCCTTCCTTGAAACCATTTATTTTTCATAAAACAATATTCTCGCGTTTCCAGATCACAATGGAAAAATTATCAAAAAAAAGTTCAAAAATGTATTTTTTTTCTATTTTGATGCTGCAATGACTACGTTGTCATTCTCTACTGGTGCAAAATAGGGTGCGGTAATGGATCGCATTATCACACTAGTTTTTTGTAGCGCGCTATTCGTCATTTGCTTTCGAATTATGACAAGTAGCCTACCAAACCTAAATATTGCACCTACCACTTAAAATTTGTTACCCTTATTTATTAAAGAAATTTAGAGTAAATACCAAGGAAATTTAAAAAAAGTGATACAACTACTTTTTACCGTACTCAGACATTTGCGGATTTCCTTTCAGCCGAGTTGCATAGTTTGTTTTCGTGCGGCAAAAGGTCTTGTTGTGACACTTATTTTTCCAAGCCTTTAAAAAGTAAACCATTCTTTAAAATCCTCAGTGGCTACAATTCAAAAATATATTTAATTATACAGAGTGTCCCGCTTTAATGAACCGCTTGTCAACTTTGAAACCCATATTATTTATTTTTTATTCTAAATCTACGTTAAAAAGTGACACTTTCTTGGATCAATATCGGCTTTCAGATATTTCAGGTTTTTTAGATTATTATTTGAAATATCCAACTTAAATTTTATTCACACTTGGGTGGTAACGACCTTAACTCTCCATGGTTTAAAAGTTGAAATTGGTTATACAGGTTATGAGCAAAAAATGTCAAATTTTGTAATCGAAATGTTTATTGACTGGATAAAATGTTGTGGAACACCCTGTATATATTTTCCCCGGATCGATGTAGAATTAAATTCTCTACAACTTTGTTATTGATGTCTGCCTACCAAAACGCAAAAAAAATCCCGGCAGCAATTTTTTGTTTGATATTATTAGGGGACCCTGCAAGGAACCCGGAGCCAGTTTTTCATCACCCTTGAGCATTTTGAGAACGGTTCACCGCACAAAAAGTCCCAATAAAAAATTGTAGAGGATTTTCAGATCTATCTTTTATTCTAATGACATTTTGTGATAGGAAGTGATATTGACTCCTATATAGGGGTTGAAATTTATGAAAACTAAATTTCACTTTTCAGTGATGATAGTGTCACTTTATCGGAAAATTGTAAATTGTAAAAATTGTTCCTTATAATAATATCTACAACTATTGTAGGCATATTTTTTCTCTCCCGACAACCCTTGTGGCTGTAGAGCTAGGGGTAAGCTCGTGATTTTTTGTTTTTTCACCCTACAGAAAAATGAAAGAGGAACAAGTTGTAGATATTACAGTATTAGCCAAAATAAACAGTACTGAAACTGAATCAGCTGTAATTGCCTTCTCGATCAGCTGAGTCAATTGTTGATTGTTGCCATGGCTTCGTGTTCATTACTTCTTTCTTATTTGAGGTTAGTTTTTGCTAACATGGTGCTAACGACGGTAGAGAAAACTTATTACCATTTCAGTACTGTTTATTTTGGCGCATACTGTATTATGATCTATTTTTGTTTTTGAATGATCTAAAACGATAAATTTATCTTGTACAAAAGGTTCAGGTATAAAAAATCCATTCATTTTTGCATTCCAATGCAATGATAGCTATTTACATCAATATAATTTATTAGAAAATTATTCCTTATTATAATTATGTAACTCAAAGTTATAAAATAGATCATCAAAATTTACAACAGATTATTTTAAATAGCCAAAAGGAATATCTGAATAAACTGGAATTGTCAAATACCAGAAGAATTCCTAGTAAGCTTGTCGGCATTCGAAATCTGTTTTTGTCAGATATTGATATGGTGTTGTTGGAGTGAAAACGATCAGTTTTGAGTCACAATCCGTTCTAATAGTTATAATCTAAACACAAAGCGTGCCTTATCTACTATTTTTACGATCTTCTTTTGTATTCCCAGGTAAAACTCTAATACTTCAATGGCTTATTTAAACTTTATTTCAGTAAATGTTTTTGACGTTCAATAAGAATACTTATTTAAATTATACTAAGCTAAATAATCTGTTAATTACGACGTGTTTGAAAAATTGAGATAAAATACATTTAATACGTAATGTATACAATCAAGAATATAATAGGTGCATAAGATAATAGGTATATGTGTAAAATTTTGTCGCATTCTTGTAAACGCCTTCTCATACTGTTTACACCTATTATCTTGCACCAAAACTATGTTTTGATTTCTGCTTCTTGAAATTTCCCCTCGATCATCTTTAGACATGCAAACCCAAAATCCTGGGTTAATTCTTCCACTGGTTTTATTTGGAAGAACGTTTTCAACGATATAACGCGTTCCATTTACTCTCCATAATTGGACGAGGGCTTCTTGGGATGTCGAAAATATTTTTTTCTAATTTTGACATGTAAAGTGACATTTGTCATAATCAAAGTAAGTGTTGAAACCATCTACTTTTCGCAACTACTTTTCGTAACTGAACTTCAGTTGGTATTTTTCAACTCATGTTTACTGTTTGAGGTTATATGGATAACATCCGTTTAGCTTTTTTAAATTTATATATACAATATACAATACACAGACAAAACTAAAAGAAAATAGAAATCTTACGAAAATAACCATCTAAACAAGTTAGACAAAAGTTAAAATTCAAAACTCCAAACTAGAGAAACTAAAACGGCTGTTCTTTTTCAAACGAAATTATCAGAACCAGATCAATTTAATCTAATTTTACAAATTTAAATTAAAGTAAGAAAACATTGTATTATTGAGAAACAAACGGAGGTTGTCCCTCAGAATTAAATGAGAAATGGTGTTTAGACTAAGCAAGTTACTATTCAACCACGACTTTAATATATTCACTTCCTTATTCGCGTTGGCGAATAAGTCCTCCCAATTTTCACCCCAAAATATAGCGACAGTGGTTCAGCAAAGAACTACAGGAAACACTGCGAAAGATCTAAATTCAACATTTCATTGATATATATATTAAAAATAAGATAGGTCCCAGCACCATTCCCTGTGGTACTCCGGTCTCTACACACTGATTAGAACTAACAACATTTCCTATCTTCACCACCTGAGATCTGCCTTCAAGGTATGATTGGAAGAATTTGTTACATGTCCCTCTAAATCCAATTTTCTCAAACTTGTCTATCAGTAACATGTGGTTAACCCTATCGAATGCATTTTTAAGTCCATGAACACACCCAAACACTTCTTCCCTTCGTCAATGTGCTTTTTATATTTTTAGTAACATTAAATATAGCGTTAGTTGTACAAAATTGCTTCTAAATCCAAAATGTTTATTTGACAGAATTGAGTTTCTAAATAATTGACATCTTTCAGTTTCACACATTTTTCAAAAATGTTTGAGACACAAGAAAGAAGAGATATTGGACGATAATTGTGAATCTTGGTAGTGTCGTTAGACGTATGCAGCGGAATAACTGTAGCACTTTTAAGTTCTATTGGGAAATATCCCTCTTCAAAACAAATGTTTATTATATGTGCAATTTTGAAGGAATTATGGATAAGAAGTTTAGAATTGATTCCTTTGCAAAATATTTATCCTCTGCTATTTCATGCTGTTTATTCAAGTCCCGGTTGACATCCATTGTTATATTTGTAATAAAAGTTGTATTCTTGCGAACCATATTGGTAGGGTCATTTATGGTATCCCATAATCTATGTCAAGTAGATATATTATTTGTTGTCATTTTTAGCAAAATGTATTAAAATTAAAATATGCTTGTTTTGAATAAGTTATGACTCGCTAGATGTTGTCATATTCTAAATGAATTTATTAACATATAAAGGGTTTTCTACCTTAAGTCGGCACTATTGCTAACTTCGTGGTCGGTTGACTATGCAAACTAGTAGCATTTGTTTCTCTCATCACTATGGTGAAAACAGAATATAAATCGAACATCGCGTTCGCGAGTTATGTCAAATTGTTCCATTTTTTCAAATGGGACACCCTGTAGGTATACAATATTCTCGATCGATAGGAAATTGAATAGTGAACAAAAAGTGTCCCATTATTTTTTATCCTAAAGTCAAAAATGACAGAGCTATTGATAATTTTTCAAATAAGTTTCAAGTAGCTGTGATTTTATAAACTACAATGGTTTGTTGTATAAATGTCATCAGGATTAAATGTCGAATTGAAGTTTCACTGGTAAACAGTTTACAGCCACTAAAAGCGTTTACAGGCGGGCTCAAAAATGCTTGGACCAAGAGGGTGACGTTTTTGAGCTTCTAATTTTAATTTTTCTTTTAATCTTCACAGAATAAATTAAAATAAACCATATCCTTTCGCTTCATGGATATTCCTCTTCCTTCATTTCATTTACCACTTCTGCTGGATATAGTCACCATGAATTTTATATGTTGATCTATCCCCATCACGAACTAATTTTTTTAAGTGACTGCCGCGATGAAGATTCGAACCGCCTCGACCAACGGTTTTCCGATTACTACTCGACCACCCGCGGGTCCGATATTCCTTCTACTTTCTACTTTATGGTAACTACACAGCCACCTTAACCAATTTGAAAAATCATCAATAGCTTTGTCATTTTTGACTTTAGCTCTGTCATTTTCGACTTTAGGATAAAAAATCATGGAACACTTTTTGTTCAGTATTCAATTTCCTATCGATTGAGAGTATGGTATACAGGGTGTCCCATTTAAAAAATTGAACAATTTTTTTCAACATAGTGATGAGAAAATCAAATGCTACTAGTTTGCCTGCAACCGACCCTGTAGCTCTAATAATAACGAAGTTACCAATAGTGCCGGCTTAAGTTTCAAAACCCTGTATAATGTAACAAAACTTCCTTTTTTTCGGAAAATTGTGATTATATGGCGAAAGGTTTGTTGCAAAAGCAACCAACTTTGAGTCTGATATGATCCAAATTTTCCAGAAAAAAAGGTAAGTCGAGTTATATTTATCTAGACAAATTCCCAAACCAAACATTTAGAAGAAAAGAATAAAACACAAACACTCTTTCCAGAAGACATTCCAAATGCATTTTTACATCGCAATACCAAATGTACCATATATGAATAAACGAGCGAATAAATAAATAAAATTAAATCTTGAAGTGTTACTTAGGACTCAAAATAAGAAATTTTTGACATTTTTCAAACTTCGAAACTCATCTTAATAACTCTCGAGGGGCTACCCATTATAATTTATCCCGAAAAATTTTGCATCCGTCGCGTCGGATTCAGTAAATTTAATATCAAATTTTCCCATGTAGTTTATGTGAAGTGCAACTATTGTATTCGTAGAAGTATGCTGGTTTTGTGAAATTACTATCCCCAAGATGCATTAATCGATTTTATCTTAATAATTCGCCAAAATTATTTTTGAAAATAATACACAACGCTTAAGGTACGCTCAGAACTCTTCAACTTGATAGACACTAAATATGACTCTAAATGTTTCTGTTTGTTTGGTAAAATGGATGTAAATCTCTAGAAGGTGTTAGGGAGTTCACCATGCTGTGATGGTTTATCAGTTTATAACACCTTGATACTATAGGGCACGGTTAGTGGTATGTTTGGAAGAAAGCCTATACATTCACAACATCAGGGACATGAAGGTGTTACACACAATAAGAGATACACCACCAAACCCTCAGGGGCTATGTGCTCTTAGTATAAATAATGATAACTGTTATCTTGCATATCCAGGATCTTCTACCATTGGTGAAGTCCAAATTTTTGATGCCAACAATTTAGTAAGTATTCAAATATGCATAACTAATATTCGGTTTAATAAAAACTTTCAGCACGCAAAACCATGATTCCGGCACACGAAAGTCCATTGGCAGCTTTAGCTTTCAGTCCGAACGGTACGCGGATAGCTACCGCTTCCGAAAAGGGTACCGTAATAAGGGTATTTTCGGTAGCCGATGGAACAAAGTTATTCGAGTTTCGAAGGGGAGTCAAAAGATGTGTTGCGATTTCGTGTCTCGCGTTTAGCATGTGCTCGCAATATCTAGGATGCAGCAGTAACACCGAAACTGTACACGTTTTTAAACTGGAAGAACCGAAAGATAGGTGGGTGCGAATTACTTTTGAATTATTTTTCGTTTATATCATTTGACAATATATTAAAATTTTACTGCCAACCTCAATTAAGCTAAGCTAATACTTAACAGCTGTTGATTTTTGCCTTGAACCATTTTGATCAATAAGGAAGATGCACAAGTGTTTTAATTGTCAAACATTTGCTGTCGTATCATTTTTAATTATTTTTCATTACGCTCGCACTCTCTTACGTGATATTTTCAAATCGGCCACCTTCAACCGAACACCGCATTTCATTTGAATTTTTGTTAATGCCATTATTTAAAAAATTAAAACTTGGTTTTGATTATTAGGTGTAAAGTTCCTAATCCACCTCTAATTGTTTAATAACCATTTCTCAATAGAAAATTATGCGATTATTTTTTGGCAGAGGACTTCTCGCATGTTCTAACATTTTTGAGTGGGTTTACCACGTAATTACATCTTAATCATTTAATTTCTTCTATCTGTAGGTTAGGGTTGACAAAGTTTTTCAAAATTTTTAGCCCACGGAGAAGCGTGGAAGAGACTAGCTGGATGGGCTATTTAACCAACTACTTACCAACGCAAGTGACAGATGTTTTCAACCAAGGTCGAGCTTTTACTACTGCCCATTTACCTTATTACGGCGTTCGCAACGTGATCGCAATCACTACGTAAGCATCGACACAAAGTCGCTTAAACCCCTAACAGTTTGAATTTTTCAACAGCATACAAAATCAGTTGCGATTATTAGTGGCTTCTGAAGATGGTACCTTATATGTATATAATCTCGACGGCAACGAAGGGGAGATTTATCTTTGTTAAAGCAGCACCGATTGGATGGAAAAATTGAAGAATCTCGCAAACCGGATGGAACCCCTGGTCGGTCCGAACCGCAACCGATTGGGCGCAAAGATGGAGGTAAAACTAATAATGTTTTATCTTTCTTCTAATTTTAATGTCTTTATCACTATAAGAATAATTTGTGATTTAAAGTCAATTTAAAATTATAATTAGTTTCAAAGTCTTGCTATAATAAAAATGGCATAATAAAGTGAGTTGATGATTCAAATCTTCTTGCCTTAAAATATGCCAAACAAGAACGTCCACTCCTGTCCGTATAACCGATTCCATTTTTTTAAATTTTTATTTAGTTAAAGTGGCAAGATGGTACTTGTTCAGGGAATTTGCGTAAAAATTATTCAGTAATTGAAGAAGTTTTGTTTTGGCTAATTACGCAAGTTCTTAAACAAGCTACCCTTACTTACGAATTGATTAAACTTAAAGAATTCCTTCATACACCTAAATCCAACCTTGTAGTTATGCTATAAACCCGAACCTATTTTGTTTTCTGTTCCGTGCAAGGCTCAACAATGCTAGGTAGCTACGCGGGCATCGTGAAAGGGAACCCGCCCGGCCATATGTCAGGTACTGGTCAGTATAAATTTAATTTAGTTCACGTGCACACGCATTCGTCAGGTTTCATTTTTAACACATAAGTTTGCTTTCATTTACATTATGTACGTATCATTGATTAATGTACTATGTGTAAAAATAACCAGCTAAAGGTCAATTTGCTACTTTGCATTTTGTAAAATGCTCTTGCACTTGTATATCAATATATTTCATCGGTGTCATTTAGTGATTGTGTTGACGTTGAGCTTGCATTTATTTTGACTACAACGTTGGAGTTCCATTTTCGTGAAAAGGAACTTTTTTTGAATATCTAAATCTTTTTTCAGATACTCTTAGCAGCACTGACAAATGTTTGCTAATGTAATAGCATGAATTTTTGAAAAATATCCTGCCTTATTTCGTTACATCGTAAGTATGGAGTTAAGTCCTATAACAGTGATAATTTGTATAATATGTAAAGGGGATGCGCATTTCTTTGTAATCAGGTCTCGTTCGAATAAATCATTAAATGAAGTGTTTTTATTAAATGGTGGATCTTTGAACGTTTAAGGAAGTTTTTCAGGTTTCCCTTTTTACTCTCTTGTTACTCTCCAATTTGAATTTTTCTCAGATTCTCATACTTCGAAAGTGCTGCAACCACATTTTAAACGCCTTCGGATTTTTTCATTTTCAGTCGTTTCGATTTCATAGTACGAAACACAGTTCTGGCCCAATAATGAATTCATATTGTTATCGTTAAAGATCATATTCACGCGTTACAATTTCTTAATCATATTTTAACACATCCCTTTTGTCTACGGTATTTGAACGCACACTTGGATTGCGTTCATTCAAAAATGCACTGACGATTCTCAATACTGATAAACAACTTCTTGGAATACCGTTTCCTCGTGCTTAGTTTTTCTTTGAATTTAATTTTTCCTTCAAATTAGTTAACATATTTATAGTGCACTCAATGAAATGTAAAATCGGGACTAAATTTTTACGCAATAATAGTCTGTCAAGCGATTTAAATTATGTACTTTAAATTGAGCCCTCTATAGTATAAAAGAGATCGGCTTAAAATATCAAGAGTACAATAGTTCAAACGTCAACAACCCTGCCAAAATTGAAATAAATGGAAGAGTTTTTTTAGTTCAGTTCAGAAAATCCTGGTCTTCATTATACCATTGACAAAAAAATCTTCGGAGGTTCTCTGATCTTAAATGGTATACCGCCAAAGTAACACGTTTACACAATTTTAATTTCTTTTCGTTTCTTTCAGATCATAAATGTATTGGCCTTTAATTTTCTTAATAGAGGGTGGCCCACGAGGTTTTGGCTAGTTTATATCTCGAAAACTATCTAAACTACGATATTGAAATTTTGCAATCATAAACAGTGGGTAGTTATGCACATTGTAAGTAAGAAATGACGTTGTTGAAACGTCACATTTCGGGTCACGGGATATCATCTTAAACATTTTTAATGCGACATCCTATACAGGGTGTTCCTAATTTTCATGTACAAACGAAAGGTGATTCTTTGGCTTATTTTATGACTAAAATATCCTATAAACATAGGTCCGCAAACGCTTCCTTAGTGGACTACAGGGCGTTAAAATTCCTAAACAGGACAGAGAATCCATTTTTTATTTTAGAATATACAAGCGGTACACCACAGAAAAGTTCAGGGCAGAAAAGTGACATAGCCGCTGAAAAAGTATCACCCGGTATAATTCTCACGGTCCTCTGACTTGTTAGAAGATGTAACCCCTGGAGCCTAACTTACATACCAAATTTTAACTCAATATCTCAAGAAATGCAGGAGCCATAAAAAAAAGAAATTTTAACACCCTGTAGTCCGCTAAGGAAGCGTTTGCGGACCTATGTTTATATGATATTTTAGTCATAAAATAAGCCAAAGAATCATCTCCTTTCGTTTGTACATGATATTTAGGAACACACTGTATACTTTTGCACTACTGTGAAGATCTCTCTAATGCCAATTCAACAATGTCAGTGTTTTTTTGCTACTATAGAAACGATATGTGCATTTTTTCCACGACGTACTTAGAAAACGGACGTTTCTCCTCTACAAATAGTGAGGAAAATTCGTTTTTCCTCACTAGCGAGGAAAATAATGTCGTGTTACAAAAATGCCTCTTTAAAAATGTAAGAATGTTTTATTAGAACTATATGCGCCTAGTACTTAGTTAAACAATTTAATTTAGTATTCAACCAGGTTTGTTTAATTTAATATCTTATATTTCGACTCTTAAAAATTGCTACCCTACATTTATTGGTTAGAATTACGCGGCTGGATTATGACAGATTGAGACCACACCGATACTACAGAATACTGTAGCGAGACTATTGGGACCCACCTATTATCAACTAATCTAAAAGAATCGCTTTCCTCACTTGTTGGACAAATAACTATTTATGAAGATTTATTTTTATTTGAGTGATGAAAAAATTATTAACATAAAACAATAACACTTTTACAAATATTACATTTGATGCTTAAATTGATTTCCACCTTCATTAACGCAGCATTCAAATCGTCTAAGTAAGTTTCTTGTGCATGCTGCTTGAAAATTATTTCTGGTGTAATAGTTTGGCAAGCTGCTCTTATTTTGTTTTTTAAATTATCTAAATCGGTATTGTTGAATTGGCATCAGAGAGATATTTACAGTAGTGCAGAGATATATAGGGTGTCCCATTAAAAATTTTAAAATTGATATCACGTGACCCGAAATCTTACGTTTCAACATGTCATTTCTTACTTACAATGGGCATAACTACCCACTGTTCATGATTGCAAAATTTCAATATCGTAGTTCAGATAGTTTTCGAAATATAAACTGGCCAAAACCTGATACAGCGTCGACCATTAAGCGAGGTAAGCTGCTGTATCTCAAAAACCATTTATCGTATCGACTTGTGGTAAAATATATTATAAAAGTAGGTAAGAGAAAATGTTGGAATTTTGTAACATGACCACCAAGGGGCGTAATTGCCATCTAAAATTTTAAAACCCGTTTTCTAAAAAATTCTTATAATAACGATACTTAGTTACAGTCAAAGCTGAGACAAATTTAAATCTTTTTTGTTAAATACTTTTTGCTCTATTTCTGAAAGGAAGGCTTAAAGTATTTTAATGTGTCGTTAAAATGAACTTTTCATAGGCGATCAATCGTGCTTTGAGTGATGTGATTGAAATTGCTTACCTTACCACTAGAGGGCGTTTTCTGATATAATCGCAAGAAAAAGTGATTTTCTGAATAAAAAACTAAATGCAGTGAAAACCGCATCTCAATATCTTTATACTATCCTGAAATAGTAAATAAAATAACTTCAAATTGAAAAATTTTTGAAAAGCTTTCCCGCTTTACGGTTTGATAATTGAAGTCTAATTGTCCCTAATTTGCCAAAAAAAATCTAATTTACTATTTCAAATTCCAAATGATATTTAAAATAGAAATAAATTAAAATATCTTTATCCTAACCTAAAATAAAATAACAATTGTAGATTTCCAGAAATGTGTCTTGACTGCTTTTATTATATATTTTTGTTACCACAAATCGATACGATGAGTGGTTTCCAATATACAGCAGCTTACCTCGCTTATTGGCCCACCCTGTAGTCTTAGCTGATTCATGATTGATACTTTATTGACTTTTGGACTATTTTTGCTTATTTATCCTCCCTATTACATATCTTATTTTGATTTAAAAAAAAGTCTTGTTCTTACAATGATAAGTAGATTTCTTAAATTAGCCCGTTTTACCTTCGCACCATTTACCAACCAGCCCGCGTTGTACCTCCGATCGATTGAAAGTATTTCTAAACAACGCCTTAAGAAATTAGTGTCCCAAAATCCTTTCATATTTGTTTGGAAAAAAAGATGAACATTTTTACCAGTTTCTCCGCCATATTGGATCAGCCATTTTGAATGTTTATCTTAAATCTGTAATCAATGGCTTCAAAAGTCCGAACATGTCTTCATGGCAAAATTTTTGCCATTTTTGCAAGCATGTCGACCATATTTGATTCACCGTTTCGGTTTTTAGTTTTAACATCAAATTCTTCAAAAGCGATTTTAAATTTTTTATTGTACGTACCTATCCTTCCAACCTAATCTATACATCTTATTTTGTTAACCTTTTCGGATACTTCTTCTTTGTGTGCCTTTGAACTTTTACATATTCCTTACAAACAGTGTTTCATAAAGCTCTCATCGATACTTATAGTACACTCATGAAATACAAAAACGAAACAAAATTTTTCTAGCATTAAGTCTTAATAATATACATTGAGCTCTAATCTTGAATGATACTTTAAATTAATATGAACTATTCTAGAATTCAATGATAAAGTAGGAGGTGATTCAGTTAAGTAACATTTGCACACCCTTAAGAAGTGAGAAATACAAACAAAAATAAATCCCTATCTAATAAAAACAAGTTCCAAAAAATATAAATGAACGTAAATACAAATATGAGTATAAGGCTTTCCCAATCACCAAATTCACTCTTCCATATACAGGGTGAGTCATAATGGGCGGAACAAATTTTACCAGTATGTAGAAGAGACTTTTTTAAGTAAAACAGTTCCCATAAACATATGTCCTAAACTACATAGTTGTGAAGCTACAAGATGTAAAACTTTTGTTATAAACAAATATTTAATAAAAACGACAATTGTGAAAACTTTTGCAAAACTTAATTAACTGTTCAAACTATCCTCCTTGAGCTCTAATGCAAGCACGAGCTCTGCGAATAAGGGAATTGTACACCCTAGCAACTTGACCGTTGTTGCGAATTTCATTGGCCGCGTTAAAAATCCTCTGACGCAGTTGTTCGAGCGTGTTAATTTCAGTACTGTATACTAACTGCTTCATATGTCCCCAGAGGTAAAAATCTAAAGGATTTAAATCGGGACTCGTCGCAGGCCAGGCAACAGGCCCCCCACGTCAAATCCATCTGCCAGGGTAGTTAGTATTCAACCACCGGATGACTTGCCTTCCATAATGAAATGGGGCACCGTCATGTTGAACCCACTTCTCTCCTATTCCGCTTACTTGTCCCAATATCTTACTTCCTTTCTGTTCTAAACCTCTAGTATGTACCTCGCCATTATTGCTATAACTAAAAAATTATATACCAGTCACCTCTATTTCCTTTTTGCCCCACCACCATTTTGCATTAGATACTATTAGTAAAATGTATTTTATTTCACTCGTTAAGAAAATCCTGTCCTGTTTTTTTTCATTTCGTGAGGCTACTAAAGTTGGATTTTAAGTTTTGGATCATGCAGAACTTTTTATCAAGAACAACTTTTTCAAAAAATCAATAATAGAAAAGTTTTTCATATGGTTGCAACTTTTAAGGACACACTGTATAAAGCATAAAAGTTATTTATATTAATTGGGTGGATTTGAACTTGATTTCTACGTATAAAGTTCTGTTTCGCTATTGTTGCATTTCCAGTTTAAGTAAGTTTAAATTCGCTATTTACCATATTCCGTTTTTAGTCAAATTTGAATACCCCACGTAGCACTTTAATCAATGCGTAAACAGATAATATACTTCATAACATCATGAAACTTGAGTTCGTAGTCAAAATGATTTTCGATTGATCTACAAACTAAAGTAACATATACTCATCATTTACAGTCTGTACAGCTAAACACTGTAATGAGGCTAGGCATATCAGAAGCTAAAATCACCACAACGTTACTAGTAAGCTACATAGTATACTGTAGTAGTTAACTTCATTTACATATAAATAATCGTAATCATTATTCAATAAAAGTAAAAATTCTTCAACTAACAAACCTTCATATCACAGATTCGGAAAAATATCGAGAAATGTCGGCGGCGGTCGAGTCGCCACCGAAAGGCGGTTTCGCATTTCACAATGAACAAGAGTATCCACCTCTCACTCAAAAAACAGACTGAGAGACGGACGAGCCATTGATAATAGGTAATGTATTTGTAATTGATGAACCGCAACTTAGATATCGTCTCATTTTCGGCACAGTTTTCCTTATACACGTGATTGTCCGCATTAGCGAAAAAATTATTTTTTATTTGTTTGACATACAAGAATGATGTACCTACAATACTATTTTGTTGTCCATTAAAAAAATTATTAGTTTTAATTTTTCTTATGTTTTGGAAATAGTTTCTAGTAACATCTTTTACTATAAGAAAAACCATAATAAAAAATATAAAAAAATTCAATATTTAAGTGTTGATTATTAACACAGAAATCGACGGGCAAAGATGTAAAAGCAGATGATTCATCTGCTATGTGAAAGGAAATTACAGTACTCTATCTGCTTTTGTGTACATCGTTGTATAAAAAGGCATTTTGTTTTGCCTTTGCAATTTTTGCCGTGGTTATAGTGAGTATAGTTAATTGTTAGAATAAATTTTTGTATTATCAGGGCATTAATGTTAAGAATCATTTTGTGAATTAAATTTCAGTTTTGTAAAGTATTAAAGTAGCGATTGCAAATAATCGATGCTCGAAATCTTAACTTCATATCAGAAACAAAATGTATTAGTTTTTAAAAAATGCTTTTGTCGCTTATATTTTAGAAAATAAAAAAAAAATGACTCTCGTAGCTCTTTAGTTTTACATACATACACTCATGGATAAGTTAAGTAGTATATTTTATTGTTCGTTATTTTTCTTGTACAACGGCTAGTGGTTATTTTGTAACTACGATTGCTTAAATAGCGATATAGGTAGGTTTTCTAGTGGTTACATCATAGGGAAATGTTAAATTGAAAATATAAGAAAATAGTTTTGCATGCATTGTAAAAAAATCAATATGTGAGATTTGGTGCCTAATTATTTTTTTTTATTGATGCCATTTTTTTAATTTACGAACCGATGTTTAAAAAGTGAAATGAAAAGTATTGCGTAGTTATATATTTATTAGGTTATTTATAGTAATATAAAGAGTTGCTGTGTATTTTCGAAGCAATTCATTTTGTACATATATTTATTTTATGTGATTCTGTAGTACATAATCATTAGTAATATGTACTCAAATTCCTTTATCCTACATTTTTGGTAATACAAAGTTAATTACCTCACTGCTTTACTCCTTATTTTTTTTATACATAAGGATGTGAGTTTTTAATGTGGTGTATTTATATTTGTATGCGGAATAATTTATGCACTTTGTATATATTATAGACGAGAAAACTAGACAAAGAATGTTCGAATGAGTGTTTTATAACAACTTTTAGTTGGCAATACTTGTAATTTTTATTGAAAACCATTTTTGGCATTGTACGTATGGCATATTTGACAAATAAAAGGCGTTTTAAATGTTTATTTTTTAATCGACTTGTAGTAATAAATATTTATCCTGACCAAAATCGTATCTGTTTTTTTAAATAGTTTATATTTATACTGCATTCGGCGAAATTGTAACTACGACGACTCTGGTGTCGATAATAAAGTGTGATTGTGGAAGTACTATCGAAACTGCTTTAATACCTATACGATAAATAAAAAGAACTGCAACCAACAGAACAAAAACTGAATTAAGAGACTTATAAAGCGACACTATGTGGATGAAATACGCATTTACGAATTACACATTTATTACACAATAAAAAAAATTGTTTTCACAAGACTATTCTAATTATTGTTAAAATTGTAGTAAAGCCTAAAAAAAATTACGTGAATTTAATTTTTGGTTTTTTGCTAAATAAGATGTTAGGTTCCTCAAATAGTCTTTCCTACATTCTTAAAAGTCATATGGGATATATGTTCCACAAAATGTAATACAATTATTTGTACTTTTATAGTAAAACTTAAACGCAGTTTGAAACATTTATGGTTTGTTCAGATGCGACATCTGTAAGGTTTCAATAAATGTCGCAACACTGCAATGATATAAGAAATTGCAGCCTGAGAATACCACAGGTAGCTGAAACTTAATCGTCACGTTATTGTTTATGTTTACAGTCTGTATTTTGATAGTGAGTGTTACAGATTAGTTTTGTGGTGCGTTTATTTCCTTCTTGTTTGTATTTAAAGAATAAAAATGTACAAATTCTTAATTTATTTTTAATTAATACAACTAAATTTTATTAGACTTAAAATTAACAAATTTAGTTGTTTTGACTCCCTAATATACAAGGTTATTCAGGGTATACGACACGGAATATTGCAGTCAAACTATTCAATAAAATTGAAAAAATATATCTGAGATGGGTAGAGACCTATCCGCGGAATATTTTAAAATTATTTTCAACCTGTATTTTATATCAACAGAGAATGTAAAATATAATTGCCTATGAAATTTTGACAGGTGATAATTATTATCCGTGTTTCTCAGTTATCAATAAGGTGACCTACTTCTAATAGCAATAGCTCCCCATACCATAACTCCAACTGTGTGGTGCACATGCCTATTCACAGAAAATTGGGGATCTTCTCACCCTTGCACGACCGTCATGCATACCCAAACAGAATTGAATTCCATTCTTGGTCCCAATTTGCCCGTTCTCTACACCACGCTAGACTATAACGTCGATGCTCTGGAGTCAGTGGTAGCACAAAAAGGGGACGGTATGAAAAGAGCCCAAAGGTTCTTATCCGTCTATAAACGGTTCGCATCCCAATCAATCTTCCATGTTCTTCAAACCATTGGTCCACAATCGCCCGTGTAGAAGAGAAGCGGTCCCGTAAAGCCAATAGTCTAAGACGGCAATCTTCGCGTTCTGTGGTTTTTCGACGACGTCCTGTACCTCTCGCTCTTCGTGTACGGCCCTCTTGGTTCCATGCCCGAACACAGACTGCCACAGTGTTTAAACTCCGTTGCGTTCTAGCGTCTATATCTCTCATAGACATGGCGTCTTCGCACTGGAGGCATTGTGATTGAATTAAAGAAGCTCTTTGAAATGCAATTTAAATCGCTTAAATGACAACTGTACTTACAAATGCTTAATTCATTGTTTTAGGGCTACTTAATCGTAAGTGTTTTTGAATGAGGTTAACAAAACAACCGCTAGGGCAATATGGCTGAAAAACTGATCGTTTTTTATCTTAATATAAACAAATATATTCCCAAAAAAAATTTACAAAATATTCATTATTACTAGGTGTTCTTCTTTCTATGTCACTTAGTATAGTATCATGATTTATAATGCCATCAGGACTAGCACTCACAAAATATTCTTGTTTGTGAATAAAGAATCCACAGTTTTGCACTTTTATATTGTAGGCATTTTCGAATGCACGTATAGCATGTTGCTCACTTTCTAATCCATATTTGGTTGCATTATTTGCTTGAAAATTCCCATATAAAATATTTTTTACAATATTTGTTCTGGATGTTTGTGGCCGCATCTTACATATTTGTCCAAAACGAGATGCGGTAATCCTTAAGGATCTTTCTTGGACCCATTTTGCATTCTGACTTTGACCTACAGTTGTTTGTTGAATTTCGTCAATTTCATGTGCAGTCTTTTGGAGCTGTTGTAAAAACAATTCCTGTTTCGCTTTAAATTCATCATCCTGAATTGATAAAACTGTAACATTGGCTAGAGGACCATAATCACGATCAGGTAATGCAGCTTGCTTGTTTTTGCCAAAAATTTTTCTCTTCACTCGGAGTCTTTTAGCTTTTAAATATTTAACATACCTTTGCGTATATTTTTTAGGGCTTGATCCAGTAAACTCTTTGCGCATGACCCTGTAATAATCACCTTGTGAATTAAACTAAACTGCTGCTGCTTCACATCGTGTTTTATATGCTCCTTTAAGAGTAAAATTTATTCTCTTACCCCCCACAAATTTGCAAACTACACTATTAACATGTTCTGCCAAATTATTGTCCATGTTTAGCAATAAACTATTTACGTTGTTAGTTAGTCTACTTAATCAAACTTCAATATCATCGTATAATCCACAATCTTTCATCGAGGGTAATAAATTAGGTTCGTGAAATTTGTTTTCAACAATTGAACATCACTATCTTCATTATCATCATGGGTGTCAATTCTAAAAATATATACATACATTGTTATAGGTACTTATACAGGGTGTCCAGAAACTTCCTGACAACGAAGACCGAAGATTCCTCAGATAATTTTAAGACAATTTCCACTTATTCACCTGGTCCGAAAATGCAAGGGAGCTAGAGCTCTTTGAAGATGGCGCCTTGTAAATAGTTTTTCTTCAAAGAGCTCTAGCTCCCTTAGGAAGCATTTTCGGACTAGGTGAATTGGGTTAAATTGTCTTAAAATATCTGAGAAATCTCCGGTCTTCGTTTGTCAGAAGAGTTTCTGGACACCCTGTATTTATGTAGGAAAAAACATACATTTCATGAATATCAACATTCGTGCTGCATGTAGGTATGAGGTCTGCATAAATTGATATCGCGGTAGGGATTTCCACGGCTCTCTTGTGGTACCTAGAAATAAAATATAGGTACTGTAACTTAGAATAAATATCATCCACATAATAACATCAATGAACAAAGCGGATCCATATCAATAAAAATGTATGCTGTATTTGCTTGTGTGTGCCAAAATTTTTGTTAATGTGGACTATCTACCACATGCAAACTTAAATAAATAAATTCGAGAAAAACAAAGCATGCTATTCAAATAGTTGTCGGTTTTCTAGATAACTTCAAAGAAAGTCACTTCACATAGTATGTTAATGTGGACTTGATTGTGAGTGTATCTGTAATTTTAATTTGAAATGCACTCATGGATTGGCAGTAGAACCGCAACATAAATACTTACTGAATAAAATAATTCATACCATTTAAATTTGCGACATAAATGTATGTGACGAATTTCAAAATACAATGCACAACACAAATTTTTATTGATGTGGATCCTCTTTAGATTATGATTATATTCAAACAAAGCTTACAGATGATCTGGATGCACACCACTGTCAATAGGAGTTATTGGAATCACTAAATCAGTCGCAGGAACTTCAATATTATATTCTGCTCAGCTAAAATCAATAACCAAGATCAATAATTACGATGTGAAAAAGTACAGCTTTCTCACTGTGTTGTTATATCCTTACTACACCCACGTTGTGCATCTTCCTTATTGGGATTTTTATTCTCTTTATTGTTTATAGCTCTAAAACAACAGACAGCAATGAATATAAATAATATACTGTATGTCCCGGAAAATCTGAAGCATATTCTAGTGTTTAACATGGGAAATTTTAAAAGTTCGATTTATATGTCCCCAAAGTGTTTTTAGGATATTTTCACTATCGGAACACTTAACAATGTGTACTACAAAACGTTTTGCTTCACATTATCTGGGACACACGGTATGTATATTGTAGTTGAATTTACCTCAAAGCAGCAAGTCGACGATTTTTCCTAGAGGCACACATCGATAGCATCTTTCGATTACTTCTTTTGCGACCCATTTTATAAATGCACTAAATGTCACTAAGTTTATAAATAAATAATGCTACAGTTTAAACCTAAGTACCTATTACTTATCAAATGATTAGTAAACTAAAAAGTTCAATATTAATGAAACACTACACTAATTTTCACCGGAACAATCAATGAGAATAATGTTTAAAAGCATAAACACAATGTACCTAATAATGCACAAAAGTCAAAACTGTTACAAACTATTCGGACACAGTAACGCAAATAGTACCAGGCAAATTCTAAATACTATACAGTCACAGAATACAGCCAAATACTTTTGTTTACGTTTGTCATGCTGTGTTGCCAGTTGTGGTAACAGATAGTTAGCATTTTAAGGCAGATGGCAGCATTTTATTGTACGATGTTAATACAAATTGGGGTTGAATTTTACTCATAAACTAAGAAGTTTAAAAATTTTTTGTCATCACTAAATATTTTCATCTTATTTTAAAGAATGCCGCTTGGTACATACAAAGTCAATTTACACTTACTGTAAAAAAAATTTAATTTGTTTATTTTTTCGAATTTATACACCTTGCGGTATATTCAACAGTAAATTTTCTGTACCATTTAAAAAAATTGTATTGAAAAAATGATAAATAAGGTCATAAATTTAAACCGCAGTTTTTCAAATATGGCGGCTACTACTTACGCCTCTTAAAATTTATTTTTATTTTTCTACATAGTCTCCTTGTGACTCTATACACTTCTCCCAGCGATGCTCCCATCTCTTTAATCCCTCCAAATAGTACTCGGTGTTCTTCTCTGCAAAATATTTGTTCAAGAAGGTGATTGCTTCCTCATTTGACAAGCGCAGTTTTTAGTTGAGGGAACAGAAAGAAGTAGCTTGGGGCTAGATCTGGTGAAGAAGGTGGATGGTCAAGCAGTTCAAACCCGTCTTGGTGAAACAGGATTTTCTTTTTCTGCAAATGTGGCCGTTTATCCGTAATTTCTGCCTTCAGCTTGTCAAGTAATGATGCGTAGTATGCTCCTGTAATGGTTTTCCCTTTTTGAAGATAATCGACTAGGATAACTCCATGACTATCCCAAAAACAGTCGCCATCACTTGGAGCCGGTTCCCCCTTTGCAGTCCACTGTTTTGACTGTATTTTTGTTTCAGGCGTATAGTGGTGTATCCAAGTTTCATCTACAGTAATTAATTGGCGCCAAAACTCAAATTTATTACGCCTAAACTGCGCCAACAGAGCATTGGAAATGTTCATTCGAACACGTTTTTGGTCTAACGTTAGCAAACGCGGCACCCAACGCGCGGACAGCTTTCTAAGCCTTGATCTTGATTTAATACCTATGTGACAAACACTTTCTTTGGACATTTTCATTTCCTCTGCTATCTCTCTCCCTTTAATTCGGCGGTTGTCTAACACTATTTCGTGAACTTTAGCGATGTTATCGTCAGTAGTTACAGTTTTTGAACGTCCCGAACGTTCATCACCTCCCAAGCTCTTATGGCCACGTTTAAATTCGGTTGCCCATAATTTCACAGTGGTAAAGAAGAGTCCCCGTACACAGAGTCTAACTCATCTTTAATTTGCATAGGCGTATTCTCTTTCAAAAACAAATATTTTATGACAGCTCGATACTCGATTTTCTCCATTTTCACAAAAATACTCACAAATGGCTAAAACTTTGATGTGTTGCTGTGAAAAGATACACAACTACATTCCCTGACTTTTATTGACGAGTGCTGCCATCTTCACGTTGAGGTCGAAAACTTTTCAGGCCGCCCTCGTAGGTACTATGTATAGTATTCAAATTAACCTATTTCCGCTTTTTTCTTGCAATATAAAAATAGAAGTGTTAATAGGGGAGGGTAACACTTATTCCAGCCACCGCACCATATAAATTTTACCCATTAGTACAATTTCAATTTTTACTCGAAACATTTTTTTTAAGTTCTGCTCAAGTCTGGGATGTCGGTTATTTATACAAATTGTAGCCCTTTCCGTTAGCTTTTAGGTGCCAAGAACTAGTTTGAGTTACCTACCACACGAAGTCGCACGTTATGTACATATACTACACCTCGTATAGCGTTTATTGGAGACCAGCGCCTCAAGGACAAAATCACCGTCGAATAGTGTAATTATATTAATAATGGGGGAATCGTTACGGTGGGACAAGTGTAGATGTAGCCGTTGTCTTCGAATAATGTGCTTTTTCTCCAAGGGTCACAAAAGTATGACATTTTTGAACTGTCAGAAGTCTCTAAAGTTGACATTTTGTGTATCACACAAAAAAATTATACTTAGCAACAAAAGTATCCACTTTTAATCCTAGGAGCTAAACTTGTCACTGTTAATCCTATGAGCTAAACCAATAAATCATAGTTAAAAGAGTGATTTCAGTTGAAGAAAAAGTATAATGTTTAATTCGGATTAAAAGTGCTTTTTTGTGATTCGTATTTTTGCTCATAACAAAAAGTATCACTTTTATTCCTAATAAGGAAGAATGGCGTAAACTGATATAGCAAGTTCCAAATGGTACAAAAAAAGTGCAAAGCTATTTCCGCCGATTTTTATTTTATTTACTTTTTCATTCCACCGTACATATAATTCTGATCCATCTTCCTCACGTACCTTCACTTCCAGTAGAAAGTATGAGAAGGAGACCGTTTGATACATGTTTAGAACACCAAAGAATTTATACAAAAGATCATCTGTTTTCTTTAAACTAAAAATTCACCAAAACTATAATAGTAATTTCAGTAAACAATTTCTATAGATGGTGTTAATAAATATGAAAAGCTAAAACTAAAATTCACTAAGTGTAGAAAAATTCCGGGATAATATATAACATTGTTTCATCACATTAATGAAGTATCCTCCGACCTGAAATATTTAAAATTTTATATGTAATTGAAATTACTATGTGGTCATACCTAATGAGGCATTGACCGAGGCAAGCTACACATTTCGCAACTATGAACTTCAGCCGAATTTAAAAAGTACAAACGGACAAGTCCACTGTGCCGCAGCGGGAGATCCCGACGTCGCCGTTGTACTTGCCGCTCCTATACTACCAGGTCTAAAAAAATAACGACCGTTAAGTGTTTAGAAAAAGGAGCGATCGAATGAGGAAGAACTGCAGAACGAATTCGGGAAATTTGGAAAGAAGAAAACGACAAAGTTTACTCTTACCTTGAATTTATTGGTGAGTTACTGTTGGCGGCAATGAGTTGTTCGACTGTTGCCCAGTGAGCAGATCTCGACCATTCTGTTGCGGCGTTCGCGTCTTTGTTCCTAATTGCTTCCAAAAGTGGTTCCATGTACTCCAACATCGGAAGCATCTCCATCGTTGTTATGTACAACAATAAATGAAAGTCGCTGACAGCAGCTAAAAATTGATTCGCCGTAAACTGCGACATGTATTGAGTCAAGGCGTTGAAATCTTGAATATGTCCGTCGACAAGCCGGTTTTCTACGGGGAAAAACTTCTTCGAGATGTCGGAGTTGAACGTGTATTGTGGGGTTAGCAGGGTCGATGCTGGTACGTCTACCAATAGGTAATCTATGGGTAACGGACGGCCCAATCGCGACACTTCGTTACCATACGTATCTTTTTCCTGAAACAAAATTGTTTGTTAATGAGATGTTAAAGATTTAGAAGAGATGTGTATAACAAAATGACCAAGAAAGATTCTTGTCGTTTCTGTTGTATACCAAGAAACTAACAAAAAATTAATTTTGAGTACTAAAAACCGGTCGAAAAGTGATGCTTTTCCTGGCGCGCCCGTGTTTAGCAGCCGAACGAAGTCAAGCTGATATAGTGACTAAACCATAAAAAGTAACTTTTCCTCCACATAAAATATATTATTTTAAGCATGAGAAATCATTTAGTGAAGTCAGTCCCAAATGCATAAGAAATTTTTCTGTCAAAAATGTGTGTATCAGATTTTATGATCAAAAACATCTTGCATATACCTATAATAGATATTACAATACTTTCATTTTAATCAATTCAAAAATAAGCAAAAAAAAAGGGGTGCACAATAATTAATGATACTCGGTATAATCAATAGATGAAATCTAATTTATTTCGGTATATGAAAAAAACTGCGATAACGATATCCTCCCAACCAACGCCGCTGTTCCCAATCGTTAATAACATTAACATAAAGTAAAGTAAAATCATCATAGGAAGATACCAAGCTGCGCGAAAAACGTGACGTCAGAGTGTAAACCCCAACTCAAAAATATACACTTATAATAAAATAAAAGTTTAAGTTACTTTGTGTTTGTTGTCAGACAGTAGTATAAAAAAAACTTTTTTGTAGAAAAACTAATAAACAAATTTCATACGTCGCAAAAACAAAAAGGTATAAACAAAAGAATCAGCTGAAGACTTATGTTTTTAGGACGCGCGGTAGTAATATCTGTGTCATTTTCCAATCAATACTGCTGCATCTTTATCTAGTTAAAAAATGCGTTTCTGCGCACGTTTTGATCAAACTCTAATATAAATTGAATTGTTAACTGCAGATTTAGCTATGTATGTAGTAATATGTGATTACACTATACTTGATTTATTAGAATGTAATATTTGTAGAAATTTGAAATATATATTAAGTTGCCGGCTGTAAACTTTTCAACATTGCGAAAAAAACTAAGAGCATTTTTAACGTAATATTTCAAATTCTTACCAACCGAATAAAACAGTAGCCAGTGATTTATTAGCTTTATTAATTTATTTAATAAATAAAATTAATTAATTTATTAGCTATACACCATTTGTGAATTTAGTTTACATATTCTGTAGAATATTACTATTGTCGGTTGACCCGATACCTGTATTTAGTTTAGCATCATCTACGCATAATGACGAATAAGTTTTTTGTTAATATCAGTTACAAAGATTATTCTCAAAAATTGTCTCAGTTTCGATGAGACATAAAAAAAGATTTAAATTTCCAGATCTTAAAGTTTATCTCACCAATCCAAACAATTAGGCAATAGTACCTATACAAATTTAATGAAAGTTTTCAAGTTGGACAATAAACTGGTGTTATATTAGCTAATACCATTTCTTCGAAAGTTCTTGTACAATAAACTATTTAACACGTTCATTTTTTATCGTGCTTTAATAGGCAATTCTTATACATTTTAATCAAAAATATTTTGACGAATTAACAACAGGAGAATACAATTTTTTTGACCCTAATCATTATTTTGTAGTTCAATGAACATTTGCGGTTGTTATTATTTATAACAGAAGTGTGGTAATGAAACCAGGCGGAAGTAATGTGGGTCTAACATAGAATTTAAAATAATACTATTGAGTGTATTCCTGACTTTCGATCGCAAATCTAAAATAAACAAGTGAATATCGCTTCCTGACTAAATATTAATATTGCAACTCCAAGTTTTCCTGAATTCGAAACATAAAACATTCTAGTCACCTTTCTAATGTATTTCTGTAATTTTTCTGTGCCGCTCTATATCCATTTTGTCTAATTGTATGGAACGGCATTCTTTATTTATTAATAAGCTTTGCAAGCAACGTCAATAATTTTTGTTTATGACAGAAAAGTGAATCAAATATCGTCTCGCATTGATCTGATCGCTCTCATGTAATTGTCACATGTTGAAAGAAAAATTGCTTACGACTACAATGGTACAGCGTTCAGAAACTGTAGACATAAGTAGAAAAACGCACCCTTACCTACAAGACGTGATTTTAATGTTTTTAGTATTACAGCTACCGTTATTCGAAATCGATACAAAATTACTAGAATTATGCATCTCATAAACTTCCAAAAAGTTTTGGCACCAATTACCGTCAAAAGGGTTTGACACTTAGAGCCAGAAGGCGGAGTCAAACGGAGACGCCAAAATTCCATTTCGCCTAGTGACTACAAAATGTTCTAGATTTGAGAAGCGTCTGAATGACCGCACCACGACGACGATGAAGATATTAAAACAACCGCGTTACAATGGTTGACTCAGATTTCTACGAAAATGGTATACAATTGCTGGTTCTACGATGTGATAAATGCTTTATCATTGGCGAAAATTATGTAGACAACTTTTTATGTTACAAATATAATTTTACTAATTGTATTTATATTTAAAAACACTTTTGATTTCATCTCTTTTAAGTAAAATAGCGAAATAATACTTAAGTTTTTGTTTGTAACAATTGTTGCGCCACCTATACGTCATTTCAATTAACGACTCTACCTAAAAGTTGATTAATTTAGAGACACCCCGTATATTTTTCATATTTCAGTGTGTATTATTTTTATACGCGAGGCAAGAAATTGGACTATGATTACGCTTATCTTGCGTTAGTAAATAGAGTGCCCTTGCGCGGTAGTTATTATATTAACTAAACATTTAATTTTAATGCGCATTACGAACGATAATGGATACGAATGATTCAACATCTACAATATACCTAAGCGAAAGCGTACCTAGCAAAACGGTAAGTGCCATTCAACTGCATAAGAATCCGCGTTCTATGTTAATCGAATAAAATGCAACGCAATAAATTTAAATTTGGCGGGCGAAAGATGCGTACGTCGCGGCATCTTCGATCGGTATCGCAACCAACTTCATGTGAGTGTTCGCAGTCGTCAACATGATGTGGCACATCGCAACGGCGGCCACAATAATTTTAAGTTTCTCGTAAATTCGTTGGCCGTTCGTGTCGGCATATAATAATTATGTAATATAAATCTTACTTAGTTACTTTTTCGTTTACTGTATTCGTCGAATCCGTTACATAGTACAAAAACACGAAATCCGTTGACGAAAATCGAAGTTTTTAACGACCAACGTTACGTATTGTATATCGGATTTACAAAGGCTGTGTTACAACGTAAATAAAACGGTAAGAATACGCATATTTTAGAATGAAAATTAGAAACAGCTCAGTTTAAAGATTTTAATCGGGGGAGCTTCGTTTTGCAACGTTCTATTTACTTATATTTGTCATCACGCAGGTGCGGACCCACTTGTCGAATCTTCCACTTTTGAACATCCGTTGGCGGGAAATTCATTTCCTCATTTGAATACACTTCGTTTTATGACTTACCCAAAGAAATGTTTTGTTTTCAGGAGTTTTGGGCCAACCACAACCTCAAATATCCATATCTCTTAATTATTCGTTTCTGATAAAGGCGAAAATTGTGCAAAAGGAAGGAACTTTACTGATAATTAAGTAACCTAATATCGAAGGTTTTTCTTTTTATTCTTTCGATTCAGTCATTTATGTGTTACAACTACCACCATTATTTATTGGAATTCGACAAGGATCGGTTAATATCCTTTTTTTGAGAAAATTTGATGTATACTTTCTGTCATGTGATGTAATCTTGCAAGGTTACGGCTGCTTAAGTACCCATAACAAATTATAACCGTGTAAACTGAGACAAGTAGAAAGTTGCTAATTGTTTTGGAGAACCTTGCCATTGAAACCGGTGTCTGTCACCAAAATTGTACGATTGGTCCTTTTTCAATATTAATGTTTGACGGATATTTTGTGGAGAGTTACAGTGAATTTTGATTTTTCAGATATGGAATCAGCAGTACCCGATTTCGAAGAATTGACGTTATGTGGTTATTGCAAACAGAAATTTAACGACACGGACCAAAGCCCAAAAATGTTATCGTGCAAGCACTATTTTTGTTTGCAATGCATGCGTACGACTCTTGTAAAGGGAGGAGAATTATATTGCGTCCATTGTTGGAAACGTACCGAGCTTGGAGATATGGGACCCGAATCGCTACCCACCTACGCCCGGTGCTGCATTTAACCAAAAACTTCGCCCAGTTAAAGATGGGCGCGAAACCACCAGACAAGCCACAAAAGGTAATATCGGAAAACTGCCATACGCATGCCATGCCTTTGGCTTTATGGTGTCATACTTGTTGTTCGTCCCTGTGCCGTGCATGTGCATCAACAAGCGATCATACTAATCACCAAATCAAGTCGCAAAACGAAGCAAAAGACCAACTGGTCACAGAAGTACAAATGGATCTCGTATCGATGAATAAGATCCTGTCCGAAATTCAACGTTTAACGATGCAACAGAGAGAATTTTTGGTTAAAATTCTCGAAGCGTGCGTTACTCTAAAAACGCACGTCGAAGCCGAACTTACAAATAGTAACGCCCACGTCGAGTTAACCGAAACCCGCGACTATTTAGCAAAAGCCAGAATGAATCTCTCCGTTGCCGATAGTTTAATAGACGTACAAAATTTATATTCGTCTCTAAGCATGGAAAAACAAAGGCTGCAGTCGCGTTATCAAGAAATGTACTTGCAATGTCAACTCGACGATTTAATTCGAAACTCGACCGTCGTTCTCGATTTTCAACTTTTGAAACAAGCAGTCGGAAACATCCATAGTGGAGAAATGTCGTTCCCCAGTAACTCTCGAATATTGCCATTGAACCAACAGAACCCCATACTTTTTTTAGCAAATTATTGTTTATCCCAATTGTACTCGCGCCACGTACTCTCAAAGCAACCGGTCAACGGAAACCTAGACTATCACAATCACAACACAATCCGTCTTTACCTCCAAGTTACATGCCGTCACACCCCCGCCACATCTGGTGCTAACGTCTCCGAAAAACATGTACCCCGATAACAACATGATAGTTCAAAACATAATCCACTCCCCGCAGATCATCAAAAACCCTTCCAATCTATGTCCCTTATATTATTTCAACATCGAAGTGAACAGCACACCGATCGGCCGAATCGTAATAGAAGTAAGAGCGGACGTAGCTCCGAAAATGGCAAAAAATTTCGGAGTGCTGACTACGGGAGAGGCGGGAATGGGTTACAAAGGGTGTTCGATATTCCAATGTTGGGAAGGCGAAAGCGTTATCACGGGAGATTTCGAATTGAACAACGGTAGAGGCGGAAGATCGATCTTCGAAGAATCGTTCTTCTTACCGGACGATACCAAAGTTATTGGCGGTACGCGGCACAGTCGGAATGCGTCGTACCCAAAAGCGTCACGATAATTTGGGTATGGTCGGCTCGCAGTTTCGAATAATCTTGCAGGAGATGCGAGGCTTTACGGGAATCTTTGGTCACGTTGTCGAAGGATTGGACCTAGTCGAGAAAATTAGTACGTACGGAGATAACGCCGGTAAGCCTACTAAAAATATATTGATATCGAAGTGCGGGAAGTTATAAATTAGGTTTAGTACGATTTAGTTATAGCATTGTAAAGGTATGTAGGTTTTTGTCTATAGTTTTAGTTGATTATTTGGCATGGCATTTATTTTTATTCTGTTAATGTAGAAAAGGTGCGATTCCATTTAAAAATTTGAATGACGAACGTGCATGTGTTTTGTGGTACGTATACATACCATAACTTTTTGTTTCGGTTTTCTGTTTTTTTTTTTCATGTATTTCGTTTTGATTTGTTTATTTTCGACATAACATGGTTTGCATGATCATATCGAGGCGCCTTACTCCTCAGCACAACAAATTGCTTAGTTATAGGTTTAGGTATGGGGAAACATTACCGTAATTTGATAAAATATCATGTTCGGAATCGGTCGTGGCGAATAATGTATAGGAAATCAAACCGTAGCATAGGGTGGTTTAAGTTTGGATTTTGTTTTTTTTGGGGTGCGGATGCGGTTTTAGACACCTACGCCCCTAATGATTCCTCAGTTTCCTTCTTTTTAATGAGATGTTCGCTTGAGAAAAAATGAAGATAATCGTACTATTAATACTAATGATAAAAGTTATAAATGTTTCATGTAGCTTGCGCATGCGCATTATCGTATAGTTTAAAAAACGACCGTCTTAGCTTTCTATCATCAATTTCCGGAGAACTATATTTTCGTATCGTAAAGATAGCATAAAGCAGATGGATCAATATTTTTAAATGGCGAACGTTGACGTTGAATGTTATTAGCTTTATAAGAATTCGTAGCTTAAATAGCAATCGTTTATATTGTTATAACGTTTAGTGTGCTAGTGCGTGTTAATATTTCAAATTTTAATTACGAATCATTGATGAAAAAAGATCGACTATAAATGATAGTTTGTATAAAAAATTTAAAAAAGAAACGGCGTGGAGCGATTAGTCATTTTTGTTTTTAATTTAAATTTATCGAATTATACGTACAGAGCAAAGCTTTGAAAAATTTATTGAAAAAAATTTGGGGCCTAATTTTCGCCGACTGGTCAATTTGTAAAATGCGTCGATTTTACATTTTTGATTAACATGTTTGTGTTTTATATATTTTTTTACAATATTTCGCTTGATGGAATTGTACGAATTTTGGTTTTTTTAAATTTGTAACATTTGTGAATCAGAAATGCGCAAATCTGGGTAGAGGGGTGGGGGGAGCACTTATGCTGCAACTATTTTTTAGCACAACGTGGCCAGTCAACAGGCAGCAAACCTGCTCTAAGTAAAATCAAACCAAATTTCTGATTTTCAAAAATTTATTTTACCAAAGTATGTTCATTTCGCACGAAATTATGTACTTTTATTTTCCAAACTAAAGTACGTAATTGGGGAAAACGGTTAAACAAAAATGAACATTAGGTGTAAGTCGGTTGTAACGGTAATTGTTATACTTATTTTAAAGTTTATTTAGCGATTAGACGCATATTTAAAACTATTCGGGTAATATTTATGTGGTACACGCTCTCAAAAGCAGATTATATTAAATGTTACGAATAAAAATTATTTTTAACGATGATTTTTGTTTTATATCTTTTTCCCATTTTTCTGAAATGGAGAAACGGACATTATAGCGCTATATATATATTTTTAATACGTAAAAGCGAGACCCCCGATCATTCCACACGATTAGTAATTAATATTGTTACTACTTAACGCCGTACCGAATTCTCAATAGTTTACAGGGTTGTCGAAAGAACCAAAGAATTTTCGAAACGTGTATGTAGGAGCTCAACGTCTTTTTTTAATATTTCGGTTGCTAAAAAGAAAACGCGCGCGTGTATTTATTTTTGAATTGTACCATCCTTTATTTGGTGCCTTAATCCGTTGAGAAAAAAATTTCGTAAATTTATTTTCTTAAGAAGGACGAATGTGTAAAAAATGTATAGAACGAAGCGACGAAATGTTGATGGAAATCAACTTAATATTAGGAAAATGTTATAGCGAAAGATTTGTTGATTAGTTAGGACATGCGGGATTACGAGTTTTATTTAGGACAAAGAAAGTACAAATCGGATAAGCGATTTTAGTAAAAGTTGGTTTACAATAGCTGTAGTTAAATTCTGAGTACAACGTAGCATCAACGCAAAAAAATATAGTCTGTATGTTAGCCTTTACATGTATTGCGGACCTTTCAAGTACCTGTTTCTATATCTTGATGTACGTTATATCACTTCTTGTATGTAAATATACTCTGAGAAATATATTTTAACTCCAGTTTCATATTGCGTTTTTAACGTGAATGTTTTTTTAGTAGCCGTAAGGTAAAATACAACGAATAAAGTTTCGATCCAAAAATGAAACGGTCAAACCATATATGAAACTTGGGGGAATAAAATCAAACTAAAATTTTTAGGAATATTTAAAAAAAACTTTTTCCCTTTAAGTGTTTAAATGTATAACATTTGAAACGAATGTTTGTAATGTTACTTCTTTATACTAGTGAAAAACAATAAAAAAATTTATGTCAGGCATCATGTGCAATCGTTTAGATTAGAACTATCGATGTACATTTTAGCTTAGTACAATCCTAAATGCGTTCGTAAATGTAAACAGATCTAATTGGCTATAGAACAAGTAGAACAATTTTTAAGTACTTCTATAATTCGTGTACGCTACATTTTTAATAGATCATTCGCAAACTTGTTTTATAGAAAATTAATATCTGTAATTAACGTTATTAGCCTCCTTCAAGCGATTTCAGTGTAGCAGCCAGTGTCTGTGCCTTGGACCCAACTAATATTTGTGATAACTTGAGTACCTACCACCTCACGAGATAGATTTCAAAATAAATAACTTTCCGCATCTACTTAAGTTGTTTTTACTCCCAACTAAACATGTGATTGGCAAAAGAACTCCTCGTCCATTCCTTTAGTAGAGAGTTTAGATACAAATAAACGTGTAAGAGCGTATTGAAAGTGCGTCGCGATTTATAAAATTTAGATAGAATAAATAAAAAACAAAACCTATACGTTGTAGAAAAAATTAAATAACATGTCGAAAACGTTACGTAATTTAGTAATAACAATGAACTTAAGTTGTTAGAAAAAAATAAACGTGTAAATAATCTTAGCTGCTTAACCCTTAAGTACGGCCCTCGCCTTCTTGAACACGTTCTAAGAATGAAATTAAAACTTGAAAATTTTGCTCGAAAACGAGGAAAAAGTAAATTCCGTTTTAGAAAAAAAATAGTTCGAACAAAAGTTATAAATGAGATCAGCGTAACTCGGTAATTATGGGTAATTAAGCATCGGACCAAAAATTGTTTTAAACAAATTTGTGAAAACATGTATGTACCAAATTTCATTAAAATCGGAGCATTAGTAAGATCTGATTAGATTTAGGGCATAATCTATCTAGCCAAAAGGGACATTAACCTAACAGATTTTCGAATTTCTTAAATATTTATTTTACACATTTGTTTTTCAAACAAAAGTTGTTTATAATTTAACTAAACACAACTTTTGTTTAAACTATTTTTTGATCAGATAAGTAATTACTGAGATATATCAATCACGTGATACTAATTGTTGCAACAATATCTCCACCAATATCAATTATACAAAAAAAGTTATGAGAGAAAAATTGTTGGAAATTCTATGTCTATAACTTTTATTTGAACCATTTTTTCTCTAAAACTCATTTTCATTTTCGTTTTGCGAATGAATTCGTCCTCTTCGGGGACATAAGCACATTTGCGTACGTTTTGCCTGAATTGTTTATATATGTTCTCATCAGCTCAGTGGCAAGCGTTGTGGCCGTTTACAGTCCCTACTAGTACAAAGAGCCATAAAGACCACAATCGCTTGCTGCTGCGGATGGCAGGTTATTGGTGACGTTATGGGAATCAGCATTATTTCTAAATTTGACGTGTTTTTTAGAACATAAATACTTAACGAGTAAGTAAGTACCTGGTAAGTAAGTTTATAGTATTAGACCATACTAATGTATCATATATTGTCTTGAGATTCTATAACCATTTGTACACATTTGTGTAGAGCATGCAGATGGGTGTAACTTATTAGCCAAATGAAAAATATATCAATATTGCTGTGTAACATTCTTTTCAATTTCTTTTTTTAGGTGCTCAGCTTAAAACAAGACAATTTACGCATTCATTTGCGACTGTAAAGTACCTACAATGTTTTTGTACTCAACTAACAAAAAAAAAGTAAACGGCTGCTGCATTAAAATCACAATAGCGATTCGCACGTTTTTCGAAAAGTAACAGATTGATATTGACATTCTTATAGCAATAAATGTTACCAACATAACTTTGTTTCAATTAATATTTATTATTTTAATCATTTATCTTTACAAACAGAAAGTGAGTGCCTACAAAATTTTGTGTGCACCTCGACTGTAAATGTTTTTTTCGGCCTTGACTAACCCCTCGGCTATCAACAATCAGAACGGCCGAAAAAAATACTTTACAGCCTTGACACAAATAACTATTTTGAATTTATTTTTGAACTATGTATTTTGAGAAAATGTACCTCTTGGTAATTTATGACTTAAAATTTGTGCTCAAAATAAGGTTACCATGCCTGGGGGAGACACCCACGAGTACTTTTACGGGAGGAAGAGCTATAACGTTCGTGTGTTGGGTCAGTTCAAAACCCAAACAATTCAGATTTAGAAGAAATTGAGATTGACCACACTGACCAAGATGACGACTACGCACAAGAAGATTTGGATTTGTCAAGTGGAAAACCTTGTGTGAGAGAACCTGACGAATTGCCTGATAGCACTGATGGCGATAGTGAAAACGATTTACCTCTCACAGAGTTACCTGTTAGATTATAGGCCTCAAAGAGTAGGCCAAAATGGAACATCTGCAACTCCAGATTCACTTCCACAGTCCCCTGCTCCAACGGAACGTCCTAAAAATGGTATGCTGAGAAAGATAATGCGTTTTCAAACAATCCACCTGTATTATTCTTCTAGTTAAGGTTGTATTAACTTTTTTGTAAATTAAAAATTAAGACATTATCAGCTTCATGTAACTTATTTATTATTACGGTCTCTACGTTACAATCCTGACATTGGCACATTTCGCAAACATTACAAATATTCCAGTCACTCTGGCACTTTTTCAGAGACTGTTCCCCTACCTTCAAAAAAATTGTGCAAATCGCTTCGGAATTTGTCCAAAAGTAGGCGCCGCTTCAAAAGTTATTAACAATTTCTTAAGAATTTACAGAGGATTTGATTGTTTATTTTTCTGTATCTTTTTGGTAAGTTTTAGAAAAAAAGTCATAAGGCTTTTCGTTCAGCGATAAATTGTGAAAAATTTCATGGATTTCGTACATTCAAGTCGTAAAAAGCTGGGCACTTTTAAATAAGTTAGGTTCTACAAACCAATCCTCTAAAACGAGTACAAAAATTTCTCCAAATTCTATTGCTTCTCGGTTGGTTAATGTTTTAGACTCAGTAAAAGTGGAGAAATCGATTATCACCAAGATGAAAATGTGTCTACAAAAAAAAAGAAAATCTACACCTATCTCAGAAGATATATATCCAGACCTTTTTGTAGAAGAGCTAAAACATGCATTAAAAAGACCAAATCAAAAGAAAGCTGCTGGGTTTGATGAAATACATCCAGAATTTCTGAAAAATTTGGGGAATTATTATTTTAGTTTTCTTAACTACCGTTACTCCCCTATTTCAATAATGTGTAATACTGAAAACATAGTCCAATACCATATCTAACCGTTGTACAAGTTTTGCTTATCTGCCTTTTATATTTAATGAAATATTAATTTTCAGTAGATTCAAATTTTCGTAGCTAACACCTAAAATTATTTTTTTCTTAATAATGGTAAGAGATAGGTACGCTAAACCTGGTAGTTGAAGATGAAAAATTTTCGCGTAAACCGAAAATAAAATAAAAATTGGGGTATTGTATTGAAAATAACAAAGTTGGTAACACAGAAGATCAGTATAAACCTGTATAGTGTGGTGACGAAACCGTGTGCAATAGGGGATTGGTTCGTCTTGGCAAAGCATTTATAGAAATAATAATCAAATCAAAATTGAGGCGTTGTATTTAAAATAACAAAGATGGTATCCATTTCTGGTATGACCGAAAATGACACCGCCATGAAAATATTTTCAGTAAGTAGACCATGCCCATTTGTATGGAGTTCAAGTTTTCAGCTGAATCGGTTTTCGTTCTCATTGGTGAATTTTAATAATAATAATACGTGCAATTAAAGTTCTCCAAAAACTAAACAAAATGAGACGTGTTTCGTTTCAAAATAATTATTAGTTTTTTTACAATATTTTTTTTAAAATGAAACTTTATAGCCTTATAGAAAGATACGAAATTATTTTACAGAAATATCCTTTCGTTGAATTTAAAAATAAAGTAATTATTTATCATTTTAATAAAAATACAATTATATTTTTAGTCACTTTTTAAAAAAAGAGTTTTTGTTATAAACAATTGAAAATATTATGGAGCAAATAATATAAAATAAATGGGAATCGATTCGTATTAAAAAATGTAAATTTGTTTATTTAGAACCCGAGATATAAACAATTTACATTGTTATTGTTTATTCGATAACTAAAGAATATTGTGATCTAAAAAAATTGTACATTGTCTTTGATATATTATATTAGCAACCTAGCTAGATTAGTTTAAGAAGCTTAGTTTTTACAAAAAAAATAGCAACCATAGATCTCGGCGAGTAGCGCGAATGATACGGAGCACAGCTCTCAATCGCATCAGCGCACAGTTGGCGAGGCTCATTAAAATATCGTTTAATTCGCATTTTCATAATTGATTTATTAATTTGACAATCATCGTGAAGGCAGTTGTAGTTTGCATCAACGTGAGATTGATTTTCACAAAGGTTTGTATATTTTACGCTATTATTAATCTATCTAAATTATTTTCAAAATTGCTTTTAAAATTGATAACTTTCTAATTATATTCAGCACAATATTTCCGGATATTTTAAACGAACATTATAAACTGAAAACAATTTTGAAAACTTTTATGACCATTGCTTTTTCGAAATGAACATTTTTACGTTTAATTTTATTTTTATGAAGCTACAGACAGTGAAGCAGAGAGCGACAGTAGTAAGCGAAGTTTAGAAGTAGAGAACAATACGCCCAGAAAGAAAATAAAAAAAAAAATTTTTTAGAATCACTTTTAGGATAAATAACTAATAAGAGATCGTTTGTATATGCACATTATTCTGTAACATCATAATAATATCTTCATTGAATAAATGTATTTAAAAAAAAAAATTAATTCCAAAATCCTCCAAATTTGTTCTTGATCTACAAAAAGAGTACATTGTTTTAATTATAAAATTAATTATTTTTGTAATACGTTTGCGTCTTTATTAATATAATGTTATTAGCAGCATAATGAATAAATCTATTACCTTATTTCAAACGAAAATACAATCAAAAAGACCAATAACGTGGTGGGCATGGGCTGAAGAGCTTGAGAGCTGTGCTCCAAATCACGTTGCGCTACTCGTCGAAAGCTATTGCTATTTTTTTGTAAAAACTACAATCCTAAGCTTCTCAAACTATTCTAGCTAGATTGCTAATATATCAAAGACAATGTACAATTTTTTTAGATCACAATATTCTTTAGTTATCGTATAAACAATAACAATGTAAATTGTTTATATCTCGGTTTCTATATAAACAAATGACATCTTTTTTTTAAATTTACATTTTTAATACGAATCGATTCCCATTTATTGTATATCATTTGCTCCATGATATTGCCTAACATTTTCAATTGTTTATATAAAAAAAATTCCAAAATATAATTGTTTCTTTTATTGAAATGATAAATAATTACCATATTCTTCAATTCGCCGAAAGGATATTTCTGTAAAATAATTTCATATCTTTCTATAAGGCTTCAAAGTTTCATTTTAAAAAATTATAACCAAACTAATAATTGTTTTGCAACGGGACACATCTCATTTTGTTCACTTTTGGTCAAGTTTAATTGCACGTTTTATTATTGAAGTTCACCAATCGATATACAAATGAGAAAGATTAAAAAATTAAATTTTCACTGTAATTAATAATAAATCAAAAAAAATTTCAATTTTAAAATATACTGTTTGTAGAAAATTTATCGCTGAACAAAAAAGTCATATGACTGTTTTCTCTAAAACAAAAAAAAGATACAGAAAAATAAACAATAAAATCCGCAAAAATTCTTAGAAATTGTTAATAAGTTTTGAAGCGGTGCCTACTATTGGACAAAACTATTTTTCCCATTCCTACATTATTATTTTGAAGCGATTTGCACAATTTTTTTGCAAGTAGGCAAACAGCCTCCAAATTCCTTATTTTTTCAGTCAGGGTTACTGGACTAAAATTATATTTTACAATTATCACTCTCCTTTTATAGTGGAGTCAAGTACAATTTTTAGCGAAAATATCGGTGACAACTTAGCAACCCTTCACAAAATATTCGTTTTGGTGCCAAATACAACGTTCTTGAGTTTTCCCCATCCAACGTTTGGGGCAACACCCTTTATTTGCAAAGAAGGGGTTTTTAAGCCTTTTTTGGAACACTTCGGGCTTCAAAAATTATTTTGACACACTTTACCTTGAAGTAAAGGAACCAGATTTACATTGTTTATTGATGATGTTCAAGGAACATTTTGGTTCAAGATACAATCCTCTATTCATCACCCCTCCTGTTATGTATATGTATATACAAAAAACACGGAAAAATTCAATCGCGTGTAACTCGGTCAAATATCGACAGATTGAGCTGAAATTTTCATGGAAAGTAGTCATAATGGACTACAAACAGCATGCAAATTTCAACTAAAAAGATTAGATAGTATTGATAATATTTAACTTTTAGTCGAATTGTGACTAGTTTTTCAAAATGCTCCCCAGTTTGTCCAAATCGTCGTAGAAAAACCAAAATGTAGCTTTCTTTATGTACATACTTTCATGTGATATAACTCAGATTTTATCTAACTCAAGCGCGACTTCCGAATTCGCTATTTACGGTATATAGTGTGTCCGCGAATTGAGTTGAAAATAGAAAAAAAATTTTATTATTGATTTTACGCCAAAAATAATTCTTTACAAAAAGTTCTGCTTGTCGAAAAAGTGTATTTGCAATATTTGAATCAAGATGAGATTAACATAGTGCTAATAAATTAGGAAAATGTGAAAATGCTTCAAGAGAGAAGAGCCATTATTTATCATTTTAGGGTAAATTTTATTTGAAAAAGTTGTTTAAAATCTGAAACCATGTCTAAATGCAAAACTTGAAATGAAAGTTAACAACAAAATTCATATCTACTCAAGACGCATTGTTCCTACGTACCTCAACAATTTTTTCATCCTTTGAATGAAATTACCGTAGACTTTAGAAATCGTTGAGGTTACATTTATTTCATTTACCGCATCCCGTATTTTTTCTTTAAGGACTTCCAGGTCATGCGGCAGGTCATTCACATAAGCCTTTGTTTTAAAATACCCCACAGGAAAAATCCCTGGATGTCAGATCATTTCCATCCATCGTTCACCTTTAGTGCAGTAAATAGAGATATATTTTGACAAAAATAATAGTAGGATACCACCTACGTCATGTAATTGTAAATAGTATAAAGTACCTTGTATTCATGTTTTATACCGAAAATGAATTGTCATTATATAGTTAATTAACATTTATATACAAAGAAACGTGTTTTTTTCCTGAGTGAAAAGTAATAAACCAATGTTAATGGTGTAAAAAGGAAAGTTATAGAAGATAAAAATACGAATAAAATGAGCACTAATTCGACTCAATCAGGTAATAACTTTCCAAGAAAAATCGGAAAAAGTGAAATATTTGGGTTTTGTTTTAAAATTTGTAGATCCGTCATTTTTTGAGATGTAGAACAAATCTTTCAAAAAGTAGGAGGTAATGGTACGTACTTAGTGTGTGCAAAACCCTGCAATTGTCGAGCAATTAGTTTATGCACAATTGCGATTTAAAATTTTTAAAGCAATATATTCAATCGAGGCTGAATGCTCGTGTGATCATCTAATTGTCAAAAATAAAAAAATATTGTAAAGTTGAAATAGAAAGAAACAAAACGTATATCCTGATTTTTCGATAAAATTATATTTAACACGCAAAAACTGCATGCAAAGATGACTGTAAATGGTCGAGTGAGAGAAAACGGAGAAGTAGTGGGAGTACCCTTCCGCAGCGCGCTTATATAAATCTCAATCCCTCAAACGGCGCTAGCGGACGGGTATCCCCACTACTCCGCCGTATGATTACACTCGTTCATTTTCAGTCATTTTTGCATGCATTTTTTGGGTGTTAAATATCATTTTATCGAAAAATGAGAATATACGTTTTGTTCCTTTTATTTCAACTTTACAATACTTTTTTATTTTTGACAATTGGATGATCACACGAGCATTCAGCCTCGATTGAATATATTGCTTCAAAAATTTAAATCCCAATTGTGCATAAACTAATTGCCCAACAATTGCAGAGTTTTGCACACATTAAATACGTATCATTTTCTTGGAAAGTTATTACCTGATTGAGTCCAATTGGTGCTCATTTTATTCGTATTTTTATCTTCTATAACTTTGTTTATTACTTTTCACTCAGGAAAAAAAGTTGAAAAAAAACGTTTCTTTGCATATAAATGTTAATTAACTATATAATGACAATTCATTTCGTATAAAACATGAATTTAAGGTACTTTATACTATTTACAGTTACATGGCGCAGGCGATATTATACTATTATTTTTGTCAAAAATTACTAATTATTTGCCCTATTGACTGGGGTACTTAGTGATGTGTTAACCACTGCCGTACCAAAATTGTGCAATGGGCAGGGCAACCATCCTGCTGTACAATGACACTTTATGAATTGTCGTGGATATATGATTTCCATTTTAAATTTAACTTAAAAAATAATACAATAGAAAAACTCTAAATTTATTAATCAAATTTTGTATTTAGACTTCGCTGCAGATTATAAAAAACTTTTTCATATAAAATTGTATCCTAACATGATAAATAATGGCACTTCTCTCCTAAAGTTTTTTCACATTTTCTTAATTTATTTTAAGCTACGTTCATCTGATTTTAGATTTATACAGTAACCGGCAAAGAGTTTGCATCAAATGGGAAAAATTTTTGTAATTGAGATAGCGAAAATTTCTTTTGGCAAATGAATTGAGAATATCGAATGACAAAAAAAGCACATTGACAAATGTCATGTGACCACTGTCATGGCGGCAAATCCCTTAAATATATAAAAAGTGAGGTTAGATAACAAGATATTGAAAAATGCCTAAGAGAAAAGTTGTTCAGAATTAGATTATACGTCTATGTGCAAATTTTCAAAACAAAATAACGACTTTTCAAAAATATCAGTTGTCCGGCATTTTTTCAAGTGACGAAACGAACAGTTAAAAAAATCATGTTTTTTTTCTAATTTTGACAAAAACAGAGTAACCGTGCTTAATTCAATATCATATTAACATATTCCATTGTATATATTGTATATATAAATTAAAAAAGCTAAACGGATGTTATCTATATAACCTCAAATAGTAAACATGGTTTGAGAAATACCAACTGATTTTCTACTTTTCCTAAGTAGTTACGAAAAGTAGATGGTTTCAACACTTACTTTGATTACGAAAAATGTCACTTTAACAGTAAATTATTTGCCGACGTTTCGGCTACTACAAAGTGTAGCCTTTATGAAGACATCAAATTTAAATCGTTTTTTCACCTCTGGAATTTGTTGGAGTCGTTTGTACGTAGTTCGTTTTATACATATGTGTATGTTTTTAATTATTTAAATCTAAATTTGTGTTGTGATAAGTTAATATGTTCGTTAAGAGTTGTCAAATTAGCAAATTCCAGAGGTCAAAAACCAATTAAATTTGATCTCCACAAAGAAGAACCTATAAGAATCTAAACATCATTAATTATATAAACACTTCAATTCTAAAAAAAAAAATTCACCTTTATGTAGCATATTTAATGGATGTTTCTTAGAGGGCCAGTTCCTTCGAGTTTTAAAGAAGAAGTAATTGTTCCTATTTTCCAAGAAGGTAAAGTATAATCCGAGCAACTATAGACCTATATCTATTCTTTCAAACTGATCAAAATACTGGAAAAACTCATTAAATCGCGACTCATGTCTTTTTACAAAAAGTATAATATATTAAATAGCAATAAGTAAGGATTCCGTCCAAAATGTTGTACTGAAAACGCTATAACAAACCTAATTAAAAATATTTACCATTCTCTAGATTCTTCAAGACCTTGTATAGCTATCTTCCTTGACCTGACTAAGGCTTTTGATACAGTTAATCACAATTTACTACTGGCAAAACTCGAACGAATAGGATGTAGAGGTAAATCACTAGAACTTTTCTGAAGTTATTTGAATGATAAGAGTACAAACGGTAAAATTATCAAACATTATCAGTCAGGAACGATTAATCTATTGTGGTATTCCACAAGGTACTATAGTTGGACCTATTTTATTTTTAATTTACATTAATAGCTCGTTTAAAAATAAAACTAAATTCACAACTAATTAAATTCAATCGTTCTGGTGCATAAGGAAATTATTCAAATTATGAAATTTAAGTGCACCTTTTTCCTTATAAACAAACAATATTATAAAAATTTGGATTTATTAATCTACCATGGTTTCGAAACGAACCCGCTTCATTTTCAAGATTTATTACAGAAAAATTATACTAACAAAACACGAAATTTTTTTAAAAACTATACTAAATATGACCATTTTGTTCTTGTCTCAACTAAGGAAGACTTCAAATTACATTTTAGAATATGCTGAAATTATTCAAAAATCAACCTTAAAGTCATGTACAATAAACCAACGGATTTTCCTTCGACACATTATTCCACTTAAAAGGCGTGCTATCGGTGAAACATTTGTATTGTAGGAAAATTATAAAATGTATCATGAAGAATTTGAGTTTACTGGAGTTTTCAAATCATCTTTACAACACTAGATTCTCTACAAACCTCAGAGCTAAACCCATGAAACATGTAAAAGTCACTCCGAACGCTATTTCCAGTATCACAGCAATGAAGTATTTAATCATTTTAGTATGTTTTAACTCAGAATAATATCAATTACAGCGATTCTAATCAAAAGAAAAATTTTTCTACTCCTGTATTGTAATTCATATATTAGAGTTTTACAATCTGTACTATAATGAAATTCTTTATGATACAAATTTGTATTATAATACAGATTTAGAACCGATAGAATTGCGACATTACGTAATTATCAAATGTTCCATGAGTAGGATACAAATTCAGAACCAATAGAAATACATCGTTGTTTATTGCACTTATCGACTGGTGCTGTGACTAAAGTCAAACATAAATTTAGCAATTTGACAATTCGTAAGTAGTGCTCAATAATTACCGTTTCTATTTAACATTGTGAGGTCGTAGAAAAAATAGTGTATGCAATTCGCATGTAATGACTATTAATCATTACATGCTCATTGCATAATATACTATTACGACATTGGTTAGCTTCACTATCGATTGAAAATATCACACAATTACTTTCCAAATAAATTTTCTTTTTAGAAAAGTGTACAGGTATTAAATAAATTTGTTATATACCCGTCAAGACGTTTAACACCTTAAACAATGCCACGCGCAGTACATGTGCTATGTGGTGCCACCGTTCATACTGGACGGTTTGCCTTTATCCAAAAACAGTCTACTACCTGTATTTTTATTAAATTAGTATAATATTTAATTTATTGTTTATGATAGACATTGTTGAAATGACACCATAAATACTTAATTTCAGTTTAATCCTTTGTAAACGATTTGAATTAATTTAACGGTTTATGATCAGTTTGTACTGTTACACTCCTTCCATAAACATAGTTATGAAACTTTTTTAAAGAAAACAAAATAGCCAAAAATTCGTTATGCATTTGTCTGTAGTTTATCTCACAATCTGTTAAACTTTGAGATGCATAACATCCTGAATGACCATTTTGTAACAGAACACAACTAATCAATTTTTGCTACTATCAATTTGAATTATAGGTGATATATTAGATATTAACATTTTTAATTAATTGAACACTTTACCATCTTTCCCAACAATATTCAACATTTTTCTTTAATAACAACCTTAAAACATACGTTTTTTCTGCTAAATTAGGTATAAAATTTCTTAAATAGTTTAAAATACCTAAAAATCTTTGTAAACTTTTTGTCTAATGGTGTATCGTACTCTTTTATCGCTTTTATTTTTCATCATCTGGTTTCATTTCACCATTACCAAACGTATGGTTAACATAACACTTCCGCGGATATGTTTAGACCAAAAGGTAAACGTTTAAATGCAAATAAACCAAACGGAGTTGAAAACGTGCAGTATTTCGAACTTTCTTCTTTTAAGCCCAAAATTTGTAAATTAGCTGCCATGTCCTCTAATTTGGGTATCTCAAAATAATCCTGTACAAAAGACGATTTAGTTAAGTAACTTAGGATGATGGTATAAACGTAATTGACCTTTCGGCTTTTCAACAATCACTAAGCTATTTACCCATTTAACAGAATACTGTACTTTTGAAATTATACCTAAATTACACAATATTTTTAACTCTTTCTTTAAACTTTCTTTTATTTTTAAAAGAACTCTAAGTTTATACAATATTCTTTTGGAAACCTACCAACTCCTGTAACATCCTTCAATTTATTTAATATTTAATCCTTTAAGAGAGTATTCGAGCGTTCCTGTATTTGATCAGACCTTTTCATCAAGTTTAATTTTATGCAATAAATTATCCTCATATTGGAGTAAAATTATCCTCTTCATTAACAAATTTTAACAAATGCTTCATATTCCTAACCATTACATTAAAATCAGCTTGTCTTAAAACACTAATTTTCAAATGGTTATATGCTTCTAAGTTAATTTTTCTACTACATTTTAAAGAAATTTGATTTCGAGACTCTGCTCAAATTGATTCAAACAAATTAGCAGGAATAAGATTGACATCTGAACCAGTATCTAACTTAAAATTAATGACAGTGTTTTCAATATTAACTTTTTCGTACCATGAAATAGCATTTACAATTTCTACATCACTTACCGAAGCACAAAAATATTCTTCATCTTCCTGTTCTTCTACATTTATTTCTTTTACTTTTCTCCTATTTAACTTCGATGCAAAATGGTTTTGGATTCCACACTTAGTACATTTCTTTCCCTTTGCTGGACATCTACTTCTATCCTGTTCATCTCTCATCCCACACCATGTACAATTTATTTGCTATTTTGTACTGAACTTTTTCATTCAATTGCTTTACTTACTCCTTTTCCAACTTTTTCAACAGCAAAACTTCTACTTTCCTGGCATACATTCTTGGCTTGAACTTTTTCTAATTCAGCTATTTTAAATAATTTTATTACTGCATCAACACAAACTTTTTCTAATAATTATCTTCTGCTTCGTTTCATTATCGGCTGAACTAAACACAGTTCTGTCTCTTAGAATTTCGTTGACATCTGTAAATTCACATTTTCCTGCTAACGTTTGGATGTCAATTAAGAATGATTCAAACGGTTCATTTTTGTGAACGTTCATAGAATATGCGTCTACAATATAATATATTCTTTTTAGGGTTACATATACCTCTTCAAACTTTTTTAAAACTGCCTGATAATCTTCGTCTCCTTCCTCAAATTTAAAACTATTGTACGTTTTCAAACCGTCATGTCCCACACAGTTTAGAAGACTTTTTTATACACGTTTGTTTTTCATGTATTATTCTTCTAGTTATGGTTGTATTAACTTTTTGTAAATTAAAAATTAAAAGACCTTATCATGCTTCATGTAACTTATTTATTATTTTTTATAACTACCGTCTCTATGTTACAATCCTGACATTGGCACACTTGGCAAACATTACAATAGTAATTGTATTACACGAGGAGAAAATCATAGTTTTCATGCGAGTGTGTTAGCTGCGCGAGGGTGGTAGCCCGAGCGCTGACAATCTGAGCAATGAAACATGGTTTTATCCTCAAGTTACGTGTGTAACATAACTACATAGACCGTGTGTCACAGATCATCTGAAGCATTCTGATTAACATGGGGAATTTGAAAGTCCGATTTATATGTCCCCAAACTAAATGTTCTAAATGTGAATATTCTAATAAATCCCTTGTCGGTTCAAGTAAAAAAATTAAAACTTATGCCTCTTTACAGATAGAAATTGAACGCTGTTTCTCTTAAAATAAAAATACAACTAAAAAAAGAAATCGGACTGGGATTGGAACCCTCGTACAATTTGTAATATTATTAATCCTATTGATTAGTCAACTGATGAATGTTAATGTAAGTGCTGAGGCCAATTATTGTTCATGATGTCTGCTCTTTAGAAGCTAATTCATTTTTGTGACTTAACGCATGCGTAGCATGCTGGCTTTGTCTAGTATGTTTGGTTAAATTTTAGAAATTGTTACGCATAACGTTTTCTAGTAGACATTGTTAATGCTTCAGTGAAATGTGTGTCTTACGACATCTCGTGTAATAGGGACACGTATAAATGCTTCAGATTATCCGGGACAGACGGTATACCAATACTATAGAAAACTTTATTTTTAGCTTAGAATTAGACTTTTAGTTTCTGCCTACCGAGTTCACTTTTCTAGAATTCGTTATTAAAATATTTATGCACTGTTACTTGTTTATATTTAAATCAAATCAGTGCAAAGTGTTATTCGGTTGGATTTAAGCAAGGGGAGCCGGTACTTTTCCCATACTAATGTGGTCGGGGGTGAACGTTGATGGTTGGTAGGTTACAGTTATTACTATTTTTCTTTAAAAATGAAATGTTTTTATAGGATTTGGAATAAACGGTGTTGGTTGGTAAGTTATAGTTATTACAATTTTCTTCTTTAAAAAATTACAAGTTTTCATGTGATTTGGGGTAAACGGTGTTGGTTGGTACATGTGATCGGGGGTGAACGGTGTTGGTTGGTAGGTTACAGTTATTACAATTTTCTTCTTTAAAAAAATTACATGTTTTCGTGGGTAAACGGTATTGGTTGTAGATGTGATCGGGAGTAAACGGTATTGGTTGGTAGGTTATAGTTATTACAATTTTCTTCTTTAAAAAATATATGTTTTCATATGGTTTAGGGTAAACGGTTGCTAGATGTGATCGAGGGTCAACGTTGTTGGTTGGTAGGTTCCAGTTATTACATTTTTTTCTTTAAAAAATGAAATGTTTTTATGGGATTTTGAATAAACGGTGTTGATTGGTAGGTTATAGTTATTACAATTTTCTTCTTTAAAAAATTATAAGTTTTCATGTGATTTGGGGTAAACGGTGTTGGTTGGTACATGTAATCGGGGTGAACGGTGTTGGTTGGTAGGTTACAGTTATTACACTATTCTTCTTTAAAAATTAGATGTTTTCATGGGTAAACGGTATTGGTTGTAGATATGATCGGGGAGTAAACGGTGTTGGTTGGTAGGTGATAGTTATTACAATTTTTTCTTTAAAAATTACATGTTTTCAGGTGATTTGGGGTAAACGGTGTTGGTTGGTAGATGTGATAGGGGGTGAACGGTGTTGGTTGGTTGGATACAATTACTACAATCTTCTTCTTTGAAAAAATTACGGGTTTTCATGTAAACGGTGTTGGTTGGTAGATGTGAAGAATTGGAACATTTTAACATATTTTACGTGTATTTACTCATTGTGTTTTACTTAGAATTATTATTTTTCGTTATTAATATTAAATACTTGTTTCGGGGATATTTCTTCTAGGGATATTTTTTCCGGGGAGAATTTTCCCAAAAGACATTTTTTTCCGGTGGTATTTTTCCGGCGGTATTTGTTTCTATTCATTATCAAAACATTGATTAGAATTAATTAATACTAATTAATAATGACATTACAATAAAGATGTACATTTGTAGAATAAACTGCTTTAGTAACTTTTTATAATGAGAATCGCAACATCAGGTTTTATTAAGTGTGACATTTAGAATAAAGAAAGGAATTATTTTATACTATAAGAAAAAAAGAAAGTAATGATGGTCCATATAAGACAAAACGTTGGTTTAAAAATCTATTCCTATCAATCAATAGAGGACAAAAAGTGGCAATGGCAAAGTGCAATTTATTTTCTTATACAGGGTGGCGTACTACCAACGAATTATTTCGTAGCATTAAAATAATAAATAATGTAAGAAATCTTAAGGCATACATTATTGAAATTATTCCGGATCACATTTTAAAAACATTTTGGATTGTACAGGGTGCTCTAGAAACACGTATCATATGAGTTATTTTAAATTGATCAACCTGTATTTTTTTTCTATTTTTAAATTGTACAATAAAAATGTTTTTAATACTACCGCATAACCATAACGACTTAAAACTTAAATAACTTTCTTGGCTGTGTGCCTTTCTCCTATTTAAAATACATTGCCTATGCCAGTCATACTGCATTCTCAGCGTGGCCGGCACTATAGTACTTATGTTTTGAATTGATGGAACGTTCAATAGAACTGGTAGCTCCTATACCTATATATTTTAATTTAAAATTTATAATTTATTTGCTCGATACCTGCTTAGAAAGTGGCTGGTATCCACTACACTGGCAGACAAAAAATCTTGGACACCTAAAATTTACCTTATGTTTGATGCTAATTATCTTCTGAACCGTTGATTCGATTTGGATGATTTTTTTAAATTGTAGTCTGATCCATCAGGAATGTGAGTATGTAACTGATTCTTGAATAAAGTTAAATTTTCATTAAATACAGGGTGTTAGAATGAGTCTGTGTTTGTTTACAAAAATTCGGAACACCCTGTGGAACACGCAAACGAAAACTTCACCATCCCTCAACGTAGTGTAAATCACTATCTACGGTAATTCATTTTAATTATTGTAATTTCCTTGAAATCTCTGTCTGTTTATCATCTCCTCCGAGGTGTTTCAAAAAAAAACTGAATACACCATTTGATAGAGGCAAATTTTGAAAAATTTCGATATCATGTTGGTTTGTTACAAAGCTTGATATTTTTCTGGTTATTACAATATAAAATGAAAATGATTTATAAGAATCACGGTTAAATGAAATTTCCTTTAAAAAAATACGAATTATATTTCCTATTCTATCAGATGAGTCACAGCAAGGGGTGGCCGGGTACAACTTCTGTTAATAAAATTAAAATTAAAATTATAACGATAAAAATAATATTTGAATTAAAAATTCATTTAAAAAAAAATATGTTTGCGCATTGGGATTCGAACTCGAGGTCCGCATACTGAAAAGTTACGAGCTATAGCAACTCTTCACTGAAAAGTCTTGTATAAAGTTGCATAAAATTATTAATTTTTCGAAATCGGCAGTGAAGTAAATAAAATCGGCACTAAATTCATTCATTATACGACGATTTTAAGTTTACATTTTTACCGGTAGAGATATGTAAAATGTATGTAAATTTTAGAATCGCGCATGCACGGTGCAAACTTTTATCGTAAAATAAATAGTTTGAGTTTTTGAATAAACTCAGATATTAGTTGTCACGTGGTCTTTAATAGTTATTTATGTATCAATGCACTAAAGTTTGATTTTTCACGACGAATGTGGTTAGGTGAGCCATATTATATTTTTTCCGAAATCCCAAATTTGAACAAAATCAGACAATTTTATAACGTTCTTTAAGTAGCAATTGTAATCAGCAGTTTTCTTTTTACGTCAAATGTTTCCACCGCGCATGTGCGATTCTAAAATTTACATACATTTTACATATCTCTATCGGCGGAAATGTGAACTTACAAATCGTCGTATAGTGAATTCCTTTAGTGTCGATTTTATTTACTTTACTACCGATTTTTTGTACTTTAGTGACGATTTAGGAAAAACGGTTTCTAGATAGAAATTTGATCGAATATGTTTTTTCTAAAACAGTTTAGATATGAAGTTCTGTAAGTAAACTCCACAATTGTCGTATAGATCGAATTATATGCTTAATTATTCAATATTTTTTATCATTAAGACAAGTTTATTGTGCAATAATCTATGTTACATTAATCCCGGCGCAATGTTGAATGAAAATTACGCTCCCTAGTTTCAGAACAACTCTTGCTTAATTTTTCTTCGCTAATGCCAGTATCAAGTCAAATTGCAATTATTTTTCAAAGAACGAAGAATTCACTAATTGCTTTAAGTACCTACGATTTAAATTAATGTTTTCAATAAACTAAAGTCATTATTTCTTTTACTTACGGACAATGGATTGTTGACAGCTAATTACCCTCGCGTCTGATGTATAATTGAATAAAAGTCAAAATTACTCTTAATTACGTGAATTAATTAAGCGTTATGTAATTATTTGCCCTTTAATACCCAGCTTGTGTAATATTAAACAATTTACGTGAATGGTATGGTTGTATGCATGCTCACGAAAACCTTGAGTTTTATCTTTTTGTAACTTAATCATTATTTGCTGAATTCAAATAGAAATTTCAGCAAAATAACTTCTTTAAATTTCAAAATTATAGTTTGTTAGGTACAAGGTGTGCCGCCGTTTTGCCTGGGTGTTACCTAACTTTATTCTTTCCAAACATCCTACATCTTAAATAACTGATTTTTTAAATGGAACGGCATATTTTTCATTCCACAATTAAGTGCATAATTTAATTATCTAAATTTTTACTTAGATGTTATAGTGCCTATTTATGACAATAGGAGATATATCCCCAGTAATTTTGTGGTACCAACTTTAAATACGCTTTAAAAATATTTTTTTCAAAATCAGTATTGATAATTCTTTTAGGTTCCTCAGTGGCTACAATTTAAAAATATTTTCAATTATACAGGGTGTTCCACTTTTATGGACCACCTGTCAACTTTGACATTTTGAATAGAAACAGATATTTTATATTATGAATCTACGTGAAAAACTATACATCTTTGCCTACCAAAAATTCACTGTTAGCTGTAAAACTCGTTTTATCAAAAATTATTTTTCAAAAATTTAGTAGGCGATGAAATGTGGACAACAAATGTGTATTGTTGTCCCGGTTGTGTTAGTAATTAACTAATCACTCACAATTGCGTCTTTGAATTGTAATAATAAGTGAGTTTTTGACAGCAGAATTAGTAGTATGGTTTATTCCACCGGAAAACCGAATGGAAGTGTTTATTGGCCGCTCATAATTATAAAGCAGATAATGCGAACGAAACTACATCGTTATCTCCGAGGTGAGATTCAAAAAAACTAGAATTGCAAACTACAAGAAAAATACTAGGAAACATGTTTTACTGAAGAGGATATTCAATTTGACATTGTTATCGTCATCAGATAACGTTGGAAATTTGAAGACTCCTCTAAATAAGGTGTTACAAAAAACAAATTCCATCCTTACAACACCATATCAATATCTGACAAAAACATATTTTGAATGCTGGCACGTTAGTAATTCTTCTCGTATTTGACATTTTCAGTTTATTCAGATATTCCCTTCGATCATGTAAAATGATTTGTCCAGGGATGTTGTTCTAATTTTTATGAGTCTTAAGTTGCAAATACAAATGTTTTGATGGAACGTGTATTTTTGATTTAAAAAACGAGTTTGACGGCTAACGGTTGAGTTTTGGTAAATACACATCAATAGCAAAGTTGTAGAGAATTTAATTTTACATTGATCTGGAAAAGAATTGATTTTATCAAGTTATTCATCATTTTCGATTACAGAGTTAGACTTTTTTTTTCTCATACCCTAAATAACTAATGTCAACTTTTAAACTATGAACCGTTAACATCGTTACCGCCCTAAATGTGAATAAAATTTGAGTTTGATATTTAAAATAATAACCTGAAATATCTGAAAGCCAATATTGAGCCAAGAAAGTGTTTAAAAATCGATATCTCAAAAGTATCACTAATTTTGAGTAAGCCTCGTATACAAAAAGTCGCCATAGTTTTTCACTTAGGTTCGGAATAAAAACAAAATGGCTCTTTTTAAAATGTCAAGGTTAACAAGTGGTCCATTAAAGTGGGAATTGAAATAATTGAAATTTTTAAATTGTAAGAACCTAAAAGAATGGTTTGAATAAATCTACTTTTTAAAGACAATATCAAAGATCCGCGTATTACACAGTATAAACCTCACACTGTATTCTTAAAAATAATTTTTTTCTGTAACGTTCTAGTACAAATAAATTTTAGTTTGATTAAAATCTGCAGGTTTAATTCTGTTGGAAATATAATATTTATCTTGATGTTTTTATTAAAGTTTTATCCTTTTTTTGTTAATTTTATAATAAATGCAATTTACATATATTTTTAATTTAATTTATTTTATGTGTTGTCAAATAACAAAAGAGATAGAAAAGTGTGAAAAATAAACCGTGGATAATTTTAAATACTCTTTTGTAAAATATGTGGATGTTATATCTTTTTAGAATTTTCCGGACATTCTAACTTATATTTCTATAAATAGGGTCATTCACTATTATTTCATAAGAATCATTTATGTACCAATCGATAGTATTGTTACGATTGTTATCACTTATCTTCTTCCCATATTCACAATCACGAGGAGGTATAAACACAGCTGGATCGTATTACACTATTAAGAGATTATTTATTTCTTCATTCATTTATAACTCTGATAAATGCACACAATTATTACATATTACAATATATACCAAGTCGTATTTAATGATAACTTAGAACTAGACTCAACAACTACATGATTATGCTTTATAATTGTAGAATAATATTGTAAAAAGAAACTCAATTCAGGTGAAAGAAAGTTCTGGTCGTTCTGGAATCTCAATCATGCGTATTTATTTAAGTGGCGTAACAGTATTCATAAGAGTCTTACTTTGGAAAGTTCACGTAAAATTTTGCTTTCGTTTCTTTTATTATTATAGAAGAACACAAAAATATGGGCATTAGAAAAAAATATTTAAGGACCATTCTAAGCAATTAATGTGTTATGAAGTAAATTGAAGAACGTGTAACTATACAGGGTGTTCCTAAATATCAAGTACAAACGAAAGTAGGTGATTCTTTGGCTTATTTTATGACTAAAATATCATATAAACAAAGGTCCGCAAACGCTTCCTTAGCGAACTACAGGGTGTTAAAATTTCAAGTTTTTTGTTTATGGCTCCCGCAGTTCTTGACATATTGAGTTCAAATTTGGTATGTAAGTTAAGCTCCAGGGGTTACAAACCTTCAGAGGACCTTGAGAATTATACCGGGTGATACTTTTTCAGCGGCTATGTCACTTTTTCTGCCCTGAACTTTCTTGTGGTGTACCGCTTGTAGATTCTAAAATAAAAATGGATTCTCTGTCCTGTTTAGAAACTTTTGGTCTCTTGCAGTTTTTCTGCAATCGTTTTCGATAAAAAATTAGAAAAATACCCATCAAAATTAAATTTTTCAAGAAGTGGTGTAGTAGGCTGTGGATTTATTTGGATGATCTTTTATTTTTAATAATATTAAATAATGATAGTTGTCACTTTATTAAAAGTTTAATTGTAGTAACTGTACAAGATGTATAATACTACTAAGTGTAAGGTGTAAATACTACTAGGCCGTGTGTAAATACTAGCCGCTGAAAAAGTATCACCCGGTATAATTCCCACGGTCCTTGTCAGAAGAGGTAACTCCTGGAGCCTAACTTACATACCAAATTTAAACACAATATCTCAAGAACTGCGGGAGCCATAAACAAAAAACTTGGAAAAAATTTTAACACCCTGTAGTCCGCTAAGGAAGCGTTTGCGGACCTATGTTTATATACTGACTTACAGAAAAATTGCAACACCTAGAAGTTGTCGAATGATTTTAATGAAATTTTCAGGAAACGTCTATTTTCATTAAACAAAGTGATGATTAAAATTTGAATAAAATCTAGCCAGTAGTTTTTGTTTTTTTGCCTGTTGTTTCCATAACACATAGTAACAATAAATTTGAAGTATTAGACCATTTAGTAACTGTCAAGTTTGCAAATTGTTGTTGTTTCTTCACAATTTCATTCTGAACTTGAAAACAATGCCGAGAGTACGTCAACATCAACATTTTGTCTAATTAAGTGATTTTGAACGTGGCCGTATTATTGGTATGAAAGAGGCCGGACTTTCGCTAAGAGAAATTGCTCGTCGTATAAACCGAAATGTTTCATCGGTATTGAGATGTTGGTCCAAATGGTCCAAGGAAGGAGTTCAACATCGTCGCCGTGGATCTGGACGTCCTCGAAGGACTACTAATCGCGAAGAACGTCGCTTAAGAGTTTTGGCCACAAGAGATAGATTTTCAACAACTCGATCAATTGCAAATGATTGGATGAAGGTACAGGAATTAGGACGTCAATGTCATCTATTTATCGCCGGATAAGATCTTATGGGTTGCGTTCATATCGTCCATTTTATGTCTTCCTCTTACACCGCTTCACCGTCTACGCAGACTAAAGTGGAGCAACGAAAGGGTTAATTGGGCGCAAGAATGGCATCAAATTGTGTTTAGTGACGAGTCCCGATTTTGCTTGTGGGTCCACGATGGTCGTAGGAGGGTCAGACGGATGCGTGGAGAATGTAAAAATCAATATTTTTTGTGGAACGCAACACAGCCCTCACTCAAGGAGTTATGATATGGGGTGCAATATGTTATGGTAGCAGATTACCCTGGCAACCTTAACGCAGCTGGTTACATTGCTAATGTGCTACAACCAGTTGGCCTTCCATATCTTCAGGGGCTGCAAAATCCCATTTTCCAGCAGGATAATGCGCGCCCTCATACGTCAAGGGCTACTATAACACGGTTTTTGGAAGAATCTAACATTGCCGTCCTCCCATGGCCTGCTCGGTCGCCTGATTTGTCGCCAATTGAACATGTATGGGATATGATTGGTAGGCGACTGGGTAATTTACCGCACTCTCCAGATAATTTACACGATCTTCAGCAACGGATTCAAGAAGCTTGGGATAATATACCACAAGCAGCTATAGATCACTTGATTGATAGCATGCCAAGCCGTCTAGATGAGTGCATTACAAATAGTGGCGGAGCAACTCACTATTGAAAAAACTTTTTAAGCTTTTGTTCTTTTGTTTTTAAATTTTAATCATACTAAATTTTTTTTTTTTGCTCTAAAAGAACCATTTTTCATATGTTGTCCAATACTGATTGCATTGTAAAGATGTTGAAAATGTCTTTTGCCTTTCCAAAATGTTTTCACAATTTTTGTTATATTTTGAAGCAAAGGTATTAATATTTCTTCGCTGCACATCTTCTTTTGTTATTGTAAGATTTTGTAAACAATGTATTTAATTTAAAATAATGGTTCATTTTTTTCATATACAACACACAATTATTTGCTCTGACTTTTTTTCGTAAGAGAAGGTATACTGTAATAGTCTGTAAATGAAGTAATTTAATTTTTTTCTATTTTGGGTCGCTTATAGAGCTATAAAAGCACCCAAATGAGTTCTTTATAGAAATTTGAGTTCTTTTATAGAAATAGAACACTTTTTATTCCTAACGGTGGTAACACTGATAACGTCAAGCTGTCATTACGTTCGGTGTTTATTAATTTAAATCATAATTAATGTTCAGTAGATTTATTTATCTACTTATTTTTATTTCCACCCATTTTTAATGAAACATATTGTAAATGTACTAATTAAACTTAAACTAGCATTTAAACCAAAGTTTAATGAAATATTGCCACCTTAGCAATTACACTTCAAAAATTCCCTAAATTTAAAAACTCGCGAAATTTTATTTTAAAATCAATCTGAAAAGCCCAAAATAGAAAAAAATAGTATAAGAATTCGTTTCAGAAGGCATTTTAGCGACTCGTACTTTCGAAAACTCCCGCTTTGTACTCGTCTTATAAAATGCGTCTTCTGAAACTTAGTTCTTTAATATACTATAATGATACAGTGTTCGAAAAAAGATGTACAAAATTTAATAATAAAAACTGCTGAAACATGCGTTTTCAAATGGAAACCCATATTTTATTACTTGAACTAATTTATCATTAAGAAATAGGAAACATTTATGTGAGGTTGTTTATTCGAAAAATCGTTATTTTCAATATTATCTACTTTTCCATTAAAATAGTGGCTGTTTCATGTCACATTAGTTGGCCAACTAATTCGGAATAAACAACCTCGCACAATTTCTTGTTATTTCTTAATGATAAATTATTTCAAGTAAAAAAAAATAGGGGTTTCCATTAAAAAACGCAAGTTTCAGCCGTTTTCATATTGAATTAAGTACATCTTTTTAAGCCTCTACTCTATCAAAATTCAATTATTTCATTCACAGGCTATTATAGTACACCTTCTTCTACGAAAAAAAAAAATTCAAAGCCAATAATTATGTGTTGTATATGAAAAAAGTACCATTATTTTCTGGTCCAAAACTTAACCTTTTGACATAAAAGTTCAAATATCTACGAAGAACTGTTGGATTTAAGTGTATAATGTTATTCAGAAAATGTATTCATAATTTTATACAGAATACTGAAAATGTAATAATATACAGAGTTTCTCATTTGAAATAAGAACGTTGACATTTACGTCCATATAACCGGAAGTACCCTCATCTTGAAAATATTTTACCTAAGTGTCCTTAATCTCTGTGCCTACCGGTTCCCGAGATATTTCTAATTGACGGTATATCTGCCGCACCCTGTGTAGAGGGTGTCTCAAAGGTCATAGACAGTAGAAAGGGTGAGGCAAATGAATTGTAAGGTCAAATTCAGGACAAAGTTCTAAAAGTTCACACACACACTCATGGGTCACTAATAGCTTCTTAACTTCTCACTAATCAGTATTCAGAAATGAATAAAAGTAATGAGTAACTAAAAATATTACTTACTAATTGGATGAAAAGTGAAAGAGATTTTAGCAAAGCCTGAGTCAGTAACTAAGTGACTAATTCGTTGAGAAAGGGTTTGATATTAGGACGATCACTGAGTTCATCATTCTTAATTAACTAATTAATCAATCTCAGAATTATATTTTCTTATACTGTGTAATCCATCTGCAACATCTTGTATATAAAAATAAATTCTGGTATATGATTGGCATCGAAACCATTGACTGATCATAATGAAAGTTTGCACATGTGTATTTTTTTATACGTAAAATAAACCGACCAATAGATAGCGCTGCTATAGTATTCAAGTTCTACAGAGTTGTTCTTCAGAGTTCAAATTAGTTAAACGTAGGTAGACGCAATTAGAATGTGAAAATTTGTGGAATGACGTTTTCGAAAATTGATCTAAAAATAATTAGAATATTTAACTACTTCAATTATGCCGAAAATTGATTGCGATTTCCTTTGATGTTTTGCGAATCAAGTGATGAATATCGTACAAGGCGATCCAAAATGCATTGTTTAGAAGATTCATCAATTTCTTAATAAAATCATCTCACCCTCTATATTGTAACGTTGTAACAACAGAACATTGAACAATTTTCCTTTCCACATTGTAAGTGGGCTATTAGATGTTATAGTGAAATTAATGACACTTTTGTAGCACATCCTGATATAGGTACCGGAAGTAGTATTATTTTAAATAACATATCATGTCTTTTATGCAAGATTCGAATTCTACTCGATATTTTAAGGCAACATTCACTACTACTCATTAGCTCATTTTGAGCTATTTCGATATTAGAAAATCTTATGCAAAAACTAATACAAATAATTTGAAGATTAGTAACTCTCCCTATGTAACTTCCTATACCTATTTTTTTCTCATACGTTTTAGAGGTGGAACTTAAGTATGAATAATCTACAAATGTTTCAAATTGTACAGGGTGCTCAAAAATCTTCAATTTTCATTAAATCCCCTATTTTAAAGTGTATATTATAACATTAATGGCTTTCTTTTTTGATTATTACTATGGCTAAAATGTACACTTTTTGTGTTCTATGGAAAAATGTAATACCAAATAATACAAAAAAAAATTCTTTCTAAATCATTGCATGTTCAAACTGGTAAACGCTTCCTTTTTTGTGGTCAAAAAACTGTAAGTACTATAATTTTAAAAAAAACGCAAAAAGAATGTATATCTAATGCTCAAAAACCATAAGTCCATAGGAAAATTAATCAAACGTAATGTGTACCAATAGTCACTTACCTTATAGTAAACATCAGGAACATATTGCTTTTCAGAGGATTCTCTCACATATCCTAATTCCGGTGCATCCTTTGTAGGTATAAGACAATTATCACGAACAAGTGCCATGCACTGATTGGAAACCTGATATCCTTCCATATGCACTTGAAAACTCTTATCACCTGAAAAAACAACGTTACAACTTCAAAAGTAAACAAACTCGTTCAGAACGAACCTGTCACGCACACGGTAACAAATTTCGATCCATAAATTCCATTACTTGCAAATTTTGAAGGATTCGGGTGTAAATTTTGATAACACCCAGCCATAATGCACTCTTGAGCGGAGAGGAAATAAGATGACGCATTTCTAGTGTGCTTCACTGTGCCCTTTTGAACATCTTCCGCCACTAGGTCAGTAAATATCCAGCCGACCCTCCTAAGACCCAAAGCCGACGCTATTTGATTTACTAGTTCTTCGCGATCGTCGGGTAATAGCTGTATACAGTTTCTACTGCTTTCTTGTGGTGGTTCATAAATCGCTGCCACATTCGCTCTAATACCTATTAACATATTTTTGTATTTCTTATAACGCCGATTTCGCGGAAATACCTAAAGGCACGTCTGTATGTATTTCGTAATTTCCGTATAAAAATCCAATTCTTTGGTGCCCAGTGATGCGCCAATAATTTAAAACCGTTCTACAAGTTGGGTATTTTCAAATTGAATGTTATCTACGTGCCTGTACACCTAAAAACAATCACATTCTAAAATGGTATTGAATCCTCAGTTTGTGAGAATAATCGTTTTAAAATTAAACAGAATTGATAAAATTTCGTTTATTTAAAGTAATTTGAAAATTAAGAAAAACATTTAAAAAATAAAACATGTAAGTAACTACTATGGTTTTGTCTACACTGTATGTTTATTAGTTCGGAGTACCGAACTAAAAGAGTGGGGTTAATTCTCTTATTAGTTCGATCCTGTTTACAACATCTCAACTTGATCCCGTTTATATTTAACCTCACTTTTGATTTTTTAATTAAAATTTTTTTAATTTTTTCAATTTTAATAATTTTTTTTATATCATCTTTCTACATAAAATAAACTTAATCTCTGGACTTACACGACGCTACATATACCAACAACAAGAGAAATTTAACTTTACTTTTCTTTCCCGCTAACATTTAATTCGATGTGTTTACATCGTACTTTATTCGAAGGTTCGAACCAAATTGGTTCGGTACTATGGATCAACACGTACCCAACTAATTTAGTTCTGTGTGTTTACACCAAAAATACAAAACGGTTGGTTCAAATAACACATTCTCTCATAGCAAAACTAGACAACGCGGATGTTAGGAGATACAAGATCTTATAGTGCGTTCCACGAAATAATGCAGTGTAGAAAAGTACATCTATAAACGAGTTTAATCCCGATTAATCAACGTCGAAGCCATTTGCATACAATGTGTATCAAGCTTATTAAAAACAAATTTTTATTATAACATTGAACAATATCAAGAGAGTGTTTACAATAAATATTGTCCTAATGATTATCAGTTCCAGTTAAACTTGTAGAAGTGTAAACTATCCAGATGTACACCCCCCCTCACAATACCTTCTTTGAGATCTGGTATTTATACAGTGTGTCCAATCTGAGTTGTATTGTATGGGTATCTATGTTATCAACAAAGACAAAAGATTCAGTTCAAGACAGCTACTAAAAAAAAAGTCGTACAAAAGTTTCTTCACTATTGAAGGCAAACTGTATCTATTTTCAAAGATATCCCAAGAATGGTTTTGAAATATTGATAGCAACTTTCTTATTTTGAATTGGGAACCATATTGAATTTTTCATAGATAACGTTTTTTCTGCTTTCGATGATATGTCACATGATATGTTTGAAATACAAGATAATGACAAGATGGTTATTATTTATTATCTGGCTAGCTATGGAAACAAATGAACTTCGATGATTGTTCAAGTTGTCACTCTCGATTATTTCTTACTTTGCTCTTTTTCTTACTTGAACTGAGTATTATTAGTGACTGAACAGAAGAAATTTTCCAATAGTGACTTGATGATTGCCCGATATTCCACAAAACACATTGAATCCGAAACGATATGGGTCATTAAAAAACCCAACACGAAACAATTTTAAAGGACGAAGAATTAACATTGGCGTGCCTAGCAGCTAATCCGCCGTTGTCAACTCGGGAAATAGAATAATAATATAAAATAAAAAATATATTGGGCAATTGTTTTATGTAACCTTTAATTGTCATATTTCGTTTAGTGAAAAGGTGCCATTGGAAGATTTCTTCTGTTCAATCATTAATAATACTAGTTTCAAGTAATCAACAGTCTCTTACTTCATTATTGAAGTTCATTTGTTTCCATAGCTTACCAAGATCTTTTATTTCAAACATATCATGTGACATATCAGTGAAAGCATAAAAAAGGATAGAAGTTATTTGTGAAAAAATCCAATCCCATTTAAAATAAAAAGATGTATGAATATCTCCAAAACCATTCTTGCAATAATCTTTTGAAAATAGATTAAGGTGAAAATTTTGAATTAATTTATACCCAAAATTTATATAAAGCCGCATTTTAAGTGAGGGTGCTAATTTAAGTTCAGGATATCACTTCAACTTGTCTAAAATCAATTTGTTTGACTTATCCCGATGACGTTATGTCTGTAAATTAAAGCGTAAATAGTGCACTGATACCAACCTTTGTTATATACTTATTTGTTGATTGAGGTTACGTTCGTGGCCCGGTTTATTTCGGTCTTTTATTCATAAACGACATTATGCCGTCATTTGACATTTACGTTAAGTTGGTATCAAAACTGTTCGTACAAGGAAACGAAATTTGTTGTTGATGTTATCCTTGTTAGTTACTTAAGTTAATAAGAGACATAAAAAACGACATTTTTGAAATAATACATTAGCTAGTAATGCTATACGTTGCATTCAATATATAAAAAGGATAGCCATATACAAGTGTGCGCTTGATTCATCGTACAATCGGGACAAACAAAACCAAAATAAACTATAAATCAAATTTCATCAAAAAACTTTGAATTAAGAACAAAAGAATAAACAATAATTTGTAGCTTAGCAACAAAATATGGTCAGATAATTTTTTTAATAAAATTTCCAGATGTGACTTCGTGGAAAAATCGTTAAGTATTTTGGTATCAGAAACGATATTACCGATAATATAAATATTTAGTTTATAAACTATTTGGCTATAAAATTACTTCACGTGTTTGCATAGAAAATCGCTAAAACAAATTTCAAATCAGTCAATTAAATCACGTAAACTAATGAATCATAAAATAGGTATAATTAGATAGAAAAGATATGTGGTGAAAACAAATAACTGATTATAGATAAAAAAAATGCTTTAGAGTTTAAATTAGTTCTAAATTCTATAGATACGACTGTCAACCTTCTTTGGGATTTGATAATCGTTTTAACAATTTTCTGCCGAAACACGTTGTGTTGCGATTATAAACAATACTCACTTTTCTGAAAATATTCAAATTGTTACAATTCGATAGCTACCATTGTCAACATGGTATATGAGTTAAACGTTGTGTTAACAATTTTCTGTACAAACAGGTGACGTAATTTTAAAACAAATGGATTATATACTAAATATTGACATTGTGAACATAAATTCAAAGATTATTGAGTTTGCTATGATGTATCAGATAAATTGATTATAAACAAAATATTGGCATTTTGGAAAAAATGTTTGTGGGTTTAAATTAACACGTTTAACGAAATAACCACTTTATTGGAAATGCTTGTGGGTACAAATTAAATAGATTCCATTGTGAACATAGTCTTTGATTTGAGAATCGGTTTAACAATCTTCTATTAATTGATTGCACGCATATTGACAATACAAAATTTCAAATTCAATAGATAAGAATTTTTATTTTATTTGTTTTATGGGTTTTTATAAATACATTTCTCCCACCTAAAAATTGTTTCAAATTCGATAAATGAAATTGTTTGTTTCTGATTTTGACATTCCTTGAAACAAATTTCCGTCGAAACTGTTAAAACATGTAAGGTCATTAGATAAAGTAATTAATTATAAACAAAATATTATGAAAAAGTACTTTTAGTCTCAAATCAATTCAAAAACCGATATATAGGACTGTTAATTTTGTTACTTTTGTGAAGTATTTTAAATTATAATTACCGTCGAAAATGTTAAAACACGTGACTAAATCAAATTAACAAATTAATGATGCAAAAATGCCAATTAGTCCAAATTGGATAAACAAAATTGTTTTAATGATTTTCTGTTAAAACTGTTTAAACCCGTAACGTATTAACATAAAGTAATGGATTATAACAAAATAGGTACATTATCGACATTATCGAAAAATGCTTATCGGTTGAAATTAGTTCCAAATTTCATAGATAATTTTGATTTGAACAATGGCGTGATCATATATAAAACTAATGATGAAAATTATAAAACAAAAACTTGTGGATACAAATTAGTTTCAAATACGACAGACCATTTTCTATCAAAATTTAGAACAAATGCAATATTTTAAATTTCGAATAACTCGGAAAGTATTAAGTTTAGGTATAGGACATGTTGAAGAAAATCGAACTAATAATTAATTATCTTTATGAAAACACTAAAATAAACATACCATTCCATTTAAAAAAATTGAGATATTACACTTTTCATTTTGAATATTCACTTCAAAATTTTGGACAGTCCTGTATAGTGTAAAAATATTTCAAAATAATTAAATTGTAGCTTGACACTTCCTTTTAAAAGTTTTAATCAAAAAAATTTGAATATTGCACTGAACGTCTGAGAAATACAATTTTTACTGACCATCTGCATTTCTTAAAAAAGTTATAAAAAAATTAATATTTCAAAAACTGTTAGATATGGGTGAAATTCGATTATGCCATCATAAATAGGAAGAAAAGAAGCTCCATAAAAAAATTAAAATCAATATGGTGCCATTTAAAAAAGTTTAAAAGAATGCAGTACAGCACTTAGGGAACACCCTGTATACTTGTAAATAATTTTAGAAGATAGCTTAAGTGATTCTACAAAACATTCCCCAATGCATTTTTTGCTCTAAAATTAAAAATAATGACGCTAGGGAAGAATTACGCACTAATGGAACACCCTGTAGTGGTGTATTTGAAACTCAACAAAGCACAAGCACTTTTAGTACCAACAGTTAAATTAAGCGTGTGCAACATCATAATGTTAATAGGCACGATGTAACATATGACACCCCCAGGTTTATATAAAGAGTGGATGACATTACCTGACGATTAAGAGTTATAGCATTAGGTTGACATTTTGAACAGATCCCTTTGGGCCAAGGCGGATGATCCTTACAGCCATTTTTTATACGACAAGAAGTGTCTTCTAAAGCAACAAACTTTCCACGATCGACTCCAGAAGTTAATTTGCGGAGGTAGAATGGAAAGACAAATGTTTAATGTTTTGCTCACGCAAATAAGCCTCATCGTAGGTTCTAAAGGCGAGCTTAATGAACCAGCGTGAATTAGAGTTATGACGACATAATTTATCATCACGATTTCTTTGGATTTTTCCTTCAAGTTTAGCCAGCTGCAGATCCACTTCATCTTCTTGGTCATTACTTAGTATCCTTCCACTACTTACAGAACTACTCGTGGGTCTAGCCTGGCTTCCACTACTTGCACCAGCATCTGATAGGAGGTTCGCCAGAAGGGTTGTTATTCTAAATAAATGTACTTTATTTGTGGTAGCTGCAGGTGTGCCGATAAACTTACATGACTTGTACTGGTGGGTAAGCTTGAGGGAAATAAAACAGCCCCATGCGGGCATTAAGTATAACATGTCTCCGTGGTGTAAGCCAGCACCACATACAGTTAAGTGATCTACTACTAGAAATTTCATCCTTTTGGTTCTTTTGTTTGTAAGAGCAAATGCAAAACTATTTAAATCGAAAATCGAATGTGTACGTTCAAATAATTGGCATGTAGTGTCTGTGGCATTAATTTCAACACGCTTTGTTCCTTCCGGTGATTGAATACAAGCAGCTAAAAATATATGCGATTTGTAAAAATTGTTCCTATTTAGGTAGTGTTATTAAAAGTGTCTTTTACTTGCAGGGACTTTCTATTCTTTAAGTTTACTTTAAGAATGAATAAATTGATAATATAATGTACAAAAACAAGGTTAGAAATTAGTCGATAAAAATAACCAGTTAAATGTGCTTACAATAGTTTTATTTTGAGACATTTTTATATGCACTTCTAAATGTTTTTACCAACTGATTCTTTTCATTGCTGTAGACTGGCAGATATGTTTCCAAATCCACTCAACTTGTAAACACGGCGTAATTGATTGGACAACGCTTGTCGCGTGATTTCTCACATTTTCAAATAAATATTTTAATCAAAAATTTTTTAATTCAAAAACCCCGATAAAACTTAAAAGTAGTACAATTTTTAATTAACAAATAAATGAAGGAACTTGGACAATTTACAGTAAATTAAACTATTGAAAAAAATATTGTAAATACGTCAGATGACGTCATAGAAAATTTGTTGCTGTTCTATACCGCAAATAAATGTATAGTGTGTTGAAAATTAATAGAATTGTCAGAATGACTTGGATATTATTTTAGCATGACCAACTAAATAAAATAAATTTATTTAAAAAATTCTTTTTTAAGTTATAAATTTCTAATCAAAATTAATAATAACTGGGAAAATTATAAAAAAGAATTATGGAAATAGCAGCACATGTGGAAGATAATTTTAGAAAAAATTTAAATTTGGTCCAACTTTCTAGAAAATTAATAACTACGTAGCAAAAATTTTGGGAAATTAAAAAACACAAAAACTGTTACCAAAAAAATTAATTTTTAACAAATATTTATACGATAAAAATTGTTAATATGATACAAGTGTGTGAAGTAAGGGTTTTAACGGGAGTGCATAAAAACCCTTCACATGCGTGTTTCATACACGACGTCAGAACTAATTTTTGCAAAGTACAACAGAGAAACGCTTACGGTTTCATTCTTTTTTTTTATTTCGTGTGTTGGTTGCCAGGTACCCTACTTTTACACGCGTTTTTTAGCATTTTACACACAATTATTTAAATAATGATTTTAATATATTGTTCTTTCAAATTAACACTTCTTCCTTCTTGTCTTATCCTTCTTATCTCTTCTCTCGCGTATCCTCTCCTCTTTCGTAGTACCTTATCCTTTCCTCTTCTCCATATTTCCTATTTCCTTCTAGCATTCATATAAGATTTCTTTATCTTTCTTACTTTATCTTCTTTTATACTTCATAGCCCTTTGTCCTGTCTGAATTCTTAACATCTTCAATTTTACCTGCTTCCATTACATTGAAATATCCGTATTTGAATTTAAATTGTACGGACATTGTTTTTCTTTGTTGCGTGGATCTGTTAAATTAACGTTAGAAAACCCAAGTATTTTTAGGGGTTGCAAGAAAAAGTTTTCGCATATGAGTTCTAACTTTTACAATGTGAACAGTGATAGTTTTGCTACATATCTTAGATCTTTATAAAGTTTGCATATGAAATTATTAATCTTTAAAAGAACTTTAAAAGCATTTGCAACCAAATGCATATGTTCGTAAATTTTGTTTTATCTTTTTTGTAATTTATTGTGACCTCGTGCTTTGTTGTACAGTTATGTTTTGATCACGTGTCAATGGCTCGTCTTTATTTGTTTAATGTTTTATATATTATGTTATTATGGGAATAATTGTTTGTTTTGATATCAATTGTAGAAATATTTTTACTAAGCACATGCAAAAACCCAAGAAGATTTTTTTGTACCTATTACAAATCAATATTGAACGCCATATTTGTTCTGGGGATTCAAAATCTAAACTGTATACCTAAACAGCAAATACTTAACCACTATTTATTTTTGTAGGCATCCAGTTGCGACTCACTTTCAATATTTTTAATTGTCGTGACTACTATTCAGTTGTCAATTCGCAAAAAGCTATAAAAGTGGACATGTTTTAATTATTCAGAAGACGCGGTTCAATCCCGGAAGACGTTTTGTTTCAACGATGCAATAAAATTTTTTGCGAAACGATAATGACAACCTTCGTTCGTTTCAATCATTCACTTGTTTCATAGGAACAACACCATAGTGTCATATGAGAGCGCATACTTAGGGCCCTTTTAAGATTACCAGTTCATTCAAACGTTAGTTATCTACCACTGCTTAACCAATATGAATGTTAAACTAAGTGCTTAGATTCAGACCAAGTAGTTTAATTTTTTACTGCTAAAACACACACATTGGAGAATCGTGTATTGCTTTTAGAAACAGAACGTAAACTAATTACTGTCGATTAAAAAGGAGCTCCTTTATTTGTCAGTGGACTAACCGACCGAATGGATAAGTACATGTTTGTTTTGCAGTCCTAGATTATGGTGAATTCCGTAGTACAACTTTATAATCAATAGTACGCCGATTAGCAAGGTTTCTAGCCATAATATATAAATGAACGAGATAGCCTCAAGTCAGGTTTTTTAAATTCGTCTTATGCCGCGAACAATATCGCACTACGTGACAATTACAAGAGCTTACATTTATTTTTTATAACTCGTTTGAGATTTACGTTTATCGCACATCAAGTACAAAAACATTTATATGCGAGATATATAAACTTTATAAGCAATTAATACTAAATCTTGAATTATTTGATAAAAATAAACAATTTAAAAACTTATTGTTAGGTCATTTAGAGTTACGAGAATATAAGTAAGAAATGATCGACGATTCCAGAACAACCAGAACTTTTGTATTCTTGAATATTCTAAAATGTTCTACAATTATTCTAGTAAATATTCTGTACAACTATATAAAAGGGTAGTCAGTATTTTTTGAGTTCAGTTGCGAATTGTCACTTAATGCGAGTTGAAATTGTTACAAATGTTATCGTTATTTTCATTTCCGCATTCACAACTTTGAGGTAAGTATAAACGCGGCCAGATCGTATTACACTATATTAATAGATTATTTATTTAACACATACCTACAGTTCTTATAACTCTGATAAATATACACAATTATTGCACGTTATAATTTATATCAATGGAAACTTGGAACTAATCTCAACAACTACATGACTACGCTTTTATAGAAGCTAAATAGTCTCGAAGGTTCAAGATGCGGAGTTCTAGAACGCTGCGAATCTTTCTAACTTATTCTAGGTAACTCCAGTGTAATACGATCCTAGCTGCAATTATTAAACTAGCGATTGTGAACACTGAAAGAAAATAAACGATAATATTCGTAACAGTATATTCTTTAATGAAACGAATTATAATTAATTTGATTTGATACCGTAACCATGTTCTTGAGTGAATGAAAAACATGCGTGTAAGAATATCTTTGTTTGGTTATGTAAACGAGCTGTTTTTGAAATTTTGAGTTTCTTTATCATGCAACGATAAAGGAGATCGACATAAGTGGAACATAATTGGAAAATATGTATGTTGAAAATTTATTATATTCACTTTGAATATATTGATCATTATATTCAAATGTGGCTAGAAGTCTGGCAGCTTACAGTCCATTCCGTACACCATTCTGTTTTGGATAAATCGGACAATATTATTTAGGCTAAGTGATAATGGCTCAACTTTTAGTTAGTTGTACAATAAATAGCAATGATAGCTAGCGCACAAACCATTATTCTCTATCCCGCCACTACTGTATAAGGTGAGGCACTGTCTAATCGACACGCAATTTTGCTTCGACCAAAATATCCGCAGACTAAATTTTTTAACCAATCAAAAATACTATTCAGGCAATTTCACTCCTTACCTTGTGTTGAAGGTAACGCACTTTGAAGACTTAACATGTTTTTAACAACTGTTTACGTTGATGTCTAATTAGGGCGTTTCCCGATCTTGCATATGTACGTCGCATTATTGGTAACTCTTATCGTTAATATAACGCGCGTTCTGCGTCAACTCTTAGCTCCTCTCCTATCCAGAAAGCAAATCTTTAGTATTTATCCATTTATAAATCCATTATTGTTCTGATTTTCTATGATACGAAAGTGGGTAAATTAATGGATTTTGGTGCTTGATCAAAAGTCAAAGTCGGTTGTTGTTTTTTTGGTAGACCGCTTTGGTTGTAGTCTACAGTAGTTGGTATTTGACGACAGTGGTTGTTGGTGGGGTGGAAATATAGCAGCGTTGAGGAAGGTTTGTGTCGACTACTGTTGTCGATGGTGTCATTAGTGTTTTGAAGAATGTACATCTATGTCCTCTTGAAGGAATCATTGATTTTTATAAGCAGCTAGCTGACCCGGTAAACTTCTTTTACACAAAATAAATATTGAACTATAATTTCGAATATTCGAACGATTCCACCCGAAAATTTGCAAATATGTAAACTATATTTGACTCAAAATCAATAAAAATTATAAAGCTCCACTTGTTGAGAATTTTGGTTTCTTTTCTGTAAATTCGCGTAGCAATTACGAACAAACCGGACATTTGGTCCAGTCGTTTTTAAATTTTAAGCATCTAACAAACAACGATTCATTTATACTTTTTACTTAGCAAGATTTAAAGCAGAATTGGTCTGCCTATAAGAAATAAAAACGTACTATACGTCAGCATACTAATAAACGAGAATTATTTCTAGACCAACAACAATCATCATATCAATTGATTGATTACATTCCACAATTAGTTATGTTCATTCCAATAGAAGTAGTTACTAAATATGAGGTCTGATTGTAACTGTAATGAGACTGATTTTATTACCGCGCTTGTGGTAAACCTGCGACTTTGAAATTTCCTTATAAATAATTTCTTCACGTATAAACCTTTATGGAGCTTGTTTCCATTTATTGTTTGTTTGTTACGTAAAATGCTTATATTTGGTATTTTAATTTTGGATACATTTTAAATCTTTATTTATTACAATATGGTTCAGTCAGTGTAAAAATGCATTGTTGCACAAATTAATACGGGGATACACGATCCAGTAACATTTTATTTACATCTATTTTAATATGTTCACTTTATTGTGTATGTGTTATTTGACAAAACTAAATATTGATTAAATGGACTGCCATCTCAAAATTTTGACGCGATCTCAAAAAACTTTTTATACGCGGGTATAAGCTTAGCGACTAGGAAACTGGTTACTTTAAATTCTCACTAAAACTGGTAACTCTATTGGATAAATTAAAGAATATACAAAAAAATGCCAATAACTGAAATCTTAGGTTAGTTTTATTTTGGAATTTGTAATGGGAATTGAAAACTACTACAGGTTAACCATACCAACAAAATCTAAACCTTAAGTTCAATTTTAATAGAATTCTACATTATTTTTAACATATTTTTATTCAACATATGATGAAAATTCTTTTAAAATAAAATAGTAAAAAATTTACGCGTATCTTTTCCTGCCACCCGGTATATACTAAAAACAGTGTGTTTTGTAGTACATTTACAAAACACTTTTTATATTCAATTCAAAATAAAAGAGTAAATCAAGCATACAGTCAACTTAGATGAGAGTGACCACCGTCCAAACTAAAGCAAAACATTTCATTTTGAGAATTGTGAGAAAATTTTCAACGGCAACGGAAAAAATATAATAAGTAACACGGATATGCATCCTCGGCAAGTGACAAGTCTCGTCTCGTACTCACTTGCCTCGAATGTTAACATATCGTTACATTCCTTGTTACTTAAATAACTATTAAACACGTAAATACATATAACCAGTAATGTACCTAGTGTTTTTGTAAAAGATACTTTTCCAATTTTCTTGTACGAAGTAATTTTATTTATAAAACGTAACGATGTTATTTGTGGAATTTAAAATATGAAAACGTAGTTAAATTTAAAATTCTCATTGAGTGGTACTTATTCGAAGTATGTATGTAATCAAATGTTGAGTCATAGGATGAGTTATCTAAATAAAACAATAAACGTAAAATCATCAATTATTGTATGATTTGACCTTAGTATCATGTCGTTCGCAAATGAAAAGAGGTGGAAAATACGAAATGATGAAAATAGAAACGACCGCTGAAACTATTTTCGTTGAATTATTTCGAAATAAGCGGTGCATTTACGCAAATATTTTCGTAGTATGGCATTTGACCAACTGCGAATTTGAAATTGTGCACTTTTCAAACAGTAACAAAACCAGTCTGTATGACAGGCTCACAGTCATCATAAAAAATCATCATCCTTCAAATTTTCTTGGTAATTTAAATTTACTCGTTCTTAATTCCAGTTATTGTTAACTCCATTTATTAGCATTAACAATTTAATCAAAAGTACAAAGAAAAATTATCAAATTTAGAGTTCACATATCTTGGAAGCTGTCGTTTTCTGGATTTTTCAACAAATACCTTACACAATGTCTTACAAGGTTGAGGTTTACATCTATGATCTGTCTCGAGGAATGGCTTCAATGATATCACCCCTTTTAATTGGTGAGTACTCTTAATGTGACTTTTTGAGGTTATTGATTTTTATTTTAAGGCAAACGAATCGAAGGTATCTGGCACACTTCTATTGTTGTTTATGGAAGGGAATACTTCTTTGGATCCCAGGGAGTTGAAAGTTGTAACCCGTAAGTAAAAAACAAAATCGAATGCGTGTCATTGTTTAACGTTGAACCGAGCATATTTTTAGTCACATTTTATTTTCTTTGATTTGTTTCTGTTCTTTGTGTGAAATTGTTAAGTTTATGGATTGGTGTTAGTTTTTATATAGAATTCTTATGCAACGATGTTAATGACAAGGTCATTCAGATGCTTACTATTTTTACTTTGGTATAGTCGACTTATGTATATTGAATGATTCATTTTTATTTTCGTTCGGCATTCTTTTCTTCAGCTTTAAGTACATTTATACAGTGCTTTTCATTTAACATTGGCCATAGAATTTTACATGTTAATATTTCAATCCCATGTTAACACTTTTTTGGGACATCTGGTATAAAACCATTTATGTTAATTCTAATTAAGTGGTAAAATGTCTATTAGAAAATATTCTTATACTCAATTGTAAGTTTTTAACTTAATAAAGAAAAATAAAAAATATCGTCTCGGGGAGGATTTGAACCGACGAGTCTAAGGGACTTTTGTAATTTGATTTTAGTAACCAAGTCAAATTACAAAAGTTGTCGGTTGGAATCCTCCCGAGATGATATTTTTGTTTTTTTATTAAATTAAAACTTACAAATCAATTTAAGAATATTTTCTAATAGACATTTTACCACTCAATTATATAATTAACATAAATGGTTTATACCTAGATGTCCATAAAAAGATCAACATATGGGATTGAAATATTAATATGTAAATCCTATGGCCAATGTTAAATGAAAAGCACTGTATAAATTTGTTATTTATAATTAGTACTATTTCAATTTGCACTATGTTTCCATTTAGAAGAAAATGCTGTTTTTATTAATTACTCGTACTTACTCTAGAAATAGAATTCACATCACGTCTTATTTATAGGCCACCCCAAATGCACATAAATTAGTAAGGACAACATGTTAATATTTATCGATAGTTCCTAACAAAACGCTAGGCGAGAGTCCCGAATGCAATATGCCATACCGATACGGCGACGGCAAATGTCCCCCTTTTGACAAGTATGGCGGAAATTTGCGGTAGCCGGATCGGAATGGCATATTGCGTTTCCTGCTTTGCTATCTCCTGATTCATATAATATAATTATCACTATTTCCCAAAAACATGTATTTCTTTGACATGTTCAAGACTTCGCTCAAGGGAAAATGACCCTTACGATCGCCCTACTCCCATTTTTTGCATGAAATATGACTGGTTAACTTTCCCAGAGCCTTCACGTGGGGCTAATCATACGACGCTTGCTGTGGGCTATTTTGCAGCACTTTAAGCTGTTTTCTTAGTGACTATAACTCAAAAAACCTTAAGGGGATCGCGCACCTATACGGGAGGGCATTATTAAGCGTAATTTAAAAAAAAAATAAATGGCTTGTAAAAATTCAGGCTTCTACAGTAGGAAAAAAAAAACTTTGAAAGAAAAGTATACCTTGAACTTGCGATAGGTGGCGAATCGTTGGTACCTACGGTTACCATTTCGACACGGTCCAATCCCGGAAGTCGTTTTGTTTTAACAATTGCTACCATTAGTGCTGTATGAATAAGTCTAACCCCAAAGGGCATACAATATTCCACAATGTTCGATAATAATAATACAATAAGTGAAGAGAAAAAGTAAAATGGAAGAGAACATAAACAATTAAGGCAAAAGAGGGTAAAATGAGTAATATTAGTAGAATTTGAGATGCAAAGAGAAACTAGGAAAAAAAAAAGAAATGGTGAAAGGAGAGTATTTTGAGGTACTTGCAAAAGCAAAATTTAAATAGTCACTAAATACGAAGCGAAATTGGTCGATCGAAAAGTACAATGATAAATGTATTGATGAGATGGACAACAAAGAAAATTTGCGAAAATTCATACACAGTAAAATAAATTTAATTCAACATTTATTTACCTTAGGAGTCGATTTGGACAAAATGGTGTAAATATTGAAAAACCAAAGGTACCTCTGTTTAGACTACCTCGGGAAAGAGAAATACGAAAAATCCCGGCTACGTTAGAAAAACAACATTATTTAACAATAGATCTACCAAAATAATAAACCGTTCAACAGTATAATCTGATTCTAAAAGTTCATTCGTTTTACAACCCCATCCGAACAACCAACGGCTGCACGTCATTATTTGTGTACCAATTGTGTACCCAGTTGAAACTGACACATTTTAAACTTAATTATTGACTAAACTAAAAATGATAGAAATGTGCGTTTTATTAAGAAGATTATCCTCGGCACAGTTCCAAATAAAATAACATTTTTAGTTAAGCTTCGGTGATTACTATCTACTTATTTTTAGTGTATAAATGACAAGAAATAAAAAAATGAGAATTGCTAAAAAAATTACTGGCGGAATTAACGAAAGTGCACGCACTCACAAAAATCTTTTTATTTGTAAAAATTTAATTACACATATTTAACATTTTTAGAAGCTAAATAACTAAGCTTTCAGAAAGGTGTGAAAATATACAGAGTGTTCTATTTAAATAAGTCAAGTAAATTTTAGGCAATATTTTTTTCTCGTCCTATATAACTGGAAAAAATTTTTAATGTGATTGGGAAAAAACTTTTCGAAATTTGAAACTCATTTGTAAAAACCGTACATTTCTATCATTTTTGTTTAGTCAATAATTAAGTTTAAAATGTGCCAGTTTCAACTGGAACATTCTATACTATTATGATTTTCTCTTTACTAGAAATCTCGATAAAGTTTTCATTTAGGCAAAACAAAATATACTAAAATAGTTGGTATTCTGCGAGAATGACATTAGTTACATATTGAAAAATTAAGGATAACAAACAAAAGTTCGGATCTCCAAATGACCGTCGTCTGTAAATTAAAGCACAAATATGATCACTGATTGGGGCACATAACATACGATTGAGGTTATGTGAATCAATTGACGACACAAATACAAAGATGAAGTGTAGTGAACATTTAATTTCTGGTTTTAATGAATTTTAACGTAAACTAATATCTTTCTTCCAAAACTTAATCTTTGACTTGTTACAAAGTACAAATATGAATAGAAAATAACCTAAATATGTTTTATAACAATTAATTGTAAACGTCTGCACTTCAGGTACATTTATCAACAATAGTTATTTGTGTAACTAGTGCAAAAGTGCATATTTGTTGCACGATGCTGAGTGCAACAAATATGCCCTCCATATGTTGCATACAACATTTCTTCTACGACCGAAAAATAAAAAACTACTTTTATAAAAACGGTGTAACTTTTGGCACAGTAATTGCTGCTTTTGCACGATCGTAGAAAAACATCTTTCATATAACAAAAAAATCGACAATTACACAACTTTTTAATGATAAAAAGAAAATGTGATTTGAATATTTTAGTATCGTATAAATGATTAGCGCCATCTTATATAATGTCAATTACAAGTCACTGCACGGCCGATATTGACAATTGAAAGCAAGATTTTATTAATTTTTACTGGTAATGTGCTGGTAATGCAGCTATTTGCTATATTTGTACAACTTTCTGCGATTTATAAGTTATATAATTTTGGCCTCCTGACGTGTAAACATCAAATTAACATTGAAACTACAAACCCTGAAACGTCATGATTACGTACAGTGCACGCACAGCGTGCGTAAAAATTACCCAAATCGTCCGCCCTTAAGGTACATTTGTCAATAAAAATCTTTTTATAGAACAAAAATATGTTTACTAAATCAACAATTACACAACTTTTTTACTGTTAAATGGTAAAAATAAATTGATTTGGAATATTTTTAGTTTCATGTAAATGATTAGCGCCATCTTGTGTATTCTGAATTACAGTTCACTTTATGACCGATATTGACAATTGACAGCAAAATATTTGTTAATTTTAGATTTTACCATTTAAAAATCGTCGGCCAAAAATTTAATACAAATCTTGTGCGTTAAATTATTTTACAGCGCTTAATAAATTTAAAGCATTCCGCTACAAATTTATTTCGCGCTGTAAAATTTAATTTTCCGCACGCGAATGTAAATAACTATTATACAATACCAGGTACTTGAATTTTGAGAACCCATCTTTTTTAGAATTGGCAGTTTTACCAGCCTACTTTAAAAGAAACAAAAATATATATTCGAGTAAAATTTAAATTAAACTGGGAGTCTTTTAGGGGTAGAAATATATGTAATTTTAAAGCTATATAGGAATGAAAGTATATTATATAGTAGATGACGGGTCGTCAATCTTTACAAGTGCTACATGTGAAAGAGTTGGAAACAGAAGGTGGAAGAGAAAAAAAAGAAATTTGGACAAAGAAAGCCTAAGAAAGATATAAAATGATATGGATGAATATCAGAACATGGAGGAAAAGAAAGGGGAAGGAAGTAAGAGAGATAGCAGAAAGTTTGAAAAAATGTATTACAAAAGAGGAAATACAAAGTATAGCGATGCAAAAAGTGAGTTGGATAGAAAGGTGTTATAGTAATATATAGGAGGAAAGTTGAAGAATAAAAGTGTGAAATTTCGAATTAAGACGTAAAGGAAAAATACCCTGAAACATAATAGAAATAATGGCGGTAACAAAGGGGAGAGATAAGACAAGAGAAAAATACAGGAAGCTCTGAATAAATTCAAAGTAGGATAAACACCCTACACAGACGCCACAAGGCGAACAAAGGAACCATGCGGAAGAGGCGGTAGAATTTTGAAATGGGGTGGTTTCGAAGTACCAGAGAGATAATAAAAGAGGAAAGAGAGGAGAGTGATCATTGTTAATGTAGGTTATAAAATTTATGCGGGAGTGAATGCAACACACGAAATAGAAGAAAAAAGTTGTTACCAAATTGGCAAACGTGTTTTAAAAATAAAACAAACAAAAAAGAAAAGGACGATATTTGGATGGAGAAATGGATTGAAACAGGTACTTCCTTATTCGTGCCATACCCTATTTAAGGGATCCTAGAAGATGTAAGAAGGGACGCCAGTTTACTGGACTCGGCAGCGCTTCGGCCATTAAACGCTGACTTGTCCAAAAAAGTGCATCTTTACGTCCTCGGTAAATAAATAACTATTTCCGTTGACATAACCCTTTTGTACCTTTACATAACCTTTTTGTGTATGTTCAGATAAACAAAGTGCGTACTTATCTCAAATAAAAACGTTTTGTGTATTTTTAGTAAAAGTTTAATTTTGATTTATCGTGATACATTTATACGTTTATGATGAGCAGTAGTTTCGAAGTGAAATTTGGCACTCTTTGAGCTTGAAGACGGAACTGCAGTGGCACTTTGATTTCCTACCTGAGAAACTTAAAAGATGAAAACATAAATACAGTTGACAGAAGCAAACATGCGACCTGGTGGGCGGGTACAATGTCGCTGTGCTCTAAGTTAGTACACTCAGATAAACAGAACTAAATAACGAAGACTCGTGAGCAGCGAAAACAACAACAAACAAACTTTCGTCGGCGAGTATACCGCTACGGCAATTTTTATTGTGATTGGTGGATGGCATTCCCGCTATCAGTTTTTTAATTTAGTTGGCATATTTTCCGGGTCCGATGTTTGCTTCTGTGCGCTGTATTTAATGAATTGATGAATTGGTTCTGCAAGCGAAACATTAAATTTCTGTTTTGTGGATTATTTATCTTCGGAAAAATTTAATATTTACCTCGTTAAAGATGCTTTTTTGGCCTCGTCAGTTTGTTGGCCTTTTGCGCTTCGACCATCAAACGCTCTCAGCCAGAAAATTGCACTTTTACGTTCTCGGTAAATAAATAACTACAAATGATTGGTTTGCGCTCTGATTTTGTAGCCCAGCAAAATGGCGGAGTGACTTAAATATTTCAAAGATACCGACAGTGAATTACGCTTCCGAATATTATTATTATTTTATGACGGAGCTAAAAACACGTATCAAACACCTAATAACTAAGGTTTCTAACTTTCCAAGACTGTCTTACAAACCTAAGGGCAACAAGTGACGCAAAATATTATGTCTGGAGAGCTGTGACTCGAAAAAACCAGAACTCACATCGTGAGAGTATTTTTCAACCTATACCTTATCTAAGTCTATAACAGACTTTAGTAGCACCCTCAACTAACACTGCCTTCGGATGGCTACACAATAAAGGAAATTAAAGAGATGATCGGATACAATCTCAATCTCAAGAAAGCTCTAGGCTTTGACATAATCATCTGGAAAGCAGACAAAGAATAATCAAGCAAAAACAAACAAGAAGGTGTTTTTCACAAAAAAACTATTTTATTTTTTAATTCATCTTCCTGGTTGCCCTTTGAAATGATATATTGTTAATTCCCAATCCAGCACAAAATATCCACTGGATAACCTAATTTCTGAAAATGGAATCAGAAATAGCAATGTAATGGAAATGTGCAGAATTGAAAATTCTGCTGCATTCTACATCTCTCCGATTCAATTACTTCGCAGACATGTCCGATTTTTAATAGCGGTATTACATAATGCAGAACATTGATGATTCATGATAGCCAATAGCAAGTTCTCTCAAGCATAGCAAACGCTTTAAACAATTCACTCTATTCACTGTCTACATAACGTAATAAAGCAGTTTCGATATGTTTTCTTAACATTCATATTCATATAATATTACGCGACGACGAACAAACCGTTCACATCGCATCGGTCCTGTCTCGCTGCGAAGCATTAAAAATCTATAGAAAGTGAAAGGGTGTAAAATCTAAACCAAGTGAAGATAAAAGGAAGAAACCAAATCAAGTAAAACTAAGGCAGATAGACATTAAATAAATGGTAAATTCATTATTAATAATGAACACGGATATTACCTGAACAATAGAATATACGTTCGAAACGCTAATCGCTGTCAGTCTCCGAGGGGTCGACCCGGACTGATACGCGCTATTTGTAATATTATAAACAAACGCAGTTGAATATTTAGTGTACAGGGACGGATTTACATGTATATAAATTCCGTAAACTAAAAAAATAAATGAATAGAGAGCGCACGAGTAGTTAGTTCAGATAATTACAACAAAAGAAAAAGAGAAGACACAAGGTATAGGACTAGACATTACTAACGATAAGAGAAACAGAAAAACAAAAGAACGCCCGAAAAGACTAAGCAAGACAAAAGACACTGACGAAGAACAAATGGAGGAATTTCCTTACAGTAATCGTTCGTTGCCCTGCAACGACTACATGACGCGGAATCTTGACGTTTTCCACTCTAAATTCTGTCAGAAATGTCACAATTTCTGAACGATCGGCCGAAAATAATAATTATTTGAAATACAAGATAGACCACATCCAAAACAAAATCGACAACATTAATACAAATCAAAAAACATTAAATATACTAATTAAAGGAGCACAATTTAAAGTTTTAAAGTAAATGAAAACATAAAAAGTGAAGTAGAAAAGTTCTTTCAAGAAAAGCTAATGATAACCAACAAAATTATGGCAGCATACAAGGTCAAGAACGAAAGGCAATTACCAATAACAGTGGTCAAATTAAGGAGTTGGAAAGAAAAGCAGGAAATAATGAAAAATAAGAACAAACTAAAATATTCAAAAATATTTGTGGATAACGATATGTCGAAAGAAGAAAGTATAATACAGAAACGGATAAAAGAAGGCCATTTTTGTGTGTCACTTTAAAATCATCAATTTTAAACCCTCCTGTATAACATGAAAGGGAAATTATTTAGGTAGCTATTAAATATAAGGCTTTTATAAACTGTGTCCAAAATTTCAGCTTTCTATAGGTTTAAGTAACATTTTAAAATTTTAGTGATACCATTTTTCTGAAAACAAAAATAAGATAATTATCTCGAAAACAGGTGTAGATAGATATGGAAAACTATTCAGCAAGAATAATGATGAAAAAATGTAATTCGAAAAATAAAATAATATACAGGGCGTCCCTGTATAAAAAAATAAGAACGTTGTTACTAATTTTGAGTAGAAGCGGCAACACCGCTCAAAATGAAAATATTTTGGAAAGAAATATCGTGTATATTATGGCAGTATCCAAATTTTGTATACTGTGAAAAGAATTATTATCGAACAATTTTCCCCAGTAATTACATATCGCATCAAAAAATAGTTTAAACAAAACACTTTTATTTGAAGAAAAAATTGGGTATTTTGTAAATATTGCTACGATAGGAAAATTAATATAGGTTGACGACTTTTGTGGCATAAAATTGAATCAGATCTGTGGTATTATGAAAAAAACCTATATGCCTTGTTTACTATATTTTGAGATGCGAATTTTTTAAATGGGTTTTTGCCGAAACCGATAAAAGGAGTACCGGAATTATATAAAAAAAAATGGATTATTAACTAATCATCGAAAAACCATCGCGGGTTCAAATTAGTGCTTAATTTAAGGTGTTGTTGAAATTTGATTTTGACATAGTGGGGGTAAGCACTTGAGCTGAATCTAAAAATCGGTATTGCAGTGAATCCTTGTGTATACATTCTAATTTTTCGTACAAATAAGTGCTTAATTATCTAACAGAAAGACACCAAAAACTTTACTCGGACACATGTTTCAACAGCTAAGCTGTCATCATCAGGGATACCGATACTAAAATTAAAAACAACGGGAAACTTATATATACTATCTGCTTATCACGCATCGTTAAACTTAATTGATTCTTAGATAAGCTTAAATAATTCCGAAAATCCTAATGGAACGTTATCATCATAATTCATAAGCAAATTTCTGTTTTTAAAAATTTCTAAACTTTCATAAGAATCAAGTTCGTTTTTATTATCTACCCTCTTAATTAATTCAGTGTCGCCTACTCTATGGCCATTTTCAAGCATATGCATGGCAACACTGGACCTATCTGTGCGATGATATTTGACATGAGCTACGTGCTCTTTAAAACGAGTTTTAATAGGTCTCTTGGTTTGCCCTATATATACTTGGTTACAGTCTTTACAATTAATTTTATATATTCCCGATTTATCACACATTTCTATTGGGTCTTTCGGATTGCCTAAAAGATTTTGCAAGTTGTTACTATTAGAGGTTACTGTTTTATAATCAAATTTTGAAAATATTTTTGAAGAGATTTTGTGTATGTGGGATAATTTGGTAATTTGACATATTTCTTATCTGTAATGTTTAACTTATGTTTATGTTTTCTAATTATGTTTGTGACAATTGATTCTTGAAAACCATTGTATGATGCAATCTGCTTAATATTTCGCAGTTCTTTATCAAAGTTTTGTTTTGACAATGGGAAATGTAATAATCGGTGAATCAAAAAGTTGAAAGATGCAAGTTTATGTTGCATACTATGGTTGGAATCATTTGTTATAAACCTCATAGTGTTAGTGTCTTTACGATAAATTTCTATATCTAGTTTGTTGCCATTTCTTGTCACTAAAGTGTCTAAGAAAGGTAACTTAAGGTTTAGTTTCTGTTTCATAGGTAAACTTGATCGTCTCAAATTTTGAATTTAAAATTTCTACAAATTGCTGAGGGCTGTAAACTTTAGTGTCGATGACTGCAAAAACATCATCTACATATCTACACCAAATTCTAGGAAAATATTCTAAATTATTTTTTAAATCAGTTTCAAATTTACCCATGAACAGGTTAGCCATAAACGGAGATAAGCTGTTACCCATTGTTGTACCATAATTTTGTTGATAAATATTATTGGTTTATAAATTTATTATAAATATTATTTGGTTTCCGGACCTGGTCATCAAGACCCTCCCGGATAATTAGGAAAAAATGTACAACACAATTTCACAAAACAATCACATTACACACTTAATTAATATTATTACATGTGAATTCTAGGGTGGAGTAAGGGTTAGCATGTTTACATACATAACACTTACATCACAATACAATATTTAAAATGTACCATACGATTAAATAAATAAATTGTTAATTTGAAAGTAGGTTTGACTCATACATAATCGTGCTAATTTAATAAAATTATCTACTTCTGAATTGTCTAAATGGTTTTGGTGTAACATATCTTTCAAATAATCTATCTATCGGAACGCTTGAAACAATTAACAGACATCGAATGAAACTAAAACTTCCTTTGCTTAATTATCATTATCATCGTTTTTCAATTTGCACCCAAACTTTATCGACATCAAAATTTTGGCTTATGTCGCCTAGCTCATAATGAGACTTTTGCTTTATTTGGAAAATTCTACGTTGTATTAAAGCGTAATAAAAGTTCTAAACATAAAATACATTTGGCAGTGGAGCGTACAACGATATTCCTACGTGTTTTACCTAAAAAGAACATTAAACATCTGTCAGATGAGGTAATCGAAACAACTATATCGGTATTATTTTTATTTAATCAAAACAATTACGGGGTTCTTGTTTGACAAACTATAAATTCAATTGTATTGTAGGGGTTTTGCTTATAAAATGCAGAAACGCAACGTGCGTAATTCTAAATCTGGAATCCTTCTATAAATAAACAGACTCCTATATCCATAGTTTAAATTGAGACCAGCTTTCTTGCAGTCTATGAGCGCCTTTAAAAGTAAGAATTTTTTTGATTTTATTTTCCATCGCACAACGTTGTGGAATTTGGGTGCATTTTTTGTAATTAATTAGTGGTTATATTTACGCTCGAGTAGGAAGTTTGGTATGAGATTTTGTAATGGATTTTGTATTTGGAGCAATTATGCTCGCGGCTTGTTTATAATTGTTTCATGCGACCTTAATTTCGTAATTACTGCAATTATAGAGAAGTCGATTCAACTTGACAGTACCGATAGAAATAGATCTTTATGTTCATGTGGTTTGTTTTTATAGGGTTCCACCGCGTTAGGTAGACCTTCTGCAAACAATAGATTTGGGAGAAACTCAAATACCATATACCGTATTTATCGAATATCTCAGTGGTCTCGGTGAGACTAGTTATGGGTAAGTTGGTTTTAATTCTTTTAAAAATTTATTATATTGTTTGCAAGAGAGAACTTGTGCAAAATCAGTCAGTTTAAAAATGTTTAATTTACAATGCATTTCTGGCCAACCAAAACGTGGGTGCATCACTTTCCTGTTTTTCAATGACTATAGGAGTGACGTTTTTCATTTATGATGCAACTTACAATTCTTTTATTTAATTTTTCTCTGGATTTTTATTTGTGGTAACAGTTTATAGTATAATATTATGGTTGTAAAAATTATCTCTACTTTTGGTGGGAAAAACGTACATGCGGGGGAACTGCAACCTTGGATGTGGGAATTGCGGAAAGTGCCAAAGGTTAGTCAATGAAAGATTTGAATTGGTTTTACAGTAACAACATTATGGTAGGTTATCGTTTATGCCAAACTATAAATGGTTATGTACAGACTAATGGATTAATCGGGTTTGTAAGGATTTAGCGAGATGGACATTCAAAAAAAAGTTTGAGGAGATACCCACAAAAAAAAATTTAGTAGAACTAAAAAATTGATTGAAGAAAATTAGTCATGAATCCCAATCTTAAAAAGACAGAGGTTTCTTGTTTTCATTTAAGTAATAGAGAAAAAAAGTAGGAAACTTAATGTTATCTTTAATAATACAAACTTAAACCATAATTTAAACCCAGTTTATCGGGAGTAACTTTAGAAACGTTTTTAATTTACAAAGATCATTTAGAAAAAGTCAAACAAAAATGAAAAAGAAATAATGTCATTCAAAAATTAGCTGCAACAACTTGGGGAGCACATGCAAAAACTCTTTGTACAGCTGCATTGGCATTAGTTTATTCTACAACAGAATATTGTGCTCCTGTCTGGTTGAATAGTTATCATACAAAAAAAATAGATGCGCAGTTGAATTGCACTATGCGTATAATTAGTGGAACCATTAAATCTACTCCTCTCGATTGGCTTCCTGTTCATTGTAATATTACTCCATCGAACATTCGACGAAAAGCTGCGTTAAAACGAGAATGGGATAAATACCAACAACAAAAAACTTACCGATTTGGAATGATATTGAGAACCTTCCAGCTAATAGACTTAAGTCTCGAGACCTGTATGGTTGCAAGAGTACTTAACTACGGCTTTTTCTGTAGTTGAAGAGTGGAAACAAGGTGTGGTCTGGAGTGATGTTTTTAATAAACATCTCTTTGATCCAACAATAGAAGTCCAGGGCTTTCATCAAAAAAGAAAAAATTGGTCAAAAGTAAATCGTATAAGAACAGGCCATTCAAAATGCAACTCTATGTTGTTTAAATGAGGTTCGATTTCATCAAATTGTTATTGTGGTAGACAGAGACCGTGCACATATTGTGAGTGGAGGATTGTCAATTAACAAAGTTTAAATGAGGGTTTCTATATTATGGCTTACTAATCTGACAGACACTTGAACATTTTTGTATTCTGTGTCCTGATTATCATTATTTGTTGTTGATTTTTTAGGTCATAAGAAATGAAGTTTTCTAAAGTTTCAATCTAATCCAAATAAATTTGGCTTTAGGAGAAATTTTTTAAAGTTCAGAAATAAGAGATTTTTTGAAAATTTTCAAAAATTTATTTCTAGGAGTCATATTTAACCGATTGGCCTCAACTTATTGTCATTTTATTTGTTGAAGCCTCTATTTTGAAAAGAAGATATACCGAAATTTAGATTAAACGCACCCTTTAGTAGAAAATTGTAACTAGCCTATTTAATTTTAGAAAAATTTAATTTATTCTTAATGGTAGGTATCGGAAGTTTAACAAACTATGAGATTAAAATTTTTTAAAGCTTTATTTGTTTGTTTTGATTAGCACCAAATTTTTCGTAGAAAATTCCCATATTTAAATAGAAGTTGCAGATAACCTAATTTACACCAACTTTTTCTAAACAATTTTTTGCATCAATAATTTTTATCGAGATATAAGTTAAATTAGGTTTTAAAATTTACCGGTAACTACTGTATCTATTTGATTTTATTCAGTTAGTCTAGATTTGATGACTGTAACTCAGTTACTAAATTATCGGATCAAAAAAGTGTTTTGAAAAAATTTGTTTTTAAATTATTTTTCAATTTATTCTAAAAAATGCATAATGCTTTTTTTGAAACATTTTTTAAAAATTAGTTTACCTCAGTAACTCTATCGTGTCAGAAATTGCAAAAAATGGGATGTTGTAATATTTTATTTTGAAACTGTCGCATAACTTTCTATATTATAAGACGTAGAATAAAAAACAAAAAATATCGAATTTTTCAAAACTCTAAACAGTAATATACCTCCTTTAAAAAATTGAATCTTTTAACGCATCCTTCAAAACAAAAATACACTATTAACGTTTCTTAAAATATACAAAAGATCATTATTATTTAAAACCGGAATTTACAGATATACAGACTGTCCCACATAAGGATGAACAGCATGGGTTGAAAAAGTTGCGCAATTTAAAGCAAATTAATAAACTGTTTTTATACCGGCCAAATTCCGAATGGTTACGAAGATATCCGGACAAAACCGAATTGGGTGGTTATGGTTTTTTTTTCAAATAACGCTTATACGGTTACAGTTGGACGAATGAAAGTTTTAGCATTATTAAGACACTTTTTGAGAACTTCATAGCAGTGTTGCCAAGTTTTTTTGTTAGGTCCTTACTTTTCGAGATAAATTGTTAAACTTTGGTTTTCTTATGAGGCAATATCGAATATGTACATTTTTGAAATCGTCATGAAATTCCCTTTTCAGCCATGTATAACATTTGGTATTTTCTCAGAAACTTCATGAGTTATCGCCATTAAGACATTTTTGAGTAGTAGACCATGATTTTGACTTATAGTAACGGCAGACAATAAATAAACAAATGCTATAGAAACATCAAAAATATTTTAACGTTGTAAAAGTTTAAGTTTGTTTAAAGTGTGTATAATTATGGCTCAAAATTCCTTTTCCAATGAAGAAAAATTTGATATGTTGTCGTGTTACATATTATGTCACAGAAATTGTGTAGGCGCTGAACGTATGTATCTAAACCAATTCCTAGAAAGGAAGCAACTAGATAAATCCATATTTAGAAGGCTCGTATCTAATTTGAAGGATTATGGTTTGTTTAAGCAACCTGGAAATACTTGCCAAAAGAACCCCACAGAAGATGTCCAATACGCTGTTTTACAATCAGTTACAGTAACCCCAGAAACATCATGTAGGCAGATTGAAATAAGTACTGGTGTTGCCAACAACGGTCCATCGTGTTTTAACAAAGAACAATTTTCGTCCGTATAAATATAAAGTTTGTCATGGTCTTGTACAAGGTGATGAAGTTGGACGTAGGACATTTTGCGAGTGGTATACGAGAAAATGTGAGGAACAAATAAATTTCCCATCTAAAATAATTTGGACGAATGAAAGAATGGTGACCAACAATGGAATTTTTAACCGACACAATTCTCATTATTGGTGACAAAATAACTCACTATTAAAAAAATCATCGAGACACCAACATTATTTTGGGTTTAATATGTGGTGTGGAATATTTGGAAATAGAATATTCGGACCAGTTTTCCATCACAACTCTCTCACTTCAGACCGGTATATCAACATACTGCAGCATAATTTTGAAAATGAATTCGATAATTTACCATTGCTGGAAATTCGTGACTGTTGGTTTCAGCAAGATGGAGTTCCGGAATATAATGCGAGGATCGTGAAAGATTATCTTACTGGACAGTTCCCAGGAAGATGCATTGTGACTCACAATGACATTATGTGGCCAACGACGTTTCCGGATATAACTCCATTGGATTTTTTTCTCTGGGCTTACATAAAAAACAAAGTGTACACTCAAAGTTTTGAAGATGACGATCAATTACAAATAAGTGTGAGAGAGGCATTCAACACGATTACCCCAGAAATGTTAAACAGAGCTTTAGATGCAACGGTGAAACGAGCATATTTATGCTTGGAAAATAATGGTGATTTATTTGAACATTTGTTATAATTTATTAGTTGTAATATTAATTACAATATTTTTGACGTTTCTATAGCATTTGTTTATTTATTGTCTGCCGTTACTATAAGTCAAAATCATGGCCTACTTATCAAAAAATGTCTTAATGACGACAACTGATGGAGTTTCTGAGAGAAATACCAACTGTTATACATGGCTGAAAAGGAATTTTATGACGATTTCAAAATGTACATATTCGATATTGCCCTCATAAGAAAATCAAAAGTTTAACAATTTATCTCAGAAAAGTAAGGACCTAATAGATTTTGTTTATATTAAAAAACGGCACACAGAACGCAATTAACAGTAACAGTACACAGGAATACTCGGCGGGTAAAACAATACTAAAGTATAATTCACTAATTATGTAGAAAACTGCTTCTAATACTTCTTCTGTGTTTTCTAAATTCAAGGTTTCTCCATTACTTAAGCCCTCTTCGTTGATCAATAAATATTATCGTAATATGTTGTATATTTAATTTTTTCCTGTTTAGATGTGGGGTAAATATGTCAAGTTGTTGTCATTTTAGCAAAATGTATTCAAACTAAAATACGCTTAGCCTACAAAGTTTTTAGGCAAAGACAAACATTTTAACTTTTAAATTTAAATTTAAAATTTAAAATTTTATTAGATTTCCCATAATCATTAATTAAATGATAATTGACTAAGACATTAATACAAGAACTAATTATCAGATGTTATGAAGCTAACATTGTAGTAAACAGTTCAAATCAGTCGTTGTAAATTTTAAGAGTTTTACCTCGGAATATAAAAGATAATAAAACGTCAAGCATTGTGTTTAAACTGTAACTATTGGGGCGGATTGCGACCCCAAACTGCACATAGTAATGGATTAATCGGGGTTATAAGGAGGAGGAGAAATCAACAAAAGAAAAGGAGATTTTGTAGAGAACTAGAAAATCATGATGAAGAAAAACGATCAACTAAGTTATCGTTTCAATCAAAATTCAAATTCTGACTTTCAAAAACAATCTACAGTTGAGTTGAGATTATCTACTCTGAAAGAAATCATAGTAATTACTGTGAGATTAATTCATTTAGGATTCAATGATTGGAAAAACCTGAAACAGTTGTTACAAGGGCATCAACGCCCACGGCTGCAAATCACAAATATTTTGGGGTTGCGCTTATCAAAGGCTTTCCAATAAAAATTAAAATGTTCTGTCAAAAGTAGAAAATGCTGAAGAAAACAGTGAATAGAAATTTTTCAGTGTTGTAGTTATTGTAAGGGTGAGAAAGTCTTGTACTTATTAGCAGGCTCCAGTTGACTGAGAGATAACATTGAATACTTCGTTCCATTATGGAAGGGAGTAATGAATCACCTACAAGCGCTAACAAATAAATTAGTTCAATAAAATTCTTTTGTGCTACTTTTTACGGTGTAGTGTTACTTGTTACTTAGATTGTTTTTTAAACATTGGTTCAAAGTGGCTAAACAAGAATCATATGCCTTACACGTGGTACATGGTGAAAATTGGGTTCACACACACGTTAAACTTAATTTTTTTAATTTTATTTTCAAAAATAGATACGCCACATCAAATGCGTTCATTTGTGCTCTTTTGGAAAAAACAGAATGTTCATAAAATTTTATTCGAACAAACTTCAACAAAATATTTTGTTCTAGGCCTTCAACTTACGATCTATTGAAGCACAACTGCAACAACTTTTCTCAAGAATTAGCTCAATTTTTATGCGGCGCAAGCATTCCAAAATATATACTCGATTTACCAAACGACGTCTTGCAATCGAATCTAAGTCCTGCGTTAACGAAACTCGTCCAACAATTGGAGCACAGTGCTAGGCCGGTGTCAGACGAAAATCGTCGAACCAATAAAGAAGAAAGTCCCGAATTTTTGCAACTTAATAGTCAAATAGAAGAGGCCAGGTCAGAAGTTAGTAGTAACAAAGATGCCAATAAATCAAAGTAATGTTACTAACAATATAATAACAGTTAACATTCATATTTGTTTTTGTTATTGTTAATAGATAGCTTCAGATATACTTAGATTAGTCATTCCGAACTGTTCCGATAATAATGATTTTTCGCAATAATTTGTTAGTAAGATCCAAAAATGAAAATTTGGAGGATTTGATATTCTATTCCTTTATATATCGTGTACATTTAATATAAACCATTCATCTTTCTTCCATTATTTATTTTAAACGCACAACAATTGCCCGAATAGTTTGGCACGTAAATTAGAAACTGCTTGACTCATGTTTCCAGTGTCTTTTAATATTAATTATTGTTAACATATTTAATTAGTAATAAAATGATACTGCGAGTCTAACCAACCCACTTCTTTAAATTCCATGTACTAACACAGTTAATTGTAAGTATCAGTGCACATTATTTTATGAAAACGGATTTTCAACGTTTTTGACACTTACGTTACATTCTAGATCGACATCTCAACTTCTCGAAGACAAGAGGAAATCGATAAAGGAGAAATTAGCGAAAAAAGAAAGAAAGAAACGAAAAAAACGTCTTTCAGTGCGTTTTGATACAGAGGTTCGCTTGATTTTTATTCTAGAATTCTTCTGCTAAAGGTTTTTTTAAGGTTTCCATAATGGCCGATACTGAGACAATGAACGCTCCCGAATCGAATCAGTTGCCCTCCGAACAGGCTTTGCAATTCGAAGAAGACGAACGGAAGGCGGAGGAGGAAAGGAAAAGGTCTAGAGATCCTCCTATTGTATTTAGGGATTTAATTGATGTAAGATTGTGGTTTCAATTGATTGTTAATTAGTTGTGGTCGGTTTTAGGTTAAATCTGAGTACGCTGTTTTAGAAGGTTTGACGAAAGATCAGTTGGTAGAAGAGGAGAAAAGATCATTGGACGAATTAGGACAATATTTGTTAGGTGATGAGGGAAGTTGGGTGGTTGGAGATGGATTTCTAAACTTTATAGGTTTGTTTTCATTTTTCTTTGATACCCGTGTATCACGTTTATGTTGTTCTTTCAGGAAGGTTATTAAATGATACGGCAGTGCAGCACGAAGTTAGAATACACGTGTTGAATCTTCTCGCAGCAGCCGCTTTAAAAGACGACGTAATATTAGTGTTACATCAAGATAGAAGGGATCACGTTTTAATGAATTACGCGTATGAGATCGATAGAATCGGCGTAGATGAGCAGCTAGCTTTAGCTTTATTTGTGAGTTACTGATTATTGCTAGGTTTTTATTACTAAGTTGAGATTTTTAGATTGCAAATATGTTCGAAAATTTAAATTCGTCAGAATGGTTGTTGTACATCTCTGAGTGGACGTACAATAATCAGCCAATAAGTAACATCCGCGTGACGACAAAAGTGGCGGTACATTCGTTATTATCCGACATACCAGAATTACAAGATCGTGGATCTGCAATAATCTACAATATGGCTTGCAAGGAGGTAAAATCTGTGGTCTGTATCTTCTTACTAATATTTTTATTTAGTCATAAACTAATACCTACACTTGCTTCACATTCACTAATTTACAAAAAATTGAAAGGGTTATTTGTTAGTTAAGTTGTACGAGGTACTTTAGAGCATTTGTGCTTTCAGAAAATGTTCAAAAACTTTCGGATTCGGCAGATTTTACCCAAAGGCACTTTATCGAAGGTACTTACTAGAGTTATTTGTATTCATACTGTCGTGCCCTCATATTGCTAATTTAATGCTACTAGATGTGAGGTGCTTAATTCTGCTCTAACATTCATTCATTAATTTTTTTAACTACATTTGGTGTTTTTTAAATATGAACTTTGTCTTTAATAGTGAAATGTTGGGAGTTACACTCTAATACTCTGGTTTTCAGTTGTCTAATCTTGTTGTACTTTGTATACTTTTCACTTTTTTAGGCGAATTAGAATGGTCACAGTTTCTACGAGAATATTAATTACACAGGGTGGGGTACTACAAAACCAATTATTCTGTAGCATTAAAACGACAAATAATATTAGAAAACTTAAAGCATACATACCGGGTGTCTTTGGCAAGACGCAACATAGGAATTTCACTATAGAAAAAAATTGAATTGATCCACTAAGGCTATGAAATTTTCGTATTGACGTATACGTTACAATTAATTGTTATTGCGTGTTCCTTATTGTAATATTCTCTAATTTAATTTTTGAAAATGAATGTGTATACAATCCCTGAGAAAGTTCAAATGGTTATACAGAGGTGAAAGCTATAGAAACACTTTTGCTTTGTTTGCTACACTTTTTCCGGATCGGCAGAAAAACCGCAGTGTACACAAGTGTCCGAAGCAGGTTCAACAAAACCAGAAGATGGACAACGATGAAGAAATCAATGTACTCGGTGCTGTGTAACTTAACCCTAATATTAGTATTGGACAACTAAGTATCGACTGTGGTGTAAATAGGTGTTTAGTTCATAAAATTTTAAATAGCATAAACCGATTCTGATAAAAGGCAAGAATTTTGTGAAACATTAATGGAGATACGCAATAATATGAATTTTGTTAAGAATATTTGCTTCACCGATGAATGTTTGTTAAATCTCTATGTAGTTTGCGGTATCAGCATGATGGATGTCCAGCACATAATGCGAATGAAATAAAACAACTTTTAAATGAAGCTCTTCCTAGAACCTGAATTGGAAGAGGTGAGGAAGTTACTTGGCCACTAAGATCACCAGGCTTGTCTCCCAACAACTTCTTTTTATGGCCTTACGTATCTTCGAAGGTTTATACCGATAGAACCCATGACACAATTGAGTCTTTAAAAGATAAAATTGTGGAAGTTTGCTTCAATATACCATCAAATATGATTGCAAATGTGCAAAGAAACTTCTATTTGGGGCACTGTTTAACAGTAAATGGACAGTATTTTAACCAGTTGTTATAAGCCAAGCACTTTGCATGTTATACCGATTAGCTTTCACTTCTGTATATCCACAAACAAATCGGTTCTTTTCAGGACTACTAACACATTTATAGAAAAGAATTTTTAATACGATGTAATTAAAACTTAAAATGACAATCACTTTTAATAAAAACCGTATTTGAAATTACAGCATTTCTTACAATTGTTGGATGGTTTTAAAATAATAATCTTGTTATCTTGTTTGTTGACTCCTGAATTCTAGTATAACCTGAAATAGAAAGTCAAAAGAGAAATAGCAAATTAAATAATTTAAAGCACAAACCTTTACGTTCTCATTATTCATAACATTAAAAACCTTAATCGGGCATTTACTAAAAATCTTCATTAATCCCATGAGTTTGAAATTGTTTATGCTCAAGAAGCTAAAAATGTATAACACATCTAATTCTGGGTTATACTTTACTTGGCTGATTCCAAATAAAGTCCTTAGAACACCAACTTCTGTGTATCTGTAGAGATCTGTGGTAGAGACAAAATACTCGATCCATACTAATCGAAATATCTATCTTATCTATAATAACAACTGTATTGACTTAAAATAAACTTTTAGCTTTAGAATACCTGCATATTCTTGCAAGATGCAAGTATTATGTCTAATAGTTTACACACAATTTAACATCAAATTCAATACAAACAGGTTGTATGCAAAAGTATTTCATTATGCTTGCTTCAATAACTATATTAAAATATGAAAGCAACTGAACATTAATTAGAATTTTCGTAAAATCACAAAATACTAAATACTTATTTTTTTACAAACTTAAAGAATAATATTTACATTTGAAGGAAGATTAGACATTTTACACTTGCTCTCTCTTTCTAACTTTAACAGAATGCCGTAACGTATAGGGTATACAACAATCCGAAATTTTCATAGCAATAGTAGATCCAATCCAATTTTTTCTATAGTAAAAATCCTATGTTGCGTATTGCCATAGACACACGGTATATATCGAGATTATTTGGGACTACATTTTAAAAACATTTTGGATTGTACAGGGTGCTCCGGAAAACATACCATATCAAAGTTGGGTTATTTTAAATAGAACATCCTGTATTTTTAAATTGTACGATAAAAAATAATATATGTTCATTAACATGTCCCTATACCTACTTCAGTTTCGGAGATAAATCGATTTTACCCGATTTGCAGACTTTACAAAAAAATGCAGTAACTTCAGGATAAGTAAGAACCAGAAAATTTCCTTTACACCACCTTTACTAAGAGCTTTCAACGTCCTTTTTACAATATAAACAGAAATGTGCTTATGGTTAGTATCCCGGGCTGTAGTCAGTTGAATCACGCTCACCGGTTGCAATTTACAGTAACCTTTTTTTGAAACATAAATAAACGATCACACTGTAAACATTGACAAACTTTAACTTGTTAAGTATAGACCGTGATACAAATCGCCCTAATAGTGATACGATAATTTCTAAAACCTTTATTTTTAGAATTTTTTTAACAATGTTTACAGTGAGATCGGTTTTTGCTGTAACAAATAATGGCTGTTGTTGTTTGTGACCGGTGGGCGTGATTTGACTGAGTCTTAAAGCCCGGGATAACTCATGAGCACATTTTTGTTATTTTGTACTTAAAGAATTTTTTGAAGGTTAATTTTTTAAAACTGCTTGCAAGATAATGTTCATTTTAAGGATATCTTACAGGTAACTTAGATTCCAGTAAATCGCAAATTGTTAAATTACCAAATTTTAAAGTATCTTGAAAACTATAAGAATTAGGGGTTGGTAACCCTAATCCCGACTGAGAGGTAATTAGTTCAAGTTTCCAACATGCTACACAAATTCAGGGTGTTCCATTTAAGTTAAGTAAGTTATTTAAGTTTTAAGGGGTTAGTGTTATGCGGTAGTATTAAAACACCGTGTACATCAGAACATAATAGTAAATATTGCGAAAAGGATGTTGAAAGCTTTTAGTAAGGTGGTATAAGACCAAGTTGCTTGTTCTTATTTATTTTGAAGTTATTGTATTTTTTGGAGGATCTCCGAATTAGGTAAAACCGATTTATCTCAGAAACGGAAGTAAGTAGGTATAGGAACATGTTAACAAATATACATTATTTTTTATCGTACAATTCAAAAATAGAAAAAATAATGATTCATTTAAAATAACCCAACTTTGATATGGTACATGTTTCTGGAGTACCCTGTACAATCCAAACTATTTTTAAAATGTGTTGTCAAATAATCTCGATATGTGCATGCCTTAAGATTTCTTACATTATTTGTCATTTTAATGCTACAGAATAATTCGTTGGCAGTGTCGCACTTTGTATAAATAGTTACAAGGGAAGAGTTGTTGTTTTATTTAAACTATGTTTATAGAACGTATAGTTTTTTTTTAATCACTATATCTACAACTTTTTTTCAAAATAGCAGCAACTACACCACAGATACTTAATGCGTCTTTGGGTTTATTTGTTGTTAAACAAGTTTATTAAATAAGTACCGGTTGTTGTTGCATTTCAAAGTCAACATTTGATTTCATACTGATGGAGTTCTGTGACTAATCACTTGTTTAAATGTGAGAACTTGACTCGTATTCTTTTTGGGTAATGCAAGGATGAATTAAACGATTAAAATCTTCTTTTTGGGTTAGGTTTTTGGGAGGAGAGTTCTTATTTAGTTTAGGGGACAGAATAATTTGTTTGTTGCGATTGTAAGGTACAGTAACTACTTATGTAACCAGATGAAACGAATGTAAGAATTCCCCGAATATCACATGAGTTAGAAACACTCATTAGGATTAAACGTATTTCGAATTCCAACGTTAAATTTTGTGTTAATGGTTAACCATGTTCATAACCGTTGTCAAAACGGTATGAGAATATTATTTAATTCTAGTGACGAATCAAAAGTGTCAGTTTTATTGTGTCAAAAAATTTGTTAGTCTAAGGTCTGGTCTTTTCACCTCCAGTTAATTTTATCTGTCCGTTAATCACCTTGGAAACGCGACTATCCAATGATTTGATTGGCTCAAAACTGTGTTTCCATAGTAGTTAACCGACTGATAAAGTTAACTGAGGTGAAAAGACCAGACCTTAGAGTACGTTTACTATAATTTTCATCATTCAAAATTAATGCATATCTTTTTTTGCACAATGTGATAATGTAAGTGTTTAAAGCGTATTATAATAAAAAAAAAGTAAAATGTTTATAATAATTTATTAAAAATCTCGTTCAATCCCGATTGTCGTAATTTTTAAATAAAATTATAAGCGATGTTATTATTACTATAATTTTTATGATGAGTTTAATCTTTTTATTTTTAAAAAATTATAAAGTTAATTTAAAAAATACTGTAATCGGAATCGAACCCTAGTTGGAAGCGCATATATTACTAAGCAGCAAATTAACCAATTCATCCACGAAGGCCGCTTGATAAATGAAAATCCATTTGGTTAATAAATAACTTTTTAGTAATTTTTTTGGTAAAATGCGCTTTGAATATTCATTGTTATTACATCAGTTTGTGTTATTTTATATATTCAACCTAATATATTGTTATATTGTGTTCGAATTGTATCAGAAAAAAGAAATACGTTAATTTTTAATTTATGTTTCGGGGTTTACGAGGTATATATTTTTTTTATGTTTTCGTTGTAACGACATAAATCTATCGGCCTAATTTAGTAATATGATCTAAATACATAAGTTACACACTCAGGAAAGCGCTTACATACAAAACAGCGTATACCATATATGGTAAAGTTAAGTGTTTAGTTGTACGTTGTAAAGTAGTTCCATAACCTTGCTACTTCGCTATGCATTCTCTCAATAAACGTTTTCCATCAATCCTTTTCTTACATCGAGCGAGGGCGTAATAAAGAAACTTAACATACCTACTTTATCATGTTCTTTTTCTTTCTCATCCCAATCACCCATCAAGATTATCCATTCAATTTTTTTTTCTGACTTAATATCTTTATCATTTTACTTAAATTAGCCCTAGATAGTTTCATATCACCTTGTACACCAATATCAAAATTACTACTTCGTTCTTCTACTTAGTAATATATTTTATAATATCCTCTTTTGAATTATCCGGTTCTTTACCATCTGACCGAATTTAAAGAGTTAAGATATTCCACTTTATTATTCCAGTCATCATTGATCTTTCATTACCTTATTTTTATGACAGTTATCATTATTTAATAAAAGCATTAAATAAGTTTACTTCTATCGTTTGAACGTTTGTTGGACAATCACAATTCTCCGAAGTTTTGTTTGCAAAGAATACTTCCTTCTGATAATGGTTTGGGATGATCGAATACATATTTTTAAATAACAGTTTTAAGATCCTAAATATTGAGTGTAATCTTTTTGCAGGTATTTGACGACGTAGCTGTCGAATTAACAATGGCATTACTTCAATATTTCAATACGAAACCGGCCGAAGAACAATTATGGAGAAGCATGAAATCTTTAGCCAAGTTCACTCAAATATCCGGCCAAGACGTGCCTCAATTAATTCAAATGATCGGGCCGCATCCGAGTACCTTTAAAGGTACAAGTGGAAGGATCGATGAACAGATTGATATGATTTGTTCAAAATTACGTTGATTAATGAATGGTTGTGACATTATTGTTATCGATTTAATCGTGTTTCTATTTCTTAATTATTAATAATTTTATAAATGTTACGAGTGGTTGTTAACAATTTTTTGTAGAATACTAAAAGTGCATTTTAATTTATTTTTCACTTTGTTTTTTACGTTAATTTTTTTATAGTATACATTTAGTGTTTTATCGTTGAATGATTATGGTCTTAGGGGTAAATTGCTTGTATGTAACGTAACGACCAAATAAAAGAAGTTTGTATTTTATTACACAACTTAATATCTTAAAGTTCTCAATTTAGGTAGACAAATTTCAATTATTAACTTAATGTAAGTTATTGTTGAAATAATAACGTACTTTGGAATCCTACTGTAACCGTGGTAAATGTTTCGCCCTCAATCAGGATGAATCAACTTTTACACGAAGTCATATGCTCGACTAGAAGAAGTAACAAGTAGTTCTACTTGTCTTTTTTGCTAATAGGAATTAAGTTTTGTATTAATTTGTATTGTGGGTTGCTGACATGTGGTTCACTACTACAGAAAAATTATAGGAACTTGTAATCTGATGAAGTTGCCTCCTCTAACTAGAATAACCGAAATTAAAACTCAAGAGTATGTTCAAATTGTTTACGTGGTGGTCATACAACAGCAACTGCAATTCGAAATACAGGTCAATATTATATAAAAAACATTCAATTCTTCATATACCTAATGAAATTCTGGTTGAGTCTACTTCAAACCCTATTCTTGTTGAAACAACAGAATCAATGTCAATTAGTAATTTAAGTACGGATGGAACCTTTCTTCCTACCCCATCTAACAGTAAACATTGTAAAGTCAATCTATATACTCCCAGGTTTTATTTCCTTCGCGGTAACCTTGTAAATTTAAGATGTTTACTTAATCAAGGAAGTCAATCCAATCTTATTACACAGAGCACTTGTGACAAATTACGATTGAAACCAAATCCTAAAACATGCCTAAATTTGGAATCTGCAAATAAGTAATCAAAATCGGTTTAAATTAACTTTAAATCACTATATAACACATTTACTTCTTTTTTAACCTGTTTAGTACTACAAGAAATCACTGATAATCTTCCTTAGTTAGTTTTTAACAACATTGACGTAATTACTCCAAAAATCTAACAATTGGCTGACTTCGACTTACAAAAAACTCTGCTGTAGATATTTTAATCGGTTCAGAATCCTTTGCATCCAAAGTAAATTGTAGTTTAACTCTTAAGGGAATTGATAATGAATTGCGAAAATTTTGGGAAATAAATGAATTTGAAAGTGATTCTCGAAATAAAACGGGTGGATACGTAGTGAAACCTACCTTTAAACAAAATCAACCATTATTAGGAGACTTGAAAACTCAAGTTTTACAACTTTTTTTGCAAAAGAGAAAAAATTTAGCCTTAATATTAATTTAAGAGATTCATACGTAAACTTTATGAACGAATACATAACCTTGGGTCACATATATGTAACTAAATAGATGAAAATGAAAATGAAACTAATGCGAATGCTAATAAAACATTTTTCTATTTCGGCATTTTAACTTAGTCTTTAAAGAACTGTTTTTCATTAAAAACGGTGCCTTAAGATAATCCTTTAACGTTCTAGTTTTGATAAATTTTTTCGTTAATGTTGGTATGGGTGTATGTTGTTGATTTGTTCAACGACCGGCAAATGACAGATATGAATGGTTTTATAAGGTTATAATTTTATACAATTTAATAACTATAATTACAACTCTGAAAAACTAATAAATTATCTAGGCAATAACAACAAAGAAAGAAGTATCTATAGAATCGACATAATTTATAACCTGCAGTTAGATGTACGATAGTCTTTTAATTAGAATTCTGTTTCTCGGTAAATATCTTAAAAGGTAATATTGCAGTTATTTCCACAGTTTATGTTGATATTAGGTATTTCCTGAACTCTTATGTTAGTGCTAGTTCCTATTGTTATGGGGACATTTAGAGTTGCCGGTGATTCCTCAACGGTATTTGAACAACTTGGATTTACAAGTTCTGTATTAGCTGTGTTAGTATGTTCCCCGAGGTTCACTGCATTATCACAAGCAAATGACCTATCGGAAGGACAGGTAGAAGTAGAAGGTATAGCTAAAACATCTTCGGGTGCCAACAATTGAGCTACTTCTATTTTTTTTTAGAGAAGCCTCGATGTAGCCCTCAGCCGGAGCAGAGAATCTCAACCCCCCGTAACGCTTAGTAGTGATCAAATCCCCACCGCTATTGGCTAAATGGGATGCGGAGGAGCGCCTAAAACAATGTCCTGAAACCAATTCTGGATTTTCCCCATTTTATTAATCCCGATCCCTTGCTGGGTGCATTTTCCGTTTCGGTAGTTTACGAAAAACCTTTGATGGTTTGTGTTCTCCGTTTGAAGACTGCTATAATGTTTGTCAAATTAATCCAATTTGAGTCTGTTACAGCAAATAATCTGGGGGTATTGGTTTTGGTTTTTGGTGCGCTGACCAAAATTGAATCAGGCTAAACACCGTTGGTACGAGAAGACTTAGATAAGCAATGTGCCACAAGGTTTACTTTTTTAAGTATGTAAAGAATGTTGAGTCGAAGTTGAACATTTATTTTTGTGTGGTTGAACGATTGGATTTCGAGAGTGCACCTAGCGAATCTTCCTGTTGAGGTTGTGATTGTAGGTAACATACGTAGTGGTTGATTGTTTGTTGCTTGTGTGATCTCATAATCGACATATACATTTGCGTCTCTTCTCTAAGTAAGTTTTCCTTAATGTAGATGAGGTGAATCAACGCCTACATTAAAACATAATACATATGTCCATCATTTGACCATCCACTTCAGCAGACGAGACGAAGTTCATATAAATTCCTATACTACCATATTGTTTTCAAAGAACACAGTTTGCGAAAAGGTAGGTCCGGCTAGGGCTCAATTTTTGCTGGGTTAGATTTAATCCTTTTAAGTGTAATTGTGTGACTCATATACTCAATACTTTCTTTTACAAAATGGCATTTCTTCCGTTTTACACATGGTACCTACGTTTACTTTTCTGTGCCTACAAATTCTTAAGTTTTTATAATAATAATTTTTAATTGATTGTGTCTTTTACGAAACTGTTTGACGTAATCATAATGTCATCTAAATAGACGAGTATATTCACTCCTGGAAGTTTGATTTGGAACCTGTCGATGAGCCGCTGAAATATCACAAGCGCATTTTTGTAGACTGAACATCATTCTTGGAAAACAATAAGTACCTAAAGACCAACTAAGATTTGCTAGTACCCTGTTCTTAAGTCTATAAGATATGAAATTATCTTAGTCTCGTCGTTGATTGAATTTCAATCAACGGTCTCGTGCTTAATGCCGCCTAGGGCGAGTCACACTCTTCAATGATTTACAAATTCATCGTATTCTCAATACTGAGATAGAAATATGTTCGGGAACAACATTAATGTATGCTGGATGAACGCTCTCTCTATACGCTGATTCCGATTTTAATTTGCTTTAAATTTAAAATTTAGTTGTGGATTATGTATGAATTTTTCGACGCTGATTAAGAAAATCACTAGCATTTTACAATATCTTTTCGAGATATACGAACCAAACTTATAGTTTGGTTATCTGAGCCGTATACATTAGCGGCTTTTGGGTTTTTTGTATGTTTTGTTTGTTACTGTTTCAATGTTGAAATCTAAGGGTCCTGTATCAAAACTGCAGAATGCAGAGGCGAGATACTTTAAAGATAAACAATTAATCAACTAATAATAAAAAAATCTACTTTAATAAGCGTTAATTTTTGATACGATTAGTGTACATAAATCAATATTATGTTACACATTTTATTTTTAACATTGCATTTTATGTAATTTTAACTAATATTTTATCTCTCTTAACTTTTAATTTTCTCAAATTAGGTAGCGCTATCTAGTAACCGATTGCTAAACTTTTATTTAAATTAAATGCATTTCGAAACAAAATATTGCCGACAGAGATACAGTGATAGCGCTATCTAGTAGTAAGCTTTAAAATGTTTGTGTCAATTGAAGAAAACTGTAAGTTGTACCGACTTCTGTAAACATTTTTACAGTTTTGAAATACATTTTATAAATTTGTCGTTAGATGGCATTTGTATTAACCCTCTGTAGATTTAGTTTTCATTTTGAACTCGTAGCGTAATTAGTTATTTACCTAACGAATTCTGGAAGATAAATTTCCCTCATGAGCACTTTGTTTGCCGCACGACTGTAGGGATCTAAGTTGGTAGAGGTTTCTGTTGAAATTTTATTAAGTCTAAATTACCTTACCATCATGCTTAACTTACCGTTTGAGTGATGAGAGCTTTATAATATACCAGTATTTCTACACATAATTTCTTTTTGTGGTTTTCGACACCTAATTGACTCAATAGATTCAACTCCACCTAGATATATGCCTTGTCTTTTTTATTGTAATCTGAAAGATTTTTTCGTTGTTATTCAGAATAGACCACCCCTATCATGTATGTGGACAGGAAAAATTTCAGACAAGCAATTTTCTTGATCAGTATTACTCATTTTATACAAAAAGAAAATGAATTGTTTAAAATAGTCCAAATCATTAATCATTTTGCACACACGGACATTGTTAAATGACTGCTAAATCGTCAAATTCCCTTATACTTAATTATTATTGCTCTGCTTACGTTCATCAGTTGATAGTACCGTACTCTTAACATTTATGGTGAAATGTCAGTTTTATGTTAATTAGTTTGTATCTTGTACCACTTGTACGGAATTATTTATTTATATGATTTCTTAATCACAGTTAGATTTGGTACGAATAAATCTAAACAATCTCGACGTAATATTAAATATACATTGCTCATCAAAATGTTTATTACTGAAACTAATATGCACTTCTTGTTTTCAGTACAATAATGTAAAAGGATTTTGTGCACATTGGTAGTTTATAATGAAGTACGAAGTAGAACGGATGTCTAAAATGAAGATGTAGAGAGCTAACTGCATATATTGGTATAATAACTGTTTATTATTCTCATATAACTTGGAATCTAATCAATTAACTAACATAATGATCCTTACTTTCTAACATGTTTCAATTCTCTGATTAAGAATATTTGAGTAGTGTCACTTCATTCATACCTTTAAATTTAGAATTGCAATAAAATTATTAAATTTAAAACGGTATTTATACACTTGTTTTACAATTTTGTTAATTATTGTGTGTTGCTTGTCTTTTGTTTGTCTTGCAATCATTCAATTAGTAAAATCATTAAATTGTTTAAACCACAACATAGGAGGCATACGAAATGCTTTTCCTAAATCTGCAAACTCTTAGCAATGATTTCTTCTACACAGTAGATAATGATCCTTTATTTTTATAGGTAATGCGGAAGTGCGCTCCACTTCAGAAAACTGAACATTACCACATGGCTGGATCGACTTTTACAATGACAAAGTTGATGTAAAAGATTAAGGAATCCACAAAGAATGAAAATCTTAATTATTTAGCGTTAATGTGTATTGAGGCCGATATTCTTTGTCAGGTAAATTATGATAGTTTGATTGCAGTTTGCTCTAAATGTCTTAAGTTTTCAATTTCTTACAATTCCGAGTTACATATCTGCGACCATGGTAGGCCCTCCTGAAACTGTTAATCAACCACTATTGGTTGTACTTTTTGAAACACACTACAATTTAGGAGGTTTGTTTCTAAGTATACCCTAAATTGTTTGTTTCAACTCCAATCTTTTTGTCACTCTTAAGGGTTACGATTGTTTGGATTCGATGTGAAAGTTTTCGAAAACTTATTTGAATGAAAGGCATATTAATTTGTCTTCAAGTATAGTATTTGTTGTTAAATAGATATTTTCAAGTGTCAAAACCTTAAACTTATTTTTAGTAATGTACAGATCCAACTTGTGTTCTCAAAGAAATATACTGAATGTTAATAATTCAATAAATATTTATTTTATCACACATTGTATTGTATTTAATCAATAAAAAAGGTATTCGTGTTTGTCTTTAAAACTAACGCAAAAGAAATTAGTAATTAAGAAATAAATATCAGGCAAGCATTTGCAGAACATCTTTTCGAGGATTTTTAGAATTCATACGAAATAATCAAATTTGTACAAAGAGCAATATGTAGGAGCACAGGAGTTGTAAGAGTAAATCACTAAGATGAAGTTGGTACAACTGTTTGGTAACTTCAGATTCTGCTTGAAAATTCGCTAAGAAATTTTCGAAATAACGAGATTTGGTGACAGGAGCGCAGAAGTTGCAAGCTGTTAAGCCACTAATAAAAAGTCACCATGTTTATGTTGCTACTTCTGCATAATAGTTACTAAACACTAATTACCAACTTAAATTTATGCAACTTTTATTAGCGATCAACTTTCCCTATCTTCTGCGCTCCTGATACAAAATCTCGTTATTTCGAAAATTTCTTAGCGTTCTTTGGGACAACATTTGAAAAGTGTAGAAAAGGTGTACCAACTTATTCTTGGTTAGTTTGTTAGTGTTTTACTTTAAAATTTTCGAAATGACAAGATTTGGTATCAGGAGCGCAGAAGTTTTAAGAGGTTAAACAACTAACAAAAAGAAACCATGTTTACGTAGTACTTCTGCATAAAAGTTACCAAACACTTACTACCAACCTCCTCTAACTTCTGTGCTCCTGATACCAAATCTAGTTATTTTGAAAATTTCTAGCGATCTTTGACACACAATTTGAAAAGTATAGAAAAAGTGTACCAACTTATTCTTGGTAATTTTGTTAGTTTACTCTTACAACTTCTGTGCTCTAAATTCTAATACTAATTTGACTATTTCTTTACTATCAAAATTTCCACCGCATTATTTCCTTTAACTGAACAATATTTTTAAATAATTGATGACGATATTAAATAATAATAATTTCAAGAAAAAAATTCTCTTTAGTCATTTATAAATTCTATTGCAACAATCCCTAGATGAGGCTTCATCAACAACTCAGTCAAGTCGAATTAAAAAAAAACTATTGTGAATTTATTCTTTTATGCATTTTATTAAACCAAACCAATGCGAATTATATTACATTTCATTTAAGTTTTGCAATACTGTTTACATCGATAAAAGCAAATCTTTTAACCACCAAAAAATAAATTGGTTTGTCTATTTAAGAAGAAATTACTCCAAAACTGCTACTTTGTTCAAAATAACTTAACGAATCTTAGCTAGCATTAACAATTTACAGTTAATCAAGTTCTAAATTCTAATCTATTGTGTGTTAAAAGTTTATTTAAACAGTTTGTTATGCATTGTGAGTTTTCAGAACATACTAAAAGATAATCAAACGTTTTTTAAATCTCTCCAACACACATAAACATAAAAAAATTGAATATTAGTAAACTTAATAGTTAATTAAGAAACACAATTTTAAAGTTAAATTACATAAAAGGTAAATGCAATAGACCATTTGTTTTGGAAAGGCGCATTGCTCTTCGTATTAGTTTCTTCCTGTGTTGTTGTCTAGATAAATTCATCTATCGCGTTATCCAAAATATTGAACATCTATCCTAATAAATCGAGAAGTTGTAGTCTCCCATTTCTACGCTGAAACAATTAGAATCATATGAAACACAGTTAATTAAGAAAATGACTAAATAATAAACTTACCAATTATTTCGGCATCAGCTCATCTCACAAATGTACTATGAGGGTTTAGGTCTGGGCTACATGCAGACCACTAAATTCCTACTTCTACAAGGTACTCTCAGGTGATTCTGGCAGTGTGAGGTTTTGCATTATCATACATAAACATCAACTGGTTGCCCACAAACCTAGGATAGGGCACCACATGGTCTACTAAAATCTTTTTGACATACCTTGCCCCTGTCAAGACTTCGTCCCAAAGATGAAGACCAGATCAGTTAGCCCTTCTACCGATATCGCACTCCAGATCATTCACAAATCACCTTTGTAATGATGGGTTCATCAGTAGATCACTGAGCAAATCATTTTCCAGGCCGTTGGTACAATAATTCTCTTCCATCATTTCCGTGAAATGTCATATCCTGGTTTCGTCCGAGAACAGAAAAGATCTATGTCCATTAGTCTAAGGTCTATTTCTGATGCTCTTGTGCAAAAAGAAATAGCGCTTGTCGATGAGCTAGTAACAGCTACTCTTCGGACATACAGACAATTGTCATCTACTTCCAAACATTTAGTTTAAAAATTCGAATTGGAAATACGAATAATAGAATAAGTTGCAATGTAGTATGTGTTCTGTCTGTTCAGTACAAAAAACTTATGCCCACCTTTAAAGTAAATAAGTAAACATACATAAAATGAGAATTACATTTTAATCCTTATGTTTTCCACAATGAACCATTTTACTACCAATGTTGGGTGTGTTGTTATTGAAGTCTAGTCGTATTCGTGGTAAACATTCTGCTTTCTAAAGATAACAGCAGCATTTCATTGCATGTAAAGTGGACAAGAGAGGAATCAATTTTATTTCATGTGAGCCTATAAAAAAAATAAGAATTGGCCACAAACGAATAATAAGCGCAAATCTATTTGATTTCCAAAAGTTTTGTTTATTTAAATTCTGGCTTAAATACTTTTAGGATAAAAAGTTAGGTTAAATAGTACACTGCCATCTATCTGTAAATTTGCAAGAAATTATCAACAGGGGTAGCAATTAATTAGTTTTTCACATGCGCATTAAGCAATTCACTACTAGAGGACTCTTCACCAGTTCCTTGATCGGTAATAGCAAAGAATATTAAATAAAGGTAAAGAAGCGACAATGACAAAAATAATGTAGTGCGCATGTATCTTCCCAAAATGGAGGATTTTGTTGTCACAAACGAACCTAACCTGAGTTACCATAATTAAATCTTAGAACTCTTTCGTAATCTGTGCAATAAATACTATTAAAGAACATTAATACTTTTTCTTTGCTATTATCGCGGTTATAGTGATTAATTACATAAACATGGTACGTGTAAAACGTGGCTTTATTTGTGCTGTAAGAGGATGCACTTCTAAAAGAAATGAACTGCAAAGTTTATTTTATTTTCCTAAGGATCCTAATAGGTAAATATTCATTGTGCAATTGTAAATTTGTATTCAGTTATAAAGAATTAGTTCAGTGAAATGTATCTCATATGTTTTACAGACTTTTGGAATGGATTCGAGCCTGTAATCGCCCGAATTGATTGAAAAGGATGAGAAATTTGTTAGACAAACACAAGTTTGTGGTAAACACTTCGAAACAAAAATGTTTCTGAATGATTTACAAAATAGATTGCAACCTAATGCAATACCAACGTTGTTCTTATCTGAGGAAGAAGAATTAAATGCAACGGCAGTGTCCATGAGTATGAGTCCATCCAGCTCTTATGCGTTACATAATTCAAGGTATATTTCACTTATTAATTTGTATATAATGAATGAGAATGAATTAGTTAAAAAAGAAACCAATGTTTCTTTGTTCACTACACGAAGACCTATTTGCATGTTCAACATGCAGCAATTGGTTGTAAAAATTAAAGCATGCAGTTTACAATAGATAAATTTTGATATTTTTACAGTTCTACAGAAACGAACAATTTTGAAGATTTGCCATCTACAAGCTTATCATCACCAATATCTATTCAAACAGAAAACAGTTTTTCAGCAAATTCACCTAGAAAAAGAAAGTTAAGAGAAGATTTAAAACAACTGAAATCAGACAATAAAAACTTAAAATAGAAGCAGCGAAAAATCTAGATGACATAACGACTGATGATTTTAAAAGTTATGTGAAAAGTTTTACCTTCATCGAATGCAAAATTGGTGCAAGCGCAGGTGTCACTGAATACTCTTAAAGATAATGGCAAGCGATATTCAGATGAATACAAGAGATTCGCATTACAACTTTATTTCATAAGTCCAAAAGCTTATAGATTCCTCAGTAAAACTTTTATTTTGCCATGTGTAAGAAGCCTTCAACGTTATACACATGGAATGAATTTCGAGCCTGGTCTATTAGATATGGTGTTCGACACATTAAAATTAAAAGTTTCTAATATGACCCAAATAGAAAAACATTGTGTGTTGTGTTGGGATGAGATCAACATTAAAACAAATCTGTTTTATAATTGCTCAAGAGACAAAATTGTTGGTTTTGTTGACAATGGTAATGAGAGAGAGTTTGTACCAACCCAAAAGGTTCTTGTTTTAATGGTAAGGGGCTTATTATCCAATTGGAAGCAACCTACTGCTTTTTTCTTTTCCAAATCTTCATGTTTCAATACAAAACAAATTTTAACTCAATGTTTAAGTAGATTATTTCAAATTTCATTAAATGTTAAATGTATTGTTAGTGATCAAGGTTCCAATTTTGTAGAAACAATGACTTCATTGGGGATATCATTCGATAAACCTTATTTTACTTATTCTGCCGAAGATGGAGTAAAACATATTTATGTTTTCTACGATCCTCCACATTTGATTAAATCAGTCAGAAATGCACTTCTTAATTGCAATTATATTTCTTATTTAGAAAAGGAAGGGCATGCTGGAATTTTATCGAACATTTTTATAGTTCTGACAAAACGAAACCATTAAGAATTGCAAAAATCTCACTGATAAACATATGGCACCAAATACTTGGGATAGAATGCGTGTGTCTTTAGCAGTGCAGGTTCTAAGTTCTAGTGTTGCTGTAGGTATTTCTACATATGTTGCATTTAACGCATTACCACCTGATGCTATGGGAACAGCTGAATTTATAGAAAATTTTGATAGACTTTTGACATGTTCAATTCTTCAAAGCATAGGGCAAAAAACATAATTTACCATATAATGGAGCTAACTATCAAATAGAGTTTTTAAATGATATGTTACAATTTCTGATGTCTATAAAAATAATTAATAAAAAAACAAGGATGTCACAAATTCTTTTAAATGCTTTAAAGGGTGGTGTCAAAATATTAGTGCCTTAAAGTTATTATGGGAGGACTTAAATTTTGTACCTAACGTTAAATTCCTACTGACTAGAAAATTAAACCAAGACTGCCTTGAGAACTTTTTTGGAACAGTACGTGCTAAATGTGGAAATAATAATAATCCCACGGCTTTTCATTTTATTTGTAGTTTTAAAAATTTATTTTCCTTAAATTTAATTGAGCACAGTGAAAGAAGTAATTGTGAAAAGGATTTTGAAACTTTACTGAATGAATTAAATTCTACTAACACGATTGCTTCTGGTCCTATAATTGAACAGCATGAAATATATTTGCCAAAAGAGAATGACTACAAACAGACTGATCTTCCTTATGAAAATGCTGTGCATTATGTTAGTGGGTATCTAATTAGAAAATGTTTGAGTAAACATTCGTGCAACAAATGTTTAGTGTACAGTAATTGCATCAAAGAATTAAGTCCAAGTACGATCATGTGCCATTTAAAAGCTTATGAGACTAAGGAAAATAAGGAATTTGGTAATTTATGTATGCCAGGGTTAGGTTTTATAAATTTTGTAAAAGAAATGGATATTTGTTTTGTACAAAATTTTGAAAATCTTGCAATTAAAAATAATGTAGGTTTAAATTTTATAAAACTGTTCGATAAAATTTTATTTTCTTTGCCATGTGAAGAATTTCCAAAATTTTATTTAATGAAATTGTTTTGCAAGTTAAAAATTTTTATACCTTAAAAAAGCAAACAATGAATTTAAAAGTGCCCCAGAAAGTCGAGAAAATCATTACTGTTTCTAGTTTATAAGATAGTGTGAAATTCGTTTCAATAAACTATTTAAAATCTTTCTTGTAAATTTTATTAATGATTTTTCCCTAGAGAGATGTATTGTATGATTGAATAAACGGTGTATCAAAAATAAGTATATACATGGGAAGTTATTATAAAAATGTGTATATAAATTATACCTTTGTAGTTAGGTGATTTCAGTCTTGAAAAATTGATAATCTAACATTTCCGCATAAATTTTATTTTATTTCCAAGTGAAAGATTTTCCCATAATTTGATCTAATTAATTTTAAATTTCAAAACTAACAAAAATTTCGTTTGTATTTAATCGCCGAATAATATAAAACAAAACCTCAGTTACGCCCATGTACTAAACAAGCCCCATGTTATACTAAGTAAGAACGCCAATGAATTTGTAGTTTCAAAATGGCCGAAGGTCATTCAGAAGTATTATTTGTAATGTACGCAAAATCGACTCAGTGTCGCTTCTTTACCCTTTAATATTCTTTGGTAATAGCAACTACTACGACCAGAGTCAAAGACGAAATATCAAGTTTACTTAAAATCGGGCCAGTACTTCAGTTACAATGTTATTCTTTTTATAACGCTTTTCTATACACTTTAATGAATTCAGTCTATACCCCTACAAGTAAATTTTAGAAAGCTAGGGACTTCCCATCCAAACATACATCAAAAAGAAATTTTTAACTTCTGTTTTGATTTCTAGAATTTATTGCTTATGAAAGCAATCGCGCGTAAGTCGTTTACAACTGAAAATGCTTTAAAAAACAATCGATTCTACCATAAAGCAAGTACTGTATATAATTTTGTTTTTGTAGCTACAACCATTGTATATGCAATGCTACAACCAACGATACAAACCAGGAGTACAGGACGTATCAGAACATTACCATGTTTCGGGAGTACATCTGAAAGATGGGTACGTGAGTTTCGAGCCAACGTCATTCGGGGCTACGTCCTGTACACGTTTATTAAAATCTAAAGAAATTCGTCATATAGCTCTTTTGGCTTTCGAAAGTTACAGCACTTCTGGAGGGAACCTAAAAGATGTTCTCACAGTAAATTTAAAATGGTTTGGGTCCAAAACCGATTTGACAACCAACCAAGTGCACCGAACAATTAATTATTTATAACTAATAAAGAAAAAATTATACTCACATAGCAAATGGAGGTTTTTCAAATAATTCCAATGTTGCCAAGTTTATTCCAAGCAGTTATAAATGTTGTAATTTAATTACGTTATTACATTAATTCCAAATTAAACTGTTCTGCAAATTATCTTATTACAGTAGTAAAGATTAGTCTTGGCAACGGTAAAAATTTATTTTAAAGATCGATGGTGGCGCACCAAACTACAAGTTTGGAACTAATCCCTTTGTAATAAATTAAATTTAAATTTTGCTACTTTTAAAATTAATTATTAATGTAACGAAAAGTGGCAAAAGCGATTTTAACATTTCTAAATATTTATTATAATGCACTATCTTTACAGTGGCACCATTAACATATAATATAGACATTTTGTGCTCGTCTTTTATAACATTCCATTTACACATATATTCTAATACTGTACAACAAACGATTACATTCCAATTTTTTAAAACTGTACACTTATAAAATTTAATTTGTACTAACAAAACAACTCGTTTTCAAAATTACGCAAATAAATTAAGATAAAAAGCCAACAATAGTGTTTACGCTTAAGAGACATTTCATATATTAATAATTGGTGTTTGTCGATATCTATACATAAATGAGCAACTATGTATAATTGGACATTAACTAAAATTACATTTATGGACTAACACGCATCATAAGAATAACGTATTACGCCCGGAGTAATACTTTAAAAGGTACTTAACAAGGATTCAAAACTGACCGTCGTACTTACATAATTTTTGGAACTATCACAACATTTTTCTGAATCAATGTAGGTAACAGCATCTTTTAACCAACTTTCTTCTAGCACCATTTTATATGTAACTAATTAATAGTAAGATAAGTCTTAACGCTACGTATCACGACATTTCTTTTAAATTCTCTTCATAAAAATAATATAGTACGTTTTGGAAAATATATCGAGTATCAAGATTAGAGCATTTAAGACGTAACGTAACGAGGCGGGGGGACAGAATCTGTTAAATGAGCGTCCCAATTTTTGGACGTTTATGAGGTTTTGGACACGAAAGTTTATTGTTCCCTTTCTTTCTCTCTTACAAATTAAAAAAAAACTTGTACTATGTAGCACTATGCTTAAATAATCAGTTCTCGTTGTAATTGAATTTGTTAGCTAAATTCTTTTTTCGCTAAAATAACAATTGGCTAAATAATGTTTAAATACAACTTGCCTCATATAATTTGACTATGTTTGCTGCTGTGCTCGAGAGCCGCTAATACGTCGTGCTTTTGCCGAACATACAGACGCCCTTTTTTCCACGGATTTTGCAACTGCAACGGTTTAAAATCGTCGCGCAAGCAACGTTCGCGTGCACCTATTACGGCAACCAAACAAAAATTTTTCAACTTATCCGACGTGTAAATAGGTCCATCTTTGCCTTTCAAAACCACAGCCATGTTTAATTGCTTCACGACCAAATCGACTACCTCTCGCGCGGTGGTACGTGGTGTCACGTGCAGTTTTAAACTCGTACCGCTCGCCAAACCCGTTTCGTATGCAGCATAAACTTGCAGAATACCTGGAGGAATTTCTTTTGCACTCGTACTAGTCCCGGCGTCCGAATAAGGAACTTTAAAAATTGGATCGGCGCGGTCCGCTTTTTTATCCCGTCTATAGGTTTTATGTAAGTGCCGGATTCTGCGTCGATATTCTTAATATTTGTTAAACTCTTAGATGAGGTGCTTTGTAAATTAGACGATAAGAAGTTTAGGTCTAAATTTAAGTTAAGTTGATGCCTGCGACTGGTGGAAGAAGAATCGACAAGCGACTGCTTGACGTTAGTCATGCTGCGCGAAGGTACGATTTTTTGCTTGTGTTTCGACTTCCTAGGCGTGCTGGAACTAATCGGTATCGGACAACTAGATTCGCTGTCTGAACTTAAACTATGCAAGCTATCGGACGTATTGGTCGTGTTGAATGTGTTTACGCTCAACAGACTTCCGCTAAACATTGGCCTTACGCTTAAAAGTGGACTAGACGTGGCGGAGGTACTCGAAACGGTGCTCGCGCGACACCTTTGACTACTACTAATAGGAATACTAGCAAACAACATATCTTCGCTACGAGACGGAGGCAACCTATCGTTAAAATAATCACTATTATAACTATCACTATTTTTTCTCGATTCCGTGTCACTAGTTACACTTAAATACTGACACGATATCACACTTTCGTTTTACTTAATTGCTGTTCGCTCTTGCTAAACTCGTTTAACAAAGAGTTACTCGGAGGTCCGACACCCGCACCCGGCCCCGGCCACGAACCGCGCCCAGGCGTGCTTTTAAAAATTTTCGTATCATGATTTGGTATTTGCAATAAGCTACGTTTTAAAGCTACACTAGGTTCGGCGTCTTTATCCAGAAGATACTTCAGCGACAAACCCGACGTGATGCGATCCCGCGCAAAACTGATGACGTCCATCAACCAACGCACACTTTTCCAAATACCGTTTAATTTCATCTGTAAGCTTTGTAATTTCGACAACCGTTCTCTCGCCGCGACAACTTCGCTGTTGGAAAAAGCCTCTCGGTGCAAATGGCTGGCGGTCGCCGCGTCCAACTCCAATAAACAACTTAGTTTCGAATACTTCTGTATAATCTCGCTTTGATATGTGCTCAAGTGTATCATCTCGAAGACTTGCACCGGTAAACTCAGGAGGTCGCCGCGTTGTAGAAGAATCTCACGTTGTCCGGGAACCGAACATGAAAATTCGGCCGAAGGACAAACCACTATAAAACTAACGTCGTCGGTCAAATCGATTATTTCAGAATCGCATATTCGGTGAGTAAGCGCTTCCTCGTTTGATATGTCCATGTAATTAAAAAGCCTTTTCGCGGCGCTAGTGATGAGATCCAAGAAAGTTCGTTGTTGTTCGGTCGCGCGCTCGAGCACATCTGGAATGTGTTGACCCTTAAGATATCGCCACTCTTCTCTGTAAACAACATTAAACGGTTATCACAATTTCAGATACCGATTAATACTTACTCGGAAACGTGAGAATTATCGCGTACTTTGCAATGTGGTAACATATTTGGAGACTTAGCCGGAACCACTACTTGTATTAAGTCGACCGAACTTTGCATTTTTAAATAGGCTAAGTAAAGACCTTTGCTGAGTTTCAGCCCAGATACTTGGTGGTAGTTGATTTGTTCTTGTATCGAAGCCATTAAAATTTCGGATATGCTGTGGTCGTCACTGATGACGGTCTTTTTGAAGACTTTATTCATCGGTAACCATCGCGAGTTTAACACCGAAACGCTTTTAGGTGACTTAATGTAGTTAATAGTACTTAAAACCATCGTGCCGTTTACGTCCCTCAAGGGTTTATAATATAGTTGTCCCAAATCTTGCAAACACAACGCCGATTGCATCTGTAAAGCAGCCGCTAACAATTTAGACCTGAAATGTATGGCCGAAGACGTGGTCTTATCCATGTCGCTTCGAAGAAATTTTGTGTCGTCCCACGTGCAAGCCACCTTCATAAACCAATAGAGATCTGTATGAATACAACTCGGAAAAGTCTCATCGATTTCTATCACAGGTAAAAAATCTTCGTTTGTAACCAAAACCTTGTCCTCGTGATACAGAATACACGCTAAGTATATGCCCCTGCAAATAACTGGAATTTAAGAGTCTGAAACGATTTTACAACAACTACAAGTACCTCTTTAAATTTTTTTGAAATTTACTGGCAGCTGAGAACAATTGTTTGATTGTGGTCTTCTTTCGTTGAGTTCTACGATGTGGACCTGGCGTTTCCAAAATCTCAGTGCCCGGTCGTAACTGCTTCATCTCGTCCACCAACTGTTCCAAATGCGACAACTTGGAATTGTACCTACACCGAGCAATCAAGTTAACCGTATCTTAATCACGTTCAATCTAGTTACCTTTGTTCCCTGTGATCCACTTCCCTCCATGTAGACGGCACAACCGACGACGGCGTCGACAAAATAAAATTTCCGTAACCCTTTAAGTTCCCGCAAGCAGCGCGAAAAAGTATCGCCTTCCTTGCGTAAGCTCAATTGCACAAGTCGGTTTCGACACATCGAGCAGCTCCAATTCGCCGGTGATCGGTGCGAAATCGGCTCTCGCAGACCATTGCACTAAAAACAACCATCCTTTGAAATGAAAACAAAAAAAAACAATCTTCGCTCACCTTTATACTTAGTATTTATAGCCGAATCGGTCGCAATTGGATCCTGCAATCGCAAACTAATCGACGTAGAAGATGTTATATCCACCGCCACCAGCGAGGGAGGATCCGGTGGTCTCGCTTGGGCAAAACCCAAAACCATCCTCCTTAGCACCTTAACCCTTCGCCCCCAAGTTATTGCTTGTTTATCGGTATCGCCACCGGCGCAACCTAAATAGTCGACATTAACCGACCGAACGTTCTTAAATAATCAAATTACCAGTCATAGCTGAAGCTGGATACGTATTTCCGATTATGCTCGAAAAAGAAGCTCTAGTATTAAACGGCGTCACGCACGGTTCCTCCAACAATCCACCCAATTCTTGTAAACGCATTTCCGCTTCTCCCAACAATTGTTTCAAGTGCGACCCCAATTTCTCCGGACTCGAAACTAAAATAATATGCATAAAATGTGCGAGAACAATTATATTTTCTCACATTGATTTCCCTCTCGCGCTCCGAAACTAACGAGCATTTTCACTAACGGTCGGTTATTGCTTAAAACTGCGACGTCTAACGGCGAAAGTCCATCAGCGTTTACGCTAAAACAAAAAATAACGTACTTTAATGCCCACCTTTCTCGAGCACCTAGTTGTTGATAAAATTGAACAACATGCGGGCGCAAAGAAATAATTGCGAATCGATCTTACATACGTAACAAATCCATTAAAAGTAATAGTCGGATTCGTTTTGAACGAAGAGAGAAAAAAAGCAATATATGTATGTAAAAACGAAGTGGAAAAGGTTAACTTTTTTTTCTTCCTCTTAGATAAATCTTGATTAAAGCTCCCTTTTTTGTAGATTGAATGCGTGAAAAAGTTACTATATCCTTTAACATTGATTTTTCTTACGCGGACTACGCCTGCATTTCATTTCCAAATTGAAACTGAAGGTAGTTCGAATGCATTTCATAATAAAATTTTAGCAGATTTTGCTCCACTAGCGAGCGAAGCTTTTAGTATGCTAATGTAATACAGTGTTTAGAAGGTTGTAGTTTGTTGTCAGCGAATAAGGAATTGAATTGCACAAATTGCATGCTGGAAATAGAGTGGAAATGTAAACAAGCCGGTGATGATTTGGATGTGCGGTGCCCGTAAACAACTAGATGAGATAATTTACAACATTTCGCTCTATAACCGAAGCATTAATCGAAACATTTGCTTAGAGTGAAATGTAATTCCTCCAAACATTATATTTCCATTCAATTCTGACTGATTCTCTGATAATAGGAATAGTTATATGAAAATTTGAGTCGCCTTATTAAATTGAATACAAATAAAACTATCAAATTAAAAATAAAATTATTATTTGTAGCCAATCAGCGTGACCAAAGATAAGTGGCTATCCACGTTCATTGGCGATCTAACAATTGACGGGTTTTATACGCAAATTCAACGTATTTTGAAGTTGAATAGTTCGCAATAGATAGGTTTGGGTTGAATTAATATTGTATTGGAATCTTAGAAACGGCAAGAGTTGTATTTAGTTAAACTGTAAGTAGAAATCCGATTCTCAAAAGACATAATTCATCAGCAGTAATTTGATAGACATCAACAGTTTGTTGAAACAGTAAGTCCAGGCTACAAAAAGAGTAAAGAAAGAAAACTGCTATACAGATGAAGATAAGGAATGGAGAAAGATATACATAAATATTAGTGGAATTCAAGTCAGTAAAAGTTCAGTCCAAAGAATTGATAAAAAATCATTATTTCATGCATGAATAACAAAACCGTCGTATAAAACGTTGAGAATGTCATACTTTTGACAAACTTCAATAAAACACAAATGAATTCGGACTGTACATTTTTCTCCCTTACTGTACATTAAAGTACACTTATGTACCGGGTGACACAATAAGACTGTTCCTCGGCCATATCTCGGGAACCGTTCGTCGTATGACTTTGGTGTAAAAAAAATATTAGGTAAATCGGCCATGAAGAATCGCAGGAAAATATTTTCAAGTTTTAAAAATGATCACCAGAGGGCGTAACTGCCATTTTAAATTTTTAAATTGCATTTTCTATAAATTTCGCATAATAAACAAAAAAATTTTTTTCACATTTGTAAAGAGAACCAGTTTATCTATCATTTTCGTAAAAACAAAAGTTCAGTTATTTCAAAGATGGCGGGGGGTGTTCAATTGTTTTTACAATAATCTGCTTTAACTTCTTAACGATAGTTAGAGGTTAGAGTCAATCTTTTTTTTTAATAAAAGCTTTTTGCTCTATCTCTAAAAGGAAAGTGGTGGGGAGCGTTTGAACATTTTCGGAAATAAAAAAGGCTTAACAAATTTTAATAAACTTGGTGTCGTTAAAAAGTGCTTTTTCTAGGCTATCAGTTGTACTACGAGTGATGTGATTGCAATTGCTTACTTTGCCACCAAATGTCGTTTTCAGACATAATTGCAAAGAATATAATTAGATAGACAAATAAGAATCTAACAACTCAGCGGAAATCGTACCTACAAACCACTTATACATCGTATCTCAATATCTTTATCTTATCCTAAAATAATAAATAAAATAACTTTATCCTTTAAAAAATTGAATTTTGAAAAGGATTCCCACTTTACGGTTTGTTATTAATGCATAATTAACCCTAATTTGCCCAATAAAACGCGAATTTATTATTTAGGATGTCAAATGATATTTAAAATTGAATTAAAATACAATATATTTAACCTAACCTAAAATAATATAATATTTTTTAGTTCGATCTTAATGTTATTTGGAATCTTAAATACTAAATTAGCGTTATATTTGGCAAATTAAGAATAATTAGAATAAACAAACTTGAAAGTGGAATTTTTCTCTATAAGTCAACTTTTTTAGGCATTTTTAGACCAAAAAACGTTTGACTAATAATTTAATTTTGTCTCAGCTTTAAAAGAACATTGACTGTAACTATCGTTCATACTATAAAAATTCAAAAACGAGTTTTAAAATTCAAGATGGCAAATACGCCCTCTGGTGTCTATTTTAGAAACTCGAAAATAATTCCCTACATTTTCTCTTGACTACTTCAATTATATAATTTTTACCGCAACTTGATATTTTTTAAATAATACCTAAACGAATTCTATTTATACTCACAATTATCTCTTTAACATCTTATTCATTTTGTGCTAAATTTTTAATAGTTTTAGAAAATTTACCGCGCGGTCCTCGATCTTCAAACATCCATTATTCTCATTTTCCCAATATTTAAGGTTAGGAACGAGATTTTGAAAAATGGTTTTCACTGGCCTATTTGGATGTTATTTGGTTACTTTATCATAAAGAAAAAGTCATATAATTCCATTTGATTTTTTTTAAATTTGGGTTATGGTGTCAAAACTAGCCCCCTGGCGGAGAAGGATTCAACTAAATTAACTATATTTTGGTTGATTCTTATTGCTTAAGGAATGCTCTTAACAACGATACCAAATTTGTTAAACGGTCAAACCGTTAAGAAGTTAAAGTAGGTTATTGCAAAAACAATTGAACACCCCCCGCTATCTTTGAAATAACTGAACTTTTGTTTTTACGAAAATGATAGATAAACTGGTTCTCTTTACAAATGTGAAAAAAAAATTTTGTTTATTATGCGAAATTTATAGAAAATGCAATTTAAAAATTTAAGATGGCAGTTGCGCCCTCTGGTGGTCATTTTCATAACTTGAAAATATTTTCCTGCGATTCTTCACGGCCGATTTACCTAATATTTTTTTTACACCAAAGTCATACGACGAACGGTTCCCGAGATATGGCCGAGGAACAGTCTTATTGGGTCACCCAGTACAGGGTTCGCCAATAAGCAACAAAAGCTGCTGTATTTCAGAAATCACTTCTCGTATCAAGTTGCGGTAAAAAATTATATAATTGAAGTAGTCAAGAGAAAATGCAGGAATTATGTTCGAGTTTCTAAAATAGACACCAGAGGGCGTATTTGCCATCTTGAATTTTAAAACTCGTTTTTTGAATTTTTATAGTATGAACGATAGTTACAGTCAATGTTCTTTTAAAGCTGAGACAAAATTAAATCATTTAGTCAAACGTTTTTGGTCTAAATGCCTAAAAAGTTGACTTTTAGAGAAAAATTCCACTTTCAAGTTTGTTTATTCTAATTATTCTTAATTTGCCAAATAAAACGCTAATTTAGTATTTAAGATTCCAAATAACATTAACATCGAACTAAAAAATATTATATTATTTTAGGTTAGGTTAAATATATTATATTTAATTCAATTTTAAATATCATTTGACATCCTAAATAATAAATTCGTTTTATTAGGCAAATTAGGGTTAATTATGCATTAATAACAAACCGTAAAATGGGAATCCTTTTCAAAATTCATCTTTTAAAGGATAAAGTTATTTTATTTATTATTTTAGGATAAGATAAAGATATTGAGATACGATGTATAAGTGGTTTGTAGGTACGATTTCCGCTGAGTTGTTAGGTTCTTATTTGCTATCTAATTATATTCTTTGCAATTATGTCTGAAAACGACATTTGGTGGCAAAGTAAGCAATTGCAATCATATCACTGTAGTACAACTGATAGCCTAGAAAAAGCACTATTTAACGACACCAAGTTTATTAAAATATGTTAAGGCTTTTTTATTTCCGAAAATGTTCAAACGCTCCGCACCACTTTCCTTTAGAGATAAAGCAAAAAGCTTTTATTAAAAAAGATTGACTCTAACCTCTAACTATCGTTAATATAAGCAAAATTTTCAAAAAACGGGTTTTAAAACTCAAGTTATGCACCGATTTCGAAACCAAAAATTTTAACACCCTTTTTTCACTTTTCCGACAAATTAGAGTTAGTATGTTATAATGAAAAAAAAATTTATGTCCGACGGCCGGGTGGCCATCCGTCCAGATGTAAACAAGATATAGAGAAAACCACCCGTCTGATTTTTATGAAACTTTGTTCAAGGACCTTATTTATAATTCCGAAAATCTGATTTGTTTTTGGGCATAATCTATGTAGCCAAAAGGGCCGTTAACCTACACAGATTTTCGAATTTTTGTAATATTTAACAAAAATATTCATTTTAAACATTTTTGATTTTTTGTTTGAACTATTTTTTGATCCGATAAGGAATTACTGAGATGTAACAATCACGTGACCAATATCAATTTTATAAAAAAAGTTGAGGGAAGAAAGTTGTTGGAAATTCTATTGTCTATAGCTTTGGTTTGAAACATTTTTTTCTAAAACGCAATTTTATTTTTGCTTACTGGGCGATGTGGAGTTCTGCGGTAAACGCTTGTTTTTATAGTTCCGTAAACATTTAAAATAATACGTTAATAATTGATCCCGGCATAATAACGTTCAAACAAACTGAAGAAGGCAGAATTTTCATGGCCACGAGCGTACATAAAGTGCGCCGCAACGTTGTTGGTAAAACTATAACATTCAGTAACGGCAAATACTTGTAACAAGCTTTTGCACAGAACTGCACATCGTTATGATACTAATAAACTGTAAAAGATTACCGAAAGCGTACGGAGACATAAAACGTTTTGCTGGAGAAATAAATGTCTAACAGCATCGCAACTTAATCATTTTATAGAAAACAGTACAAAATAACGATACTTTGTAGGAAAAAAGTCAACATTTAAGAAAGAAGGAAAAGTGCACCGCGAAGTAATTTGTAAAATCGAATTATAAATTACAGTAACGGCCAATAATTGTTAAATATTTAACAAAACATAAACCCTAAAAGCAATTACATTTTTACATGTTTCATGTCAACTCGAGCCGCTCTCTTGAGTATTTAAGACGAGAACTTTGCTTGAAACAGCGAAAAAAATTACGTTTTAGAAAAAAAGGCATAATTCAAGACCTGGAAATGAAGACAACATGTAACGAATAAACGTGACAGTACAAAAAACAGAGAAAATGTTGCAAAAATTGACGACAAAAAAAAACAAGCGTTTCGTGTAGAACTCCACATCGTTCTGATACTAACAAACTTTAAAAGAGTATCGAACGTGTGCGACACTATATAACTCGAAAAATAAAATAAACGTATAATAGCGTCGGAACTCACAACTTTTGATAGAAAATGTCAAAAAAAGATTCGTTGCAGAAATAAAATCAACCAAAGGGATGGAACACTAAACTGCAGCGTCTATTTAACAAACAGAAAAACACCAAAAACTGCACCAAAAAACTTTACTTGGACACGTGTTTCAATAGCTAAGCTATCATCAACCGTCCAAAAAAATCAAAAATTTTCACTCGAGAAAATATTGACAAGTTTATTGGTGAGGCACCAGATAATATGTACTTAATGTTCAAAGTTGCTGCTATAATGGGCATACTAAGCGCTTACCGCCGTGAAGAAATTTGTCAGCTGACATTAAGCAATATTGAAGATTTAGGAAGTACACTAGTCCAGACAGTAAAACTAGAGTTTCAAAAAAGTTTACTATCATTACTGAAGCTTACATTAACTTATATCGTAAGTACCTGGCATTGCGTCCAAATCACGTCAACCACGGACGACTTTTTATAAAGTACACAGACAATAAGTGTACCATACAACCAGTGGGTATTAATACATTTGGGAAAATGCCTGCAAATATCGCAGAATTTCTGAAACTGCCGAATAATGAACTTTATACGGGCCACTGTTTACGTAGGACGTCCGCATAGCTTATTAGCAGATTCTGGGGCAAATTTAACTACAATTAAACGACATGGTGGTTGGAAAAGTTCAAGCGTCGCCGAAGGAAGACTCCCTTGAAAACAAGAAAAGAATTGCTTCTCAAATTATTTCAGATAATTGCCCTGCTGCTTCCAACGGTTTTGATGGGCAGCTCAACAACAATTTTTTAGTACCCACTACTTTAAATAATTGCCCTACCTCTGAAAGTTCTAACTTGCAGATCAACGATATTTCTTCACATGGGCTAACTATTACCAATTGTTACAACTGTACATTCAATTTTTCCAAATAGGATACATAAATAATTTGTAGCTTTTTAGTTAATAAAATCTGAATTCCGAGTTTCCACCTTGAATTATAAAGTTAGGTTAGTTGCACAAGTAAAAGAGGGAGAGAATTGTGTGTTGCCTAAAGAACTCTCATCATCATGCGTTCAGAAAATAAGTAGGTATATAAACTTAAAAAGAATAAACCAAAATCGATTGCTCCAAAATTTTCATTTTGACAAAGACTGTCATTTCATTTTTAATGCTAGTGTTAAAAGTAAACCACGTGATTTACTTTTAATTCGCCGCTATATAATATTACATTTTTAATTGCAGTATGCCGGGTAAAATTTCAATTTTTAGTAGCGTTTGTATAAACCAAACTTTTAAACATATGGAAAACAATGAAAAAAAGAGAAGAATACTATAAAGATATAATGAAATACAGAACCAGGCAAAGGTAAATGAAGAAATAGAAGAATTACAAATAGAAGACCTAGACAAGACAATAGCAAAAATGCGTACGGAAAAGCGAGTAAATCAGTTAAATATACCCAGAAATGGTAAAGTGGATAAAGTACGTATATAAAGGGTGATTCAAAAAGAGCGCCGGTTTTTAAACGGCTGGTAAATTTTCGTTTATCGGTTGGCAACAATGCGTGACCTCGATTCTATTTTTGGGAATATTCCGATTGTCAATTCTGATCGCATTTCTTTCGATCTTGCAGTCTGTGTCTAACCATGGAGAAGTTTACTTGTGCGCAACGAGTGTTAATCGTCAAAACGTTCTATCAGAATGGGAGAGTAATGCAGCTACTGTCATGCGACTTCGCGGTACTCTAGGACGAAATGAAGCACCGACTGAATCAACAGTTCGCAGACTCATGAAAAAGTTCTTTGAGACGGGCTCAACAGTCGACCTTAAAAGTTCTGGACGTCGTCGTTCTGGCCGAACTGAGCAGAACATTGCGTTAGTTCGTGACAGTGTTGCTGTTAGCCCAGCTATAGGAGGACACATGCATGACATCATTTTTCATACATGAAATCGTAAAGTGAGATGAACATGTTGATGTATTTATTTTCAATTTTTCGTTTAAATAAACCTCTTAATTTGATATATTAAAACCGGCGCTCTTATTGGATCACCCTTTACATAAGGAAGCATCTGATGCTTACAGAGGTTTTGTGGTTAATTATGGAAGAACTTAACATTCACAGAAAGATAATACAGATAACACAACAAGAGCAAGAGTACAATTAAGCCACCAGTAAAGTTTGACATTTTTCTCCTAGGTCAAAATAATTAAAAACGATAAAGAAAAAAGATACATTTACAAATAACCATAGACTTTTACACATAGGTGACATCGTTCTTGAAGCAGAAAATAAAAAAATGCAAGAATTAATAGATATTTATACGCGGTAGAAATAAAAAAAACAAATTTCAAATAAGCATTAACAAATGTACACGAACATAAACCAAAAAAAAAAGGAAGAAGAAAATAAAAATAAGTTGGGCGGGAATAATAAAGAAATCAAACAGAAAACAAAAGTGCACACGTAATATGCAATAATAGTGCCAACATAATTAAAATTGGAGAAAATAGATTAGTAAAGAGAGCAAAGGAAGCCAGAGAACCTCAAAAAAGAAAGAAAATACAATACAATAATGTAGCAAAAGACTGAGAAAATAGTGGATAAAATTGATAAGTAAACAAACATCTTCAGCGCAATGTGGACATACAACTTTCAATTCTATAAACATTTATCAATTCACAAATAAAGACTTTCACGACTGGTGTCCATATTTATATCATAATTTTCCTGGCTATTGAGCAGTGGTCTGTTGGAATTTCCTCCTCTTTTTCCAAACTTTTCGTTTGCTGCTGCAACAAACATCTTCATTTGCGTAGTTGTACAACTCGTTTCAAGTATCTGATCTCGTCCTTCTGGATCTGCTACACATTTGTAGTCCTAATAATAGACTGGACTGCTCATGTGCGGATGATTAGCTAAGCTAAGTGCTGGATGCCAAACACAATTCATACAGAGAAGAGGGTATCCGCGTAAATAGAGTTTGGCATCCAACGCTTAAAAAGAAAATACTAAAACATTATCCCTCATAGAAGATCAGACAGCCTTGAATAACCAACCACCCCCACATTAGCTTTCCGGTGTGACCATATTCGCTTTATACCGATAGGTAAAGTTGGCATGCAAGAAAGACAGCACAAAAGGACGGTACTCAAATATCACGTAAAGTGAAAGCACCTCTCCTTCTATCCTGACGACTTCAAAACAAAGGTGCACGTTACTTTTGTGTATAGGCACTTATATTTAGTCTGAGACCAGGACTATAAATAGTGTAGCACATCCAGAAGGAACGTCAGTCAGAGACTTGAAACTAGTTCGACGAACACGTCACTGAATATGTTTGCCGCAGCAGTAAACGAAAAAATTTGAAGAAGAAGAGGGAGTTTCAACACGCCACGCTCACTAGCCCGGAAATCATAATTGGTGATGCATGTCATCCAAAATAGGTACGTAAGAACTAATACATCCACGCTGGAGTCATTGTTAAAATAAAAACTTCTTCCGGGATTGGATCGCGTCGAAATGATAACCGTAGTTGTTAACGTTTTGTCACCTATCGTAAGGGGGTTCATCAGGACAAACTCTGGTTGTTTCACATTTCTCGCTCTGATGAAGTCCCTTATGATAGGTGGCGAAACGATTACCATTTTGAGACAATAAGATAAAGTTAGATACCATATTTGTGCCTAGATTTAAGTCGGTGGAAAACCCGTAAAATAAAAACAAAATTAACAAAGTACACATTGTGATATAGATCTATACTAACGTATGCCTAAGAAAACGTAACTAGATAAGCTAAATTTCTAATTCAGTATACTTGATGAATTAATAATAGAGAAAAATATGTAAAAAGCTTTATTCAAAACACTTATAGTAGCCATCTAAGAGACGTTAAATTTTGACGTCAGAATGACCTACTTGAATGACGCATAGTACTTAATAAAAATTACCAAAGGGTAACATGTAGGTCACCAAGTTTATCGTAACATTAAATTTCGTACAGAGCTTGGTAAAATGACAAATTTTTTTCCCAAATACCCAACAGCCTAAAAAATCATAATATAACTATTAACAAAAAAATTATCATATAGGATTACCATCAAGTTTAACGTAGAGATGCCAGAGCATCGAAAAAATCGTGTGAAAAAGGTTTTGAAAACGCATAAGTTAATCCAAAAATAATTTTGTTGAGCAAAAATCTGATAAAGTGTTGCCATATTAAATTAAACTTAAACCTAAATTTTGATGCCACAATGATGTAAAGAACTTAGTCAATTAATTATCGAAAACCACCTCATAAAAAAACTTTTAAATACCCCAGTTACTCCAAAAATGATATCAAGCTAAAAAAAAAAGAAAAATTAACGAAGAGGTGACAGCAAGCTTACCAAGCTTATCGTACCCCTCAATTTCGTAAAGAACTTATTGATTTAAGAACCTCAAATTCATTCTAAAAAGCTTTTCAAAACACTTAAGTGTAATTCACGTCACGAATCATTTTGACAACCAAAAAGCACCAAAAATATTTTGTAATACAAGAAAATTAACAAAGTTTATCAAAACGCTAAATCATCAGAAAGCAACATGGAAAAAAGTCACTCCACAAACCATTTCGATAAACAAAAAAACAAAATTAACGAAGTGTTGTGATATGCAGGTCTATCGAGTTTATCGTAACTCAGAATTTGGCAATAAAATAATGGTGGAAAAATATGCTGAAAAAGTTTTTAAAACACCCCTCATTCTAAAAATGATTTTGTGAAACAAAAAAATTAAAGAAAGTGTTGACTTTGCATGCATACCAAGCAAAATTAACAAAGTTCAGTAATATAGGTATTCGAAGCTTATCGTAAACCTAAATTTCGACAACAGAATATCGTAAACAACTTGGTGAGTTAAGGATAAAAAAAATAAACACCCCAGTCAAAATGAGTAAGTGAAGCAAGAAAAAAATTAATGAAGGGTAGTCATGCAGGTCTATCAGGCTTATCGTATGCTATATTTCGACGTTAGAATGACGTATAAATGTTGAAGACTTAAGCATAGAAAAAACAGAGAGCTTTTCAAAGCATCGCACCCCAGCAACCACTTTGACAAACCAAAAAGCCTCCAGAAATTGTTTTGTAATACACAAAAAGTAATTTAACAAAATAACAAGTAGATCACCCAGTTTATCAAAACCCTAAATTAATTAATGATCGAAAAGCTTTCCAAAACACACCAGTCATTCCAAAAATGATTGCCATGCAAAAAAAGAGAGCAAAATTAACGAATGATGTCATGCAGATCTAACAAAGTTATCGTAATCCTAATTTTCAAAAACCCTAAACATTCAAAAAATTATTTTGTCAATCAAAAAAAAATTATCGAAGCGCTGTCATGTAGGTCTATCAAGCTTAACGTAACCGTAAATTCGACATCAGAATGTTGTGAAGAACTTGGTAAATTAAATAAAAATGGAAAAAACATTTTAAAAAGTCACAGTAGAGATCATTTTGTCAAACAAAATTAACAAAAGCTCATATATTTCCATATAGTACTTATCAATTTATTAAACAACAAAAAACAAAATTTATTAAATGTTGTTATTGAGGTATTACAAGTTTATCGTAGCACTAAATTTTCACGTCAGAAAGTTGTATAGAATTTGATGTATGAATGCTTGAGAAAACATTCAAAACATCCCAGTCATTCCCGCAATTGCTTCGTCAAGTAAAAATTCAATACCAGGAAAGTATTGATATAAAACGTGTTCACTATGGGGATCTCTAAAACAGTAAGAGATTGAAGGTTGGTTAAACAAACCAAAAGTTGCGCATTTAAGGGGATGTATTTATGGTCTGTGCAGAACTCAAATATCTCGTTTAGTTTTTGAGTTAATTAAAAAAATTGAAATGTTGTTTTTATTTTTTTCTGACTTTATTTGAAGAGGTATCATAAAAAAAAACAGTATATTTTCGTTTCCACTTTTTTAGCTCTACTTAATGGCGTCTTCCAATTGTTGATACAACGTTTCGTTTTTTAGCAACCATCATCAACTGTATTTTTGTAAATATACAAAAGAATTTGCCGTACTTCATCCTTGATTCTGAATTCACTGATATATGTTTTGCTTAAATGTTGATTCAAATTTCTGGACACCTAACTGATAGGTGTCAGAAAACTCTTCAATTATGTATTGGTGCATCGTTCTGCATAAAACAACAACCTTCGACTTGAGAATTTTATTTCCAATATGTATTCTAAAATTACAAAACATAATTGTATAATTTTACAGTTTCTAATATTTCTGGTTTTAATTTTAACAGTAGATTTTCGAAATTTTGAATATGAGTTTTCCATATAAAAAACATAGTGTGATATATTGCTGAATTTTAAATCATAGAGAGAATTTAAATACGACAATAATAATTTTCTCGTGTATTTAAAAAAAATAAAGTAGATGACGATTGCTAAAAAACACAAAACGTTTCATCAAAAATTGGACGAAACCATTAAATAAAGCTATAAAACTGGCAATAAGAATGTGTTTTTCTTTTTTTTGACGCCTTTTCAAATAACGATAGAAAAATACATAAATTTCAATTTTTTTTAATCATCTCAAAAACTAAAAAAAATATTCGAATTCTACAAAGACCGTAAATACATCCCCTCAAATGTGCTGTACTGTTTCCGAGATCCCTAAAGTGGGAATTACTTTTCTTGAACACGTTGTATAGGTCTACTAAGCTTATCGTAGGCAGAGAATGCGTCACCGTCAAAATATTATGCGTTCAAATTTATATTCAAAATTGGAAAAGTTCAAAGTTTCACTCGTTGTAATATGGTCAATGGCCTTTCTTCACATATTATCCAATGTTACGAAAAAAAATAATAACAAAGACATTTTAGATATGAATGCTCACCTATTTACATCGACGTCCGTAGATTCTAATATAGTCCTCGCCTTTTCTAGATGCCCGTGTTCGACTGCTGCAAAAAGTGCTGAAACAAAACCAGGATTAAAACTTCTTTGCGCTGTTCCTCGACGAGATCTAATAAAGCAACAAATGCAATTTAAGTCACTGCGCAATTGTATAATTCCTCCAATTACTCAGATTTAAATTGAAGAGGTGCCAGACACAAAATTAACCCAAATTCTATTCCGCGTACAACATGCACTTTTCGCTTTTCAATTCCCTTTCTACTTAGAAACTAAAAGAAAATGCAACAGAAATAATAGGTAACATAAAAATGAATAATTAAGTACTTAATTCAATACTAGCGTTAAGCCGTAAGCTTTAATAAATTTCTACTGCAGCAACAGCAGGTTCGTTGTTTTTCTTTATTATTTAAAGCCTTTTTTATTAAGTTTTCTTACGTTCCTTACCCTGTAAATGAATGTTGATCCTGGCTAACCGCTCCAAACGTTGCTGCATTAATTTTGCTTGCTTTTTACTAGGTTTATGTCCTTGGGGGTAACCCGTGTTAAGGTATCCGTTCGCAATTTCCATTTCGTTTTCGTTCGATAACGGGGATAATTCTAGTAAACAAAACAGAACAAAAATAAAAGGAAAAGCGTAAATAAAAAAAAAGGAAAAATTGTTTTCGATTTTTTTAAAAGTTAACGAGTTAAGGGTGAGACAATTCAAAAAGGTCTTTCAATATAAATCCTTTGCCTTCACCGTATTTTTGTTACGGTTTCGTATTTACAAGATTTTTAAGACCATGAAAGAAAGTTGTTTTATTGGACAATTACCAAATAATATTTTTCTTTAACGCGCTTTTATATAATATTACAATTACTCTTCGTTACGAGATAATTGGAGATGAAGAGACAAATCTGTTGATGATTAAAATTGCTAAATTGCTTCGAGTTATTACCTAACGTCTGGTTGTCTTATTTATAAACCTTAATTAAATAAATTACTTTCAATTGAATTATTCAGAATGCGTATACCGCGCAATCAGCCATTTTTCGGTTGTTTAGTAGTCACTTTATTTAATAAATTAGTTAACAATTGGTCTACACAGAAAATTTATAATATTCAATTAAACGTTATCGAATATTATAAAGTTCTAATTAAAAACAAGGACTTTTTCTCCAGTGGACGCTGAACATAAATAAAATTTTAATTAATAATTAATCGGAGGAAAATTGTGCTTTCCTTGCTAATTTTACCGATTTTAATGTAATTTTGTCACGGTTATAATAAACTTTAGATTTAAAATAAATGTTTATTGCAAATGTCGTCGTTTGTTGTTTCGGTTATAAATTATAGTGTCGCTTATCAATTTTGTACAAGGAAAACCGCGAGAAAGATTTTTATTTGACAAATCGGTAGAAAATGAAGTAATGAGAAATAATAGAAGCTTTATCAATTAATAAGTCATATTTGAGGTTTTGTTCGTCCAGTTAATTCAACAATTAAGCAAATTTTATACAAGAAAGAAAAGTATTTTCAAAAAGGTACATGCTGGAAAGCTTTTCCAAACATCAAAAAGTCGCTCCAGAAAAAGTTTAGTAAAAAAAAATTGACAATGCTCTTGTATAGAACTTGGCGTATGAATAAAAAAAATGTTGAAAATATTTTCAAAACATTCAAATCACTCCAGAAGTCATTTTGTTAAACGAAAAAAGTAATATTAACAAAGTGGTTCATAGCAAATCTGCCAAGCTTAACGTAGCCGTAAATTTGAAGTCAGAATGTCGCATAGAACTTAGTGAATTTTGATTTTCGAAAAAAAATTGAAAAGCTTTTCAAAACGACTAAATCAAGCAAAATAATATTAATTAACAAAATTTTGTAAGGTAGGTCTATGAAGCTTATCGTATCCCTAAATTTCGATATCGTAATGTCATCTAGAACTTGGTGAATTGTAGAAAAAAATGTTTCAAATATCTAAGTTACTCCAGAAGTCATTGTGTAAAATGAAAAAAAAATCAAATAAAAAAAGTGGTATCATGCAAATCTACTAAGCTTAAGGTAGCCCTAAATTTGACGTCAGAATCTCGCATAGAACTTAGTGAATTGTAGTGAAAAAAAGGATGGAAAGCTATGCACAACAACCAAATTACACCAGATATTATTTTGTCAAGTAAAAGATATAAATTAACAAATCTAATTTTTTTTAAAAAATTTGTCAAATTGACACATTGTATTTTTTGCGCTATTAAAAAAAACGGTTTTTTTACGTTTTATTGTTTTAGTTAATTAGTTTTTGAGTGCTTTCCCGTTAATCTCCGTGTTTAATTTAGTACTTTTGATATTTGTGAAAGACACGATTTTATTTGCAAGTTGTGCAGTCGTCAAATACGCTTTGTTCACGATCTGCAATCTACATATCAAATATGGAGGGAAATGAAGCTCAACACGAAGTGGAAATCCATGAACAGCAACCGGAAGAGGAGGATGATTCCACATGTTCATCATGCGACCCCGTTAGACATTCTGAAGAAGATCGGTCAAATTCAATGTGGATATATTGCGACAAATGTGATCGCTGCTATCACGGAATTTGCGTTAACCTTTCAAATGAAGAAATTGCTAATCTTGGAAAGGATTCGACGAAATGGTTCTGCCCCAAATGTCCTCCAGAAAGGAACCACAAAAATGGGTTTTTCTGCCCCCACTGCTCAGACGAGTTCACAACTTCAAGAGGTCTAAAGATTCATTTATCAAAAAAACATAAAAATAACCTATTTTGAATGTCCACCGGGCGAACAGGATTTCATCTCCCTCATCTCGTCCTTAAAATCTAATGTTCCTATTCTGAAACGAATCCCAAGCGGAGCCAGGAATGCAGCAGCTTGCAGACTCGCTAACATAATTGAAGAATGTCTTACAGAAAACTCGCTTGAGGTTTGGAAAGGACTGCTACTTTTCTCGTTTCAATGTCTTCGGATCCTGGATAGGCAAGGCAAAAGATCGCTAACCTCCTTGGTAAAAGAAAATGTATCATCTCAGTCAGTTCCCAAAATGTCACAGCTTCTAAGAGAAAACGTGTAGCTGGGAGAAAAGAGTACAACGTAAAATGGATGATCATGATCTTAAGGGGGCCCTTCGAATTCTGTGCTCGAATGATACTCTTGCTCCGATTAATGAGGATACATTTTCAAAACTAAATGTCCTACATCCTGGGCCATCCCGACCTCTTGATTTACCAGAACCTCCGAATGAGACAACGCCACATTTGGAAGTAGACGAGAGTAGTTTCCAAAGCTATCTCATCTTTTCCTCCGGGATCTGCATCAGGAATTGATGGTCTTTCGCCTCAACACTTGAAGGATTTAACAGCAAAATCCGCAGGCGAACAAGGGAAGCGTCTTCTGAAGCTAATCACAAAGTTGGTAAATTTGATGCTAAAAGGGAAGTGAATCTGGAAATCCAAAAATATGTATTTGGTGCCAACCTTTGTGCCTTAAATAAGAAAGGAGGTGGATTACGCCCTATTGCAGTGGGTTGCACAATACGAAGATTAACTGCAAAAATTGCTTGCTTAGAGAGCCGGGACGACTGCTCCACTTACTTCCAACCCCATCAGCTCGGGTTTGCTACAAAACAAGGATGCGAGGTCATTGTTCATGCGACTCGAACGTTCATTGATAACCACCTTAATTCAAACTCGGTGATAGTCAAAATCGACTATAAGAATGCCTTCAACTCCGTCGAAAGAGATTCCATCCTACAGGAAGTAAAAAGCCACGTTCCACAAATATACCCATTTATGTGGCAAAGTTACTCGTCACCGTCGCTGCTTTTCTTTGGGGACAAAACAATAGAATCTCAAGTGGGAAGTCAACAAGGCGACCCTGCAGGACCATTAGCCTTTAGTTTGGCAATCCATCCAATTATCCTTTCTCTACAATCGGAATTTCGACTTTTTATCTTGATGATGGGACAATAGGAGGGGATCCTGTTACAGTTTTGAAAGATGTAGAAAAGCTGGTTCAGGAGTCTAGTAAGATTGGTTTGACTGTCAACCCTTCCAAATGTGAATTGTTTTTACATCAGGGAGTATTGACCATGAAATCCAGAGCAAATTCCAGGAACTTCTACACGGTATCCGCACAGTGACACCTCAAGATCTAGAGTTGTTGGGAGCACCCCTCTGCGATGAAGGAGTTTCGGACGCATTATTAGAACGCCTCGAAACAATGAAGGCAATGTTTGGTCGTTTGAAGAAACTTTCCGCCCACGTCGCATTCTTTCTTTTAAAAAATTGTCTTGGGATTCCAAAGCTACTATATACATTACGTACCACTCCTTCATGGATGCATCCAAAAATTTTAGAAGAAATAGATGCCGCAATGAAAGCTTGTATGGAAAACATACTTAACATTTCACTGGACGATAAACAGTGGAAACAAGCTAGTTTACCTTTACGACACGGAGGATTGGGAATTAGAAAATGTACCGATCTTAGCCTACCAGCGTTCCTAGCGTCTTGTTCTGGTGTAAAGTCAGTCGTCTCCAACATACTAAATACTACCGTTGACGATCTGTCCATTCACAAAAACAATGAAGCACTGGATTTATGGAAAGCTAAACATGAAATGGTTCCTCCAATCCCTGAAGCACAGATAAATTGGGATTCGATTGTAATAAAAAGCAGTTGAAGAGGATCTAACATTTGAGACGGACACGGACAAGGCGAGATTAGCTTCTTTGCAGTGTAAAGAAGCCAATGCTTGGCTTGATGCTTTCCCTTCCAGAAACATTGGAATGCTAATGGACAACAATCAACTACGCATTAGTGTCGGACTACGTCTTGGATGTGACATTTGCCGCTCATATACTTGTTTATGTTCCGAAACTGTAGATAGCAAAGGATTGCATCCCTTGAGCTGCACCAAAAGTAGTGGACGATTTTTCAGGCATTCGGAAATAAATCAAATCATCAAACGAGCACTATCATCATTAGAAATCCCTTCTATACTGGAACCGACTGGAATATCCAGAAATGATGGAAAACGTCCTGATGGAGCCACACTCGTACCTTGGGCCAGAGGTCAATGCTTGGTATGGGACGTTACTTGCGTCGACACATTTGCTCCCTCTTATTTGCCCAAAACTTGCTTAGAAGCCGGCGCTGCAGCTGAAATCGCGTGCAAACGCAAACATTCAAAATATTCTAAAATAAAGGATGATGGCAACATTTTCAAAGCTTTTGCAGTGGAGACAATGGGAGCTTGGAGTGAAGAAGCGAGGGAGTGGATGGACATTATTGGAAAGAACCTCAATTTTATCTTTGGCGATCCGCGTTCTAAATACTACCTAACACAACGCATTAGCATGGCCATTCAACGTGGGAACGTGGCGTCAATCCTCGGATCTCTCCTCACCACCGTCCTCATGGAGGAGATATTTTATTTATAATACTTTAATTTAATTTAATTGTTTTTATTTTACCATTATTATTTTAAGTTTAAACTATTTAGTTTTATTAATGAAAGAAACTTACATTAAAAAAGATTTTTTATCAGGTAGTACAGTGTCCGCCAAAATAAACAGTACCGAAAATAAAAATAAATATGAACGAAAAAATCTAATTAGCTTCAATAAAGCCCTCACAAGTTTAGGCGAAACGTCGGCCTTGATGTAATTTGAAACCGTTATTTTTGATACAACCTCCACCTTTAAATTATAAAAAAAAGTTTTGTGATGTACGTCAATCAAGCTTATCCTAGCCCTAAAGTTCGATATCGGAATGTCATATAGAATTTAGTGAATTGATCGAAAAATATAAATACCTTTCATATTATAATTAACATAAATAAAACTGTGCTTTTCTCGCTTTTAATTTTAATGTGATAATAAAATTTAGATTTAAAACAGATGTAGGTAAGTGATTCATTTCGGTATGTCAATTTCAAATATTTTTCGTTTGTTGTTTGGGTTATAAATTATAGTGTGACATATCAATTTTATACAAGGAAAAACCGCGAGAAAAATTTTATTAGACAAATTGGTAGAAAACAAGTAATGGGAAATTAAAGAAGCTTTATCGGTTAATAAGTCATATTTGTATTTCTTTTGCGGTTTTCTTGGCCCATTTAATTAAACAAATTTTATACCCGAAAAACCAGTATTTTCAAAAACGTAAACGGCAACCTACAATACATTAATTTATATGTTGATAGTTTTTGAAGTTTGTCCAGGAAGCTAAAATAAGCAAAATACGATCAAATCCGATTTTCATTTGTTTCAGGGATAATTAGGTTTTTATTTTTTAAAAGATAGTCAAATTAAATTTGACAACGTTGTCTTAAAGGACAATTTAAAAAAAAATTAATTAGGTAAATGAGAAGTGGCAGTTGTTAGTTGTTTTACGAGATTATACAAATGCCTCATATTTTCAGTCATAGAGACTGTGAGAATATGATTTTAGTTCATGGATTTTTATGTCGATACTCTTTGTAACAAAGGAAAACACCAAAAACTGCAGATTTTGGTGTTTTCCATGTTACAGATACCCGCTGCAGTTTCGAGTTAGTTCAATTCCTTTGATCGATACTCTTTTATCGAACGAACGGAATTTCCATTACACTGTCACTTTTTATGTCATTTACGTAATTAATATTTTGTTTCAAACTGCGGCAGTTAGGATATCGTTATCAAATTTAACTTGATTAACTTTTTAATTTTAAAAATAAAAACCTAAGCTTATTTTTCAATTTCCTCCCAAATCACCCTGTATATCTACAATATGAATTTTTTTTCACATAACAGAAATTATAGTTTCAAGTTGCTGATTCAGATTTCTTTGAAATATTGAATTCTACATTTGCAAAATCGGTACCTAATCTTTTCAAAAACTAATATAAAAATTCTCAGTGCTCCATTAAAATCAAAATTAAAATAATACCTACGACATTTATTTAACCAATACAAATAACAAACTATTGTATAAGACTAATAAGATGAGTAAGTGTTGAGACATCTAGTGTCGTCCTGTGTAAACGTAACACGCCCGAAAATTCATCACCATTTATAACAAAAATATTTTTATAAGATGCCGAAGGTACTTCTATTCATTAGATTAAATCAAACAAGAAAGACTTAAGAGAAGGAACACTGAGCTATGAGAGACAATGTATATATTAGGTGTTTCTAAACGCTTGGGCCAAACTTTAGCAGCAGGAAGGGAGTGCAAAATTATGAATTTCGGTATAGATAGTCGATGCCTAAAAGTTCACCCCTAACCAGTTACAGTTCTTAGTAGTTATGATTCTAAAAAATAGAAATAAAAAATTCTGAAGGCAGTAACTCGTCATAGGTACACTTCGAGGTGCACTTTTGGGTATGAGTTCTCTAATCCAAATTCATAATAGCGATTTGGGCAACGGTACGATATATAGGTTTAAGTTGAGACAAAAATTCCATGTTTAAGACAGAACCTTGATGGTACCTTAAAAATTCAAATACATGGGGCGTATTAACAATATTTAGAAAAAAACTGAAATGGATCGCTAATAGATACCACCTAAAATGTAAATTTAGCTTCAAATGCTTGACCCTGTTTTAACTGTTAGAGTTATAGTTGTCGTGTTGTACCAATAAAAGAATGTTACGTAAATTACAAATTAGAAGAGATTAAATGCTCCCTGAAGTTAATAGAATATTTTATTAAGTATACACGTCAACATTAACATCATCAGGATGTTTTACTCCATATAATTGTTTTTTTTCAGATATGTAGATTAAAAGTGGTTTCATTCTGGAATAGAATTTCGCCTGAAAATGTAGGTATGTCATCAAAGTCAGCACCAAAATAAGAAAAAAATTCGAATACTGTTGAATATCAAAAAATGTTTGAAATCTAAATTTAAATAATCGTATTCAGTGGGCAAAAAGAAACTGAACAAACTAAAAAAAAAAGAAATATTGGTGGTGGCCCTAGTGATACGAAACATCGAATACAAAATTTTAAGGCGTGGCTTAATTGCTACAATATTGTACTGAAAAACCTACGTGAGTTAGTTTTGTATCTTTGCGAATAAAGCAGTCACTATTACCGAGATTTTTAGATTGGCAACACTTAAAAGAAGTGGATTGAATTAAAGTTATGTAATATAAATTAAAAGAAACAACATTAACCTTTCCCGGAAATACTCGTTAATTGTTTTTTGAAATACGTGCAATACAAACCCAACCATAGTAAACCCATTAGAGGATTAAGTACTCGCTTCAAAATTGTAAACACTTTACCTGCATCACTAAGTACTTTATGACATACAAACGTCAAATGCTATGTATGTGTATGAGCGTGTGGACTTTATTTAAATCCACGGATTTACCTATAGCAGGAATTGCATTTGAATCTTGCCTACTTGATTTTGAAATGACAGCAATCAATCGAGTTTCCCGGAATTGAAACAAAAGGGTGTTTTTTTTTTCATTTGAATCAATCAGTAATCCGAAATACGCTAACATAAATATAAACAATAATGCAATTAACGATTTTGATGACTTTGTTATGTTTCCGTGTTTTTACTTTAAAATTCAAACTTAGTTAAAGCAGAATAAACAAAGGATTAAAGTTATCCCGTTATAGCGACGAACTGCCGCGTTACGGTATGTCGTGTCACCGAAAAAGGCGTGTGTTATTTAGAGTATATAGAGTGTGGTTTTTTTTACAACAGAACCTTGGAATATGATCATTAGTAGACTAAAAAAGCCGCAAAAATGTTTAAACAAATTTTTTTGAGGTACAACCACATGTGTTTTTCAAAACGATAGAGTAGGTCCCTGGTCATCTGGTACCAAATATACAGCTGGGCGCTCAGCTCGATGCTTGAAGCAAAAAAAAACATTCTCATCAACTCGCTATAACTCAAAAACTATAATACTTAGAATAATAATTCTTTTTTTTTAACTTTTTTGAAGTTTTTCTTTGTTTGGTACGCAGATATTATAGCTAAATTTTTTAAAACAAAAAAGTTTCTCGCTTAGGCAAAATAGCACTGCAGAATATCTCAGTATTAAAGTTTAATCTAGTTTTACAAAAAACAAATTCTTTCAAACTAATTTTCAAACTGCAATTACCTTGGCTCACATTTTCTTTATCGATTAAAAAACAGAATTAAATTGAAATCTACATTGGTTCCGGAGATATCGTGAGATATGTGTAAAAAAATAATAAAAATTTTTTTGACAGATTTTTGACAAATTTTGCCATAACAAATGTTGTCCCTATTAAAAGGTTGTAATTAGCGATTTCAGATGGCCAGCGACCTACTCTATCACTTTGAAAAAACTACTACTATGTGGTTGTACTTCAAAAAAGAAAAAGTCGAGAAGGAATGACTTTTCCCCGTTTTTCAGTCCACTACTTGTAATTTAATAAGCAGGGCGTGCTTGATTATGTTAATATACTATTTACTTATTGCCATAAATGAGGAACGGCATACTCATTAAAATACCTAATCATATCCCTATATTTAAAACGTTCACGTCAATCAATGGCAAAATAGTTATACTATTGTTATACTGTATTACCCATATTAATTTGTAATAAATCCGATACAACATACACCGATTATCTACTATTACAATCGGTCCAAAGACTTCTTAACCGGTAGAAAATACTTTCTTCAAAGCGGCAACGACCTGACTTGCTCAATTTGTGTACCAACCAGCTCTGAATCTTCTTCAAAAGATAAATGCTAACACAATTCGAACTTCATTGAAATGTGCAAAGTTCGAGAGTGTCTTTGATATGTCTCATCAATAACTCGTAACTTCATCGACAACATAACTTAGTTTTGCAACTTAATATGCTATTAAATTACACAGCTTTGTCGCCTCACCTGTAAGGGCAACACCCATCTACTTCGGATCAGATATTCAAATTGTAATTTAAGAAGAGGAATTAAACATTTAATTGTTATGCTGATTGACGTTCGCACAATTTACCACCATATAATAAGATTAACGTTGCAACCTATCTATGTAAATGATACCCCAAAGCCTTTCTAGATAATTCCTTAGCGAAATAGATTTCGAAGGCAAATTAAAATTGCTACACAAACATTAATGAACTTCGACCTTCTGAAAGAACAAAATTAACTGTATTTGTTCCGTGAATTTCTCTTTTTAATTTAGGTCGGTATGTTGAATGAAACAATGGGCTGCGTAATGTATACTTTTAATTGAGACGTTTTCACTAAAAATTGATGCACAACGACACTTATTAGTGATTTACAGGAACACCATCTCCGGAGACCCAAAAATGGAAGTACTAATTACGATGTAAAAGTGAAAGGTTAAATAATGTTGACTAATTATTCGTTGTAATTAGGAGAACATAATTTGATTGCTTCAGAATGACAAATCGAAATAATCTTGTTCGGTCTTATTAAACGAGTCCCATTAGTGTTTAAGTAAACAAAAACTAAATATTGACTTCAGACCTAACACTTTAAAATATTGAAAGTAGAGAAATTATCCAGAAATCATATCGTTTCGGTAGATCTCCAGAAATAAAAACAATTTTGGTTTCTTAAAAAAACTATTATTTTTTCTGAAAACAACAAAAAATTCTGTCATTAAAATTCATAAAATTTTTAAAAGAGGACTTGGATATGCACCAGTGACAAGGTCTCTAGTGAGCTGTCTTCTTGCTTAATCAGCGAACCATAAGTTGTGGACCTGTTTCAATATTGTATAATATAACTAGGAATGATAAATGAAAATCTTTTTTTACTTGGCGCCATCGATAACGACTATTTCAGTACAGAGACTTTTGACGAAAAACATTCAACGATATGGTTTTCTACCAAACAAAAGCGACAGAGACAAATATTTGGAAAACGATCCCATATCTATCAGCATACCTAATCATGAGATGCTTGCCAAATGTTTATCAATAAATTGATAGTAGAGGAAGTTAGCGAAAGTTTACTGTCGGATAATTGATCCATTAATGTTTTTATGGTAAACCGACCAACTACGTGATGTTCGTGATACAGTTTATCGGCCATTTTGTGTCTCTTTATGGGTTAGTCCTTTTTGTTACTTTATGAATGTCAAAAATGAATGTCAGAATAAATGTGTGGATTTTAAGAGCAAAAACTGTCAATTTATAAACAAAAGCAAAGATAACTAGATATTCGTCGGTATGACAAATTCTTTCTGTAGTTCATATTTGTTCGAGTAAAATCCCCTCTCCTTCGTCGCTCGTCCATAATTCTGTGGATCGTCCATAAAAACAGATTATTAGTAGATAGATAGATAGATTATAGACTTGTTACATAAGTAGCTCTAGTTTCATCAATACTCAAGAGTCACCTACCTCCTCCTCTAATGAGCTGAATTCAAAATTATCCAAAATCTGAACAACTATTTCCTTTAATGTCATGGATATCCTGTTGTCATACCATCAAATAGTTCAATTTTTTTTGCTAATTGACAAATTCAAATGTTTTTCTACAAATCATAGTGTACTTCAAAAATTTACAGCGTCAGATATACGGTTATTCTGTTGACAATTCTGATAGCCCCAAATAGTTTTAACAAAAATGACTAGGTACCACTTGTAACAGTACGATACAAAACAAAAAGTTCACGATTTGCGAAGTTGAAGGATTGAAAATTTGATTAATTTCATAGGGGCGCAATAACTGATTATTCTGTTGACAGTTCTTATAAACTCCCGCATAATTCTATTACAAATTATTATCAATTGTAACAGTACTAAGGAAGCAAAAAGGTCCCGGTGCTGAACGATAAATTTTTCAATCTTGCAACTTTGAAAAGCGAGAACTTTTTTGCTTTACGTCCGTCGTGCTGTTACAAATGATAATAATTTTTAATAGAACTATGCGGGAGGCTATCAGAACTGTCAACAGAACAATCAATTTTCGAGAAAAAATGTTTCCCTTATTAGGCTTAAAAAAAGTGTCAATCCTTCAACTTCGCAAAATGAAAACTTTTTTGCTTCGCATCCAACTGTTACAAATGGTATAATTATTTACTTCATCCTGTCCCGTAAATCAACTTACCGTGTACTTATTTGCGGTGGGTAAATGGAACATTACAGTATCAGATGCCGTAATTTTCATTTTCCGTCCGCAAATAAGTACACTGTATTAGATGCCGTAATGTGTTTTGCCTAGCAACCATATTATGATTTCAGAATCTCATTCGCAACCTCCGACACTGACACTATTAAAATTTTATCTATTTGACAGTGACACTCAAGCAACACTTTGCCAATTTTTTTTGTATTTTAATAAACATATCTAGGTTATATTTTTTAAAAGAGAAAGACAGGGACAGCATAGAACAGGATGAAGTAAAATATCATACGTCAACGTCCGTTAGGTGTTTGTTATTACAGTACTCGTTTATATTCCAGACTCGGCTCCTACGTCGCCTTCGTAAAACAACTCGAACTGTAATTCAGTCACCTACCGGACTTGTAACGTAAACTATTATACTAGAACTATGCGGGGGATATCAAAACTGTCGGTAGAATAATCAATTATCGAGAGAAAATTTTGCCCCTATCAGACTTTCCTTCAACTTCGCAAAGAGGATTTTTTTTTTGTTTTGTGTCGTAGTGTTACAAAGGTAAACTATTCGGAGGGCCATCAGAACTGTCAACAGAATAATCATATATTAAAAAAGTCGTTCAAATTAGACAAATGTTTTTTGTTCTATGGAGGTAAAAATTTCTTTTTCGGTAACTAGCTGGTATTGTTGAGAGTTCTCATAGCCAAAGAGTCCTATCAAATACATCGTTAAAATTGATAGCAAAGACGTTATACCACATTAAAGTTGCAGGAAATGTGAAATTGTCCACCCCCGTAACTTCAAGTGTTATTTTGAATGCTTTAAACGACAGAACTATTTCTAAAATCGGTAGAGAACTGAAGAACTATATAGGGGGCATTCCGAATTCTATTAATTTTTTTTAACATTTAAAGAGGGGTGACTAACTTTACAGAGGATGACGCTTGCGATGACTATTCTGATTTCCAGATAAGGTGCCTTAGTGGGACAATTAAGAGACAAGTATTTAACATTCACCCTTCGCCACTAAGCTAAGCTGGCAAATACAACATCTTTAGTTACCCGTCGCATTTGCTCGAAGATTTTACAAAAATGTTTAGATCCATTAAAACTTCTATAAACTTTTAAAGAAATGGAGTAGGTACAAAAAAAGGTGTGTTCATGTCTAAATCTTATCAATTTTAGACACTGATTGCATTCATGAGCTCGAGTTATCTTATCTTGGTAAGATTATTCAAAATATACTCTTAGATTCATGGAAAGTATTTAAAAATGTTCAAAAGTATTCAAAATTAATTAAAGTACTATTGAAGTACTGGAAAAGAACATAAAGAAGTTGATTATAAAACGTATAACTTAGAGATTCGATTCTTTTCAATATCTTTTGATTTTTTATATAAAATATGTAAATTTCGAACATACGGAAGTAATAATTCCAGGATTATTTAAGGAGTCTGTTTTTGTTGTAAGAATGGTAGTAGGTACTGTTGTTTTGTTATCTATTATCAGCATTGATGTACATCCCTTTTATGGCTAATTATTTAAAAATTTTAAAATAATTGTTAGATAAGAAAAATAAATTTTTAATAACAACCGTAAAGAGGATTAAACATAAAGTAATGATGATCGAGATAATAAAACAGTTAATTTATTGTACAAAGTTTTCCTTTCTCTTGAGATTGAAGTCTTTTACAGTAGCCACCCTGTATCAGTCTCGTTAAACCAATAGCTGAAGTTCATGATGTTGTTAACCTAATTGTAAGGTAATGCAAGGTATGACGCGAAACATATTTACGAGATTGATTCAATTTTCTTAAATTACATCTATTTTATTGCTTTAATCCCATGTGTGAAAAACAGTAAAGTCATAAATTGCGTATCACGTCGTTGTTTAAGTGATTTCTCTATGTTAAACTTATGGTAAAGTTATGATAATTGTCCCCAATTAATGTTACAGTTATTGTTATTTTATTATTTGATTTTTGTTTTTCTTTAAATATTTACTTTTCATCCAAAACAACAAAATATTGATCGGCTTTAACAAATTGCATCTTACATAAATTTACTTGAAAAAAATAACATAAATGAGTCCCACTAAACACCCCCCACTTTTTTCTACGAAACAGGAAAAACCCCAAAAATCAAAAAGAAATTGTAATCCGAATACGTATCTTGACAGCACAGCTAAGTAAATCGCCCATTTGTTTATTCATTATTTGCCCAAAATCTAATCAAATATTCTGCATTCTCAACAGTTTTTTGAGTTATCGTGCTTAAATACAGATAGTCGGCCAACACGATCAGACTTTATGCGACTGTACAAACGAAGCACCTCTATTCGCAATCGACATGCAAAATCCATTTAGTTTACGATTAAATAACTGCCATAATATTTGACAACCACTCTCAAGGTTGGTGTACTTAAATTAACGTAAATTAGTGAAGGAATTTACATACCATTGAGAAAAAACATCATTAACGGATCAGAATAATCTTTGTTTGACAATTTTGGCTTGTCACACAACTTAGTTTGTTACAACTGTGTTCGAAAAGTTTACCCAAATTCAACTCAAAACAGGAAATTTATTTAACTCTAATTAAGTTGTGACGTAATTTTCTCAGGCCGGCGAACATAAAATACGTAATTACAGCATTATTATAATAGACCGGAAACTATCATTCGGTTTTTTCAATTGTCTTAATCTGAGGGTCTTAACTTTTTTTTAAAAATGCAATACGTACTGAAACTCGAAAACGAGTGGTTTCGAGAAGTTGGTTTTCGTTTCGCTGTCATCATCGATAATCGAAGTGAGCCTCTTTGTATGGCTTGAGAAGCCCCCTTTATTCGTCCTTGAAGGTCGCATTCTTGACATTCGTAATTTTCCTTAATGGGTATTTGTAAAATTGCGGCAGCTTTTGGAGCGACGTTAACAGGTGGTTGACTTACAAGCAAGTCATCTTTAATCTTCTTAAATCCGAAATTTAACAATTGAGATTTCGAAAATTTAGCGCTCGACGCCGGAGTCTTCAGAATGGTTTCGATCGGATTCGGATATTCGAAAATAGTTTTGGTGTCGTTTAAGAAATTTCTATGGAACTCGAAAGAGCGTCTGTTATGCAATGCGGACAGCGACGGACTTTTTTGTATTTTTGTTTCGGTTTCTTTGTGCATCAGACGATTTCCAATTAACCGCAAAGAAGCCCGTACCGATTTTGAGCGTTTAATTGGATTTTGTCCGGTTCGACGACGTTCTGTCACTTCCATCTTTTTATTATTGCGGTTCGCAATGGTTTTATTTATTTTTCCCATTACTGTTCATTGCTAATCCAAACGGAAGTGGTTTAGGAGTTTACATAAATTTCACAAAACTCACATTTAGGGCACGGTAAAAAAGGCACTCCGCGCACATTTCAAAAACCGTTAAAAATCGAACACGACGTCTCCGTCTAACGCTTTCGATTTTTAAAAACACCAAACAGCTGTGTTTGATGCTCTTCAACTGTAAAACCCATATACAATCGGACCTTCATAGTTTCAAACGTGCTATCGCAAAGAGGGGGAATTTGTGAATGTACTGAACACACACTTTCGTTTACCGTTTATGGGATATTCGACTTTAGTGCTAAGATTAAAAGTACGCTGGCACACGTTTTAGTCCCCCATGTCGGAAGAAGGCAATTATTATGCACCCGAAATCAATTTCGGTGTCGCAAACTCTATATTTGTATTTCCCGGAATTTGCGAAAAAATATGACAGATGAAAATCAGCACGGCCTACTTAACTTTTGAAGAGTTATTTTAAAATAACGGAATTTAGTTCCTGGTAATTAGTGAAAACGTTAAAGCATTAAAAAATAATTAACGCGGAATATTTAAAACTTTAAAAATACATTGTACTTTCCAATTGCTAATTTTGGTGTTTTATTGTTGAGGGATTTATTGTGTGATTAATAATTTAATTTGAAAAGTCGTTATTTTAACGCTATGACTACATCAGGAAATGCTTTCACCGGTTAAAATAAATAAATAGTACCTACTGCTGAAATAGATCTAAGAAAAATAAGTAAAAGAAAGGCTTAGCTGATAAGCGCAGACACACTTTTCGTGACCCATATAAAGTATATATTTAACATCTAAAGATTTTTAAAATTTCAGAAACAATATTATTAATAATATTTGTTTATATTGAATGTAACATATATATAATTTGTGTTGTAAAATTTATAAAAAAATATTCAAATCAGAAATTTTATTGATAATATGATAATTCGTTGCTCTAGTTTTAATTTTTGTGCTTCCCAGTGCTTCCACAATTTTACAGGAATTTATAATTAAAATGGGAAGGGGAAGTTAGGTCTGTTCGTGTGAAGTTGGCTGTCATTTTCGTGGAATCTCACAATTTCTTAAGGTAAGTTAAATAAATAGTTCTAGCTCTCTAGCCAAAAATATTATCAAGTTCAAATTGAGACGTCGTCCGTCAGTTCAAGAATTCTGTTTCATTTTGAACCTGGTGCTAAATGTTAAAATTCAATTACAAGGTGCAGACAGGTATTATAAGGTGGAGTTTTTAACAGTTTTGCTTCATTTGAAACCATTCTTGTAACAATCATATATCATATATTAAATTACAGAAACGTGTTTGCTTGCAAAATAATATAAAAGTTTGGCAAATTTCTGAGACAACAGGAACAGAGTGTATTAGGATTGTGTACTTTTATCCAAATTTATTTTAAATCTAGATTTAAATGCCAGATTGAAAAAATGGTAAAAACTCTTATTGCAAAGAATGTACGTGCCTCGTAAAAAAAACCTAGAACTCCAACAACCGAGTCTTCACACACAGGGCAAACAGATTAGGCCACTAAAAAAGGCACTATAATTATGTGCTACACAGTGTGTCCCAGGTCTAGTAGGATTGAATACAAAATTCCTCATTCTACAGTGTGTCTCAGCATTGTATGGATATCTTTATTATTAATAAAGATAGAGTTCAGTTAAATGAGCAATATAGTACAGATTTTTATGCCGATTGAAATACTAAGATCACAATTTCCGATCTGTTCCGAAGATATCTGCAAAAAAAAACAAAAATGCCAAAATTCGTACAAAAGTTCCTTCACTAAGAAAGGTAAACTAATATATTTTCAAAAAGATTATCGTTAGCATTGTTTTGGAAATATTGATAGCAACTTTCTTATTTTAAATAAGCGCCATATTGGATTTTTTCATAAATAACTTCTACTATTTTTTCTGCTTTCATTAATATGTTACATGACATGTTTGAAATAAAAAATCTTGACAAGCCGGTTATTATATTTTATTATCTGGTAAGCCATGAAAAGAAATGAAATTCGATTATTGTTCAAGTCACTTTCAATTGTTTCTTACTTTTTGTAAAGTAAGAGATCGGCGTTTACTTGGAATCAATATTAGTACTGATTAAACAGAAGAAACTTTCTAGTGGTGACTTGACGATTGCCCGATATTCGACAAAACGCATTGAATACGAAACAATATGGATCATTAAAAAAACCCAAAAAACCCTTTGTTCATTTGGTGAAAGGTCGGCCATTGAAAAATTTCTTCTGTTTAATGAATAATAATACTAATTTGAAGTAATAGCCGTCTCTTACTCTACAACAAAGTAATAAACAATCGAGAGTGACAACTTGAACTATCATGGAAGTTCATTTGTTTCCATGGCTTACCAGATAATAAATAATAACCGGGTTGTCCAGATCTTTTATTTCAAACATATCATGTGACGTATCATTGAAACCAGAGAAAAGAGTTAAAATTATTTATAAAAAAATCCAATATGGCGCCCATTTAAAATAACAAAGTTACTATTAATATCTCCAAAACCATTCTTGCGATAATGTTTTTAAAAACAGATTACAGTTTGCCATCATTAGTAAAAAAACTTTTGTACAAACTTTTTTTTAGTAGCTGTCCTAATAAGTGAAATAATAACGGCATTTTTCGGTTTTTTCCGGATATATTCAGAACGGATCGGAATTTTCAATTCTAGTTAACGGCATCTCAGTCGGCATAAAAATCTGTACAACACTGTCCATTTACTAGAATCTCTATATTTATCAATAATAACAATATTCATACAATACTACTCCGATTGGGGCATTGAATATTATTTAACCATTTAAGAGAATGTCTGCTTTAGAGTTAGGCGTATGAACTTGTTTAAGTTAAATGGAAGACATACTGGATTATTAAGTTACTGAAAACAATCTTTTATTTTCTTTTGAACAATGTTCCATAAGATATTGAGAAATTTACAAATACCAGCAGGCACTTATATGTCTTTGTTTTTCATAATGCTTTCTTATATACTTTCGTCCAAATAATTAAATGAGTGTTTATTTGATTAAAATATAAAAAGAATATGTAGACGACAGAAAATACCAAAAAAATGGAAAGAGGTAATAAAGAGACTGAGTTTAACGAAATTGGGCTTTTAGATATAACATCAGAATTCGATAATGTGGAAAGAGAATTACTATGGAAATTTATGGGAAAAATAAAGATAAACAAAAATACTAGGTCCTCTCTATAATACAGAGAGGATGCCCAAACACAAAAATTTGAAAAGTCTCGTCATGGGCTATATTTTGTCGTGGATATACTATAAGCAGAATTGTCTTTATTAATATAGCAAAAGCCACAGAAATTACACCGACACTGTCACTTAATTGATTTTATATAATTAATTATACATAACATTCTTCTAAATAATTGATTTTAAGATATATAACTTGACAGCGGGCCAGTTGAAACCCTGAATTTGATTCTGGTTCCAACCGAACAGTTCTAAAGTGAAGTCCTTTCAAACAATTTTTATCAATGGCATGTTGGATTAGCGAGTAAAAAATTTTGAAAGGTTTATTTCAGTTTTCTTTTTTTTTTCTTTTTCAAAAGTAACATGGAGGTAGTAAATTAATAACGAAGAATAAGATAATAAAAACCAAGTCAATAATTTCAAAATTTTGAAAATTTTTAAACGTAACTTTGCTTATGAATTACAATGATCATGTTTCTTTTCTGCTTCAGATAAAATCAACAGCTTAATGTAACATTCATTTAAAGAAATGTTATAAAGACTGAGTCAAAATTATCCAAAATCTTCCTTAGTTGATTCGTTTGCTATGGTTGTTTACTCTAACACAGAATTAACCGACATGCATTTCATGCATGGTCGTGCTAATGGGATTGCCACCAAACACGACGTGTTTATGGTAAAGCTCATCGAGATCGCCAGATTCCTTTACATAGTATTTTTGAAAGAATTCACCAAAAATTACGTGATACCGGTTCATTAGCAAAATATTCCATTTTCCGAAAGACTAAGGTCGGTATCTACTTCTAGAGCAGAAGAAGAAATTCTAGCACGGATAGAGCATAGGTAATCCAGAAATTAGTGTGCTGAAAAAATCAGAAGAGGTAGGAATTAGTGCTCCTCTTATTTGAAGACCCCCTACGAGCTTCTTCCGTACCGTCTTAAATCCACGGTAAAAAAACAAATGTGCTTGATAACCGCAGGTTTGTTTTTTTGCCGGTGGTTTAACCCAGTCTTGTTGAAGACTCCCGTTATCTTACCAACATTCTGTTTACTGATGAGGCCGGGTTCACACAAAATAGAATTGTTAATTTTCATAAAACGCGTGTTTGGGACGATGAAAATCCTCAGGCTGTAATGGAATCTAGACAGCAGTCATGTTTTTCATTGAATCTTTAGATGGGTATTGTAGGTGACAGATCTCTAGGTCCTGTTGTTCTACCAAACCGATTAACAAGTGCTGTTTACCTAAACTATCTGCAAAACACAATGCCTGATCTTGTGGACGACATCCTTTGACCAAAGGCAACAAATGTGGTTAAATCATGATGGTGATCTTGTTCATTTTCGATTGCCGTTAGGGCATTTAACCAAACTTTTCCACGTAGAAGAGTAGGAAGGGGGCGGACTTGATTTAAACTCTCTGTTTACTTTTTGGAGATGTTAAAACTATGATACTCCTGTAAATACTCTCGAGGAGCTGCAACTAAATAAACAAAATTCCAACAAATCAGGCAATGAAGGGTTTTAAAAGAGTTCAAATATCCTTCAGGCATAGATGTCGTGTTTGAAATGGAAGGAGAGCACATTGAATCTTGTGTAACTTGATTTGTCTTTTACTATTAGTTTCTTTTATTTGTTGTACAGGGTGTCAAATATTCGATGTAATTGGGGGATTTCAGGTATTTCGCGAATTCATAGGGAAGAACCGTGGTCGGGACCTTTGGCCTAATTTTTAAGACAAATTCAATGGTCTAAACAGCATTTCAATATCTCGACTCGTTTGGGAGATACAGAGTGTTTTGCGTTTTATGTCGTTTTCTTTAAAGCTTCATAACTTTTTTGTTTGTAAATATTTTTATTTTAACCAAAACATTTTTGTGCATTTCTTTATATGCAATTGAATGGCGTACTCGAATTCATTCTAGCTTAATTCATTTTGAGTTACAGACTAAACATGCATTTTTTAAAATGGAAACTTCATTAATTAGAGATTTTTTTAGCTTTCTGAAAATATATGGTATCGGCAAATAAGAAAATTATAAAAGATTTTTGAAAAACACCTCTTGATCAAAGTCACCTATGAACCTTTGTTTACGACGAGCATTCTTTGCTAGTTTTTGACACTTCACGCCGTTGTTTCTTATAAATAAATGGCCAAAAAGTTATTAATTTCAATAATTAATAATTATTTTAAGCAAAGCTTTGAAACATTAAATCTAATCACATCTATGTATGTTTCGGCCATTTATTTATAAGAAACAACTGCGTGAAGTGTCAAAAACTAGCAACGAATGCGCAGTAAACAAAGGTTCATAATGGGTGACTTTGATCAAGAGACGTTTTTCAAAAAATCGTTTATAATTTCTAGTTTCCGAGATAAAATATGAAACCATATATTTTCATAAAGCTAAAAAATCCCTAATCAATGGAGTCATAACTATGGTTTCATTTTAAAAATGCACGTAGCCATATGAATTGCGTATAAAAATGCTCAAAAAAATGTTACAGTTATAAATTAAAATAATCACAAACAAAAGGGAGTATACCTAAAAAAAATCGAAGTGATGTTTAGATAATTGAATTTGTGTCAAAATTCAGGCCAAGGTTCCCTATCAATTCGCGAAATACCTGAAACCCCCCAATTACATCGAACATAGGATACCCGGTACATAATCAATAAATAATTATAAACATTGTAAATACATAAATGTTTCAAAAGAATAATGTTCCATATATCCAAAACGGTTACTTTCCGGACTGACTTTTCTATTTATTATGGTCCATACTATTACCCCGTCATATATTTTATACATATTTTAACACCTTGTATACTTAATCATAATGAAATTGAAAGTAGGTATTTTTGAATTATACTGTAACCATGAAATGCTGAGACGTGAGTCATGCCAAACGTAGACTATCAGTTTATCAGCATGTGTAGTTCAACAGCCCAGCCCGCCTTATATTTGGATAACCGGCGTTGACACAATAAACTTCACAATCAATTAAAAAGAAAAGATTACAATTGATGCAGTTTAAGAAGGCGTAACTTAGACATCGATTCGAAATTTATCCATCTCAAGAAGTTTCACTCAATTAAACTTCTAGAAACTTTACGTAATAGCAAAAGCATTATTTATTATGCAATTTTCTCATTTCCTCTCGTTTTTATTTACATAAAAAAATACGTCTTCGTTTTATGCATTTTAAACCCTCCCGGGTACTAACATATGGATGTTGAAAATGTTTGATATGTCGGTGTCATGTCATGACATCGCGTCAATATTGAATCGAATTCGAAATACGACGTTGAATTTAAAAAAAGAAACGATAAGAAAGGGTACACAACATGAGTGGGTTTTAATCAACGGAAATGCAATAAGGATGAGAAAATTATTGATAATGACTTCCGGAGTTTCGTGATAGTCGTTGTAAAACTGCTGCTGTGTTAATAAATAAAGTAGCGGATTAAACCATTAAACGTAGTAACATTGAGTAGTAATACGAAAGTCTAACTTTTGTTATTGAAATTAATGCGTATATGAAGATTGTGTGTGTTTGCGTGATGTAACCCATCTATTGTCGGCCCTTTTAAACAAATTAATATGGATACGTTTATTCATTGCTTTCAGGTCAATTCGTGAGTGCTGAAATTAATTTCCGCGCAAACATGTAGAATTCAAATACTAAACTTTTTTGTTTGCACATATTAGGTTCTGCAATTCATAATTGTCACTTATTGTGTCCTTAATGTCAAATTATAGGCAACAATTGAAATAAAATTACCCGCTTGCAACATAACTCCTCATTATGGCACTCTGTTTTAGTATTTGTCACAAATAGAAAGAGTATCTAATAAAGAAAATATTACTATTAGTAAATACTAACTCTATTATACTAGCTTTCATTTTGTATATGTACATTATTATTATAACATTTCAATTATAAACTAAAAATGATTTAAATTAGCATTACATCCACATTTTAATTCTTAAATAAAATTAATTTCTATTAAGTACATAATTTTGATTCTAAATTAACTTTATGACTAGATTTAAGAGGTTCATGGTTAAGTAAACATAAAATCAAAACTCCCTAGATTTTAGTGATAACTCGTTTTCATGTTAGAATTAAAATTATGTACAAAATTAAACTTCAATTGATTTTTATTTTATTAATTAAAATTATGTACAGAATGAAAATTTGAACAATTTTTTGAAACAATTAAAAGTATGAACATAACTGAAATTTAATAATTGCAATTGTATACATTATCAAAATTCGTTTTCAATTTAGTCAAAATTTAGTTGCAACAATTCATATAAGTAATTTAAATTTTCAAAAACGGTTAGTCGTAGATAGTGCATATCGTGCCATTTAAAATTCTTAAGTTCATAGCCATATACTCGGGATCCCGACTTTCCGGAAAATAATATCATTTGATTATTTACTTCAGCTTTTGTGATAACTTTTTTTTGGCGCAACTCTTTGCGACTATCGTTCTTGACAAAAATGACAGTATGGGTGGTCTTATGGCTGTATATTCGCAACAATAATTTAAAATTTAATTAAAACGTGGTATAACATTTTTAGAATTCCTGCGTTTTAATTATGTACTTAACAGTAATTGCTATAATCGTAGTTCAATAGAAATAAAAGTCTTAAACCAATTTAAAGAAAACCAGTTGGGAATGCGCAAGCTTGCATTGCCGGGATGAACAAAAAGAACTGCTTATTTCTAAAACAAATTTGAAAAATTCTGTTCGAAAATTCGACTGGACTTTTAAAATTTTTTTATACAGCGTCATCCCCAAAGTCCGCACCAAATGGGAAACTTCTTTATTATGGGTTTTTCGATAAAAAGTTATTCTTCATAAAAGTTTGTGCATCCTCTAAAGCTAAAAATGCACCAACACAATGTGGCGAAAGACGCGTAATATACGAGGTGCATTCGAAAATTTGATTTTGAGTCAAGAGTAAAGTGCCCTTATTTCAGTAAATATCAAAAAATTTTATTTGAAAAAGTTGTTCTTCATTAAAAAAACATCAAGATTTGAAGTCATGGCCATCTAGGAGAAATTTTAATTTTTTCCAATTTTTTTAAAATGGTGGCTATAAGAAAAAAGATTTGCTTTAAATGATAATTAAACGACATCTTGTATACAACAGTTTATTTAAAAGAGCTTGTAATTTACAAATTGCCCAATTATTGTGCTAATTATGGTCAATTTTTTTATTCATTAGAAAAAACTTCAAAATTTTTGGTGCAAAGTTCTTTTGATTTTTTGTTGACACCAAAAATTACGCGTCTTTCGCCACATTTTGTTGGTGCATTTTTAGTTTTAGGGGATGCACAAACTTTTATGAAGAATAACTTTTTATCGAAAAACCCATAATAAATAAGTTTCCCATTTGGTGCGGACTTTGGGGATGACGCTGTAAAGTACAGTATAAAATCAATCAAGGACTGTAAACTTAAGAACGCAACTTAAATTATAAAAAAAAAATACAGAAGATATTTTCTCTAACTTAGCACTAGTATTTACAAAGGTCGCAGATTAATACGGCGTCCTCGTCGTCACAATCGACGTCTGCACAAGAATTATCGGCCCACCTTTTGCAAATGGAACATCTTATTCAACCTTGCGTAGAATCTGAATATAATTCTTGACAGTGAAGACATTCAGTCTCATCTGTGTCACTATCGCTTGAGGACCTTTCTGATATTGTACGAATTTTAAATTCTTTGCTTTCTTACTCTGAGAAACTTTTGGACCAGAAAATGTTTTCTTTTTTCCTTAAATTTAGGAAGTATTAGTTTTTGTGGATATAAAGACAAACCACGAGAGCTTTGTGCGTACAAAGTAAAACTCTAAGAATTTAATGATAAATTTAGTTCGGTTTAAAATTATGCACACAAACAAAATTTAATTCATTTTAGTTTAAGAATTAAAATTATGTACATAATTAAAATGAAATAATAATATGTACAAAAATGAAAGATAGTATAGTTAACATTTGAAATTGTGTACTTCAGAGTTAAAATGAACCATTTACTAAGAGTAATATTTCTTATATTATTTTCTGTTTCAATTTTGAAAAAAGCTTACAAAATTCTGTACTTGAATTTGAATAAAATTATGAATTACGAAATCAATTTTTTATTGAAAAATATTTAAGCATTTAAAATTTTACTGTTTATTAATTTCATTAATTTTATTTACAAAATTAAGTACTAAAACAATATTCCAAAACACATCGTGATAGATGAATAACATCATAAACCCTACTAAGACGAGATAAGAGTGACTTATAGGTACCTGCTCTTGTTGTTAAGTCTTTAATATCCCAATTGAGCCGCTCTCTTTAAATGTTAGGTACTGTTGAAGACGAAAATTAATCCTTAAGTTTTGCTCAGTAAAAAAAAAAAAGATGTAGAAGAAAAATAGTCCTACAAGTAAAAGTTACAGATTATAAAATTTTTTGCTGCACAACTTTTTTGTAAAAATAATATTATTAAAAAATATTGTTAAATAATATAATTTACAACAACCTTTTATACAGGTTGTTTATAAAATACGTTCCGATATTTGGCCCACTTATAGATCTCATCAGTACAAACAAAAAAGTCAAAATAACCATAAGTCCAAAAATCAACCGTTTCCGAGATACAACCTGTTTTTGAAATTAAAATAATTTACGCTCAGTAGAAGTGATTCGTCGTATTTATCAAGTCAGCTAAGGAAGTGGGTAAACCAAAGGTCATATTTATTTCAACGAGATTTTCAGTAGAACAAATATCGGTATAAATACAACATTTTATTACAAATGATTCTTAAAGAAGATGTTCAACATGTCGTCCTTCCATTTGTATACACATTTCGCATCTCCGTAAAAGTGAAAGCCGCATTCTCTCAAAGAGTCCCGGATTTGTACAAACAGTCTGGCAGGCATGTTCAATTTGTTCTCGCAACTCATCTAAATTATTCACCCCCAAATGCAAAAGTCGAGCGGAGTGAGGTCGGGAGATCTAGGTGGCCATGTAATGGGACCTCCTCGCCCTATCCACCTGCCATTGTAATTTTCGTTTAGGTTTCTGACCAAGACTGCATAATGCGCAGGAGTTCCATCGTGCATCAACCACATATTAATTATGTGGTTGAGGGATACATCTTCTAACAGCAGTGGCAAGGTATTCCGCAAAAAGTCAAGGTACAATTGACTAGTCAAACGGTTAGGCAGGAAACAAGGTCCTATCAGATGGTCTCCCAACACACCAAGCCAAACGTTGATTAAAAATCGGTGTTGATGATTCGATTCAACAATAGCGTGCGGGTGTTCGTCGGCCCAAACATGGCTATTATGGAAATTTAAAATGTTATTTCTCGTAAAACCAGCTTCGTCAGTAAATAAAATTTCCGTAACAAAATTTGGGTTCTCCGCAACTTTTGTCAGCATCATTCGACAAAACACCAGTCGTGCGGCATAATCAGGCACAGTAAGAGTCTGTACCCTTTGAATATGGTATGGGTGCAATTGCTCCTCGCGTAACATTCTCCAAATTAGGGAAGAATTAATATTTGTTTCAGTAGAGAGTCTTCTACTACTAGTACCGGAATTTTCTTCAATTCTTCTTAAAATGTTAAGTTCTGCCTCAGAAGTAGAAACT